>JAZGLO010006137.1:0-113221 GCA_036873155.1 Biomphalaria sudanica
TTCGAATGTTTCGGGTGTTAGACATGTTTCGGGTGTTTAACATGTTTTGAATGTTTCGTATGTTTGACCAGTTTTGGGTGTTTCACATGTTTCGGATGTTTTCGTATGTATGACATGTTTCAGGTGTTTGACATGTTTTGTATGTTTCGTATGTTTGACATGTTTCGGATGTTTCGTATGTTTGACATGTTTTCGAATGTTTGACATGTTTCAGATGTTTCGTATGTTTGACATGTTTGGGGTGTTTGACATGTTTTGGGTGTTTGACATGTTTTGGGTGTTTCACTAGTTTCGGATGTTTCGTATGTTTGACATGTTTCGGGTGTTTGACATGTTTCAGATGTTTCGTATGTTTGGACATGTTTCGGATGTTTCGTATGTTTGACATGTTTCGGGTGTTTGACATGTTACAGATGTTTCGTATGTTTGACATGTTTCGGATGTTTCGTATTTTTGACATGTTTAGAGTGTTTGACATGTTTCGGATGTTTCGCATGTTTGACATATTTTGGGTGTTTGACATGTTTCGGATGTTTCGTATGTTTGACATGTTTCAGGTGTTTGACATGTTTCGTATGTTTGGACATGTTTCGGATGTTTCGTATGTTTGACATATTTCGGGTGTTTGACATGTTTCAGATGTCTCGTATGTTTGACATGTTTCGGGTGTTTGACATATTTCGGATGTTACGTATGTTTGACATGTTTCGAGTGTTTGACATGTTTCGAATGTTTGACATTTTCGTCTATTTGCCATGTTTCGTATGTTTGACATATTTCGGGTGTTTGACATGTTTCGAATGTTTCGTATATTGACATGTTTCGGATGTTTGACATGTTTCGGAATATTTTGTATGTTTGACATGTTTCGGGTGCTTGACATTTTTCGGATGTTTTCGTATGTTTAAAATGTTTCGTATGTTTGACATGTTTTGGAAAATTGACATTTTTCGAATGTTTCGTATGTTTGACATGTTTCGGGTGTTTGTTTATGTTTCGGATGTTTCTTATGTTTAACAATTTTTGGATGTTTTTGTATGTTTGACATGTTTTCGGGTGTTTGACATGTTTCGGATGTTTCTTATGTTTGACATGTTTCGGATGTTTCGTATGTTAGACATGTTTCGGGTGTTTCACATATTTGAATGTTTCGTATGTTTGACATGTTTTGAATGTTTCACATGTTTTGGATGTTTCGTATGTTTGACATGTTTCAGGTGTTTGACATGTTTTGTATGTTTCGTATGTTCGACATGTTTCAGATGTTTCGTATGTTTGACATGTTTCGGGTGGTTTGACATGTTTCGGATGTTTCGTATGTTTGACATGTTTCGTATGTTTGACATGTTTCGGGTGTTTGACTTGTTTTGGGTGTTTGACTAGTTTCGGATGTTTCGTATGTTTGACATGTTTCGTATGTTTGACATGTTTCGCATGTTTGACATGTTTTGGGTGTTTGACATGTTTCGGATGTTTCGTATGTTTGACATGTTTCAGGTGTTTGACATGTTTCGTATGTTTGACATGTTTCGGGGTGTTTGACATGTTTCAAATGATTCGTATGTTTGACATGTTTTTGGGTGTTTGACATGTTTCAGATATTTCGTATGTTTGACATGTTTCGGATGTTTCGTTTGTTTGACATGTTTAGAGTGTTTGACATGTTTCGGATGTTTCGGATGTTTGACATGTTTCGGGTGTTTGACATGTATCGGATGTTTCGTATGTTTGATCATGTTTCGGATGTTTCGTATGTTTGACATGTTTCGGGTGTTTGACATGTTTCGGATGTTTCGTATGTTTGACATGTTTCGGATGTTTCGGATGTTTGACATGTTTTGGGTGTTTGACATGTTTCGGATGGTCTCATATGTTTGACATATTTAGGCTGTTTCATGTTTCGGATGTTTGACATGTTTTGGATGTTTCGTATGTTTGACATATTACGGGTGTTTGACATGTTTCGGATGTTTCGTATGTTTGACATGTTTTGGATGTTTCGTATGTTTGACATGTTTAGAGTGTTTGACATGTTTCGGATGTTTCGTATGTTTGACATGTTTCGGATGTTTCGGATGTTTGACATGTTTTGGGTGTTTGACATGTTTCGGATGTTTCGTATGTTTGACATGTTTAGGGTGTTTGACATGTTTCGAATGTTTCGTATGTTAGACATGTTTCGGGTGTTTCACATGTTTTGAATGTTTCGTATGTTTGACCAGTTTTGGGTGTTTCACATGTTTCGGATGTTTCGTATGTATGACATGTTTCAGGTGTTTGACATGTTTTGTATGTTTCGTATTTTTGACATGTTTCGGATGTTTCGTATGTTTGACATGTTTCGAATGTTTGACATGTTTCAGATGTTTCGTATATTTGACATGTTTCGTATGTTTGACATGTTTTGGGTGTTTGACATGTTTTGGGTGTTTCACTAGTTTCGGATGTTTCGTATGTTTGACATGTTTCGGGTGTTTGACATGTTTCAGATGTTTCGTATGTTTGACATGTTTCGGATGTTTCGTATGTTTGACATGTTTCGGGTGTTTGACATGTTTCAGATGTTTCGTATGTTTGACATGTTTCGGATGTTTCGTATTTTTGACATGTTTAGAGTGTTTGACATGTTTCGGATGTTTCGCATGTTTGACATGTTTTGGGTGTTTGACATGTTTCGTATGTTTGACATGTTTCAGGTGTTTGACATGTTTCGTATGTTTGACATGTTTCGGAAGTTTCGTATGTTTGACATATTTCGGGTGTTTGACATGTTTCAGATGTCTCGTATGTTTGACATGTTTCGGGTGTTTGACATGTTTCGGATGTTTCGTATGTTTGACATGTTTCGAGTGTTTGACATGTTTCGAATGTTTGACATTTTCGTCTATTTGCCATGTTTCGGGTATTTGAAATGTTTTGGGTGTTTGACTAGTTTCGGATGTTTCGTATGTTTGACATGTTTCGGGTGTTTGACATGTTTCGAATGTTTCGTATGTTTGACATGTTTCGGGTGTTTGACATGTTTTGAATAATTCGTATGTTGGACATGTTTTAAGTATTTCACGTGTTTCGGATGTTTCGTATGTTTGACATGTTTCCGGTGTTTGACATAATTCAGATGTTTTGTATGTTTGACATGTTTCGGGTGTTTGACATGTTTCAAATGATTCGTATGTTTGACATGTTTTGGGTGTTTGACATGTTTCAGATGTTTCGTATGTTTGACATGTTTCGGATGTTTCGTATGTTTGACATGTTTCGGGTGTTTGACATGTTTCAGATGTTTAGTATTTTTGACATGTTTCGGATGTTTCGTATGTTTGACATATTTAGAGTGTTTGACATGTTTCAGATGTTTCGTATGTTTGACATGTTTCGGGTGCTTGACATGTTTCAGGTGTTTAAAATGTTTCGGATGTCTAATATTTTTGACATGTTTAGGCTGTTTAACATGTTTTGGATGTTTGACATGTTTCGGATGTTTCGTATGTTTGACATATTTCGGGTGTTTGACATGTTTCGAATGTTTCGTATATTGACATGTTTCGGATGTTTGACATGTTTCGAATATTTTGTATGTTTGACATGTTTCGGGTGCTTGACATTTTTCGGATGTTTCGAATGTTTGAAATGTTTCGTATGTTTGACATGTTTTGGAAAATTGACATTTTTCGAATGTTTCGTATGTTTGACATGTTTCGGGTGTTTGTTATGTTTCGGATGTTTCTTATGTTTAACAATTTTTGGATGTTTCGTATGTTTGACATGTTTCGGGTGTTTGACATGTTTCGGATGTTTCGTATGTTTGACATGTTACGGATGTTTCGTATGTTAGACATGTTTCGGGTGTTTGACATGTTTCAAATGATTCGTATGTTTGACATGTTTTGGGTGTTTGACATGTTTCAGATGTTTCGTATGTTTGACATGTTTCGGATGATTCGTATGTTTGACATGTTTCGGGTGTTTGACATGTTTCAGATGTTTCGTATTTTTGACATGTTTCGGATGTTTCGTATGTTTGACATGTTTAGAGTGTTTGACATGTTTCAGATGTTTCGTATGTTTGACATGTTTCGGGTGCTTGACATGTTTCAGGTGTTTAAAATGTTTCGGATGTCTAATATTTTTGACATGTTTAGGCTGTTTAACATGTTTTGGATGTTTGACATGTTTCGGATGTTTCGTATGTTTGACATATTTCGGGTGTTTGACATGTTTCGAATGTTTCGTATATTGACATGTTTCGGATGTTTGACATGTTTCGAATATTTTGTATGTTTGACATGTTTCGGGTGCTTGACATTTTTCGGATGTTTCGAATGTTTGAAATGTTTCGTATGTTTGACATGTTTTGGAAAATTGACATTTTTCGAATGTTTCGTATGTTTGACATGTTTCGGGTGTTTGTTATGTTTCGGATGTTTCTTATGTTTAACAATTTTTGGATGTTTCGTATGTTTGACATGTTTCGGGTGTTTGACATGTTTCGGATGTTTCGTATGTTTGACATGTTACGGATGTTTCGTATGTTAGACATGTTTCGGGTGTTTCACATATTTGAATGTTTCGTATGTTTGACATGTTTTGAATGTTTCACATGTTTTGGATGTTTCGTATGTATGACATGTTTCAGGTGTTTGACATGTTTTGTATGTTTCGTATGTTCGACATGTTTCAGATGTTTCGTATGTTTTACATGTTTCGGGTGTTTGACATGTTTCGGACGTTTCGTATGTTTGACATGTTTCGTATGTTTGACATGTTTCGGGTGTTTGACATGTTTTGGGTGTTTGACTAGTTTCGGATGTTTCGTATGTTTGACATGTTTCGTATGTTTGACATGTTTCGGGTGATTGACATGTTTTGGGTGTTTGACATGTTTCGGATGTTTTTGTATGTTTGACTTGTTTCGGGTGTTTGACATGTTTTGAATGTTTCGTATGTTTGACATGTTTCGCATGTTTGACATGTTTTGGGTGTTTGACATGTTTCGGATGTTTCGTATGTTTGACATGTTTCAGGTGTTTGACATGTTTCGTATGTTTGACATGTTTCGTATGTTTGACATGTTTCGGATGTTTCGTATGTTTGACATGTTTCGGGTGTTTGACATAATTCAGATGTTTTGTATGTTTGACATTTTTCGGGTGTTTGACATGTTTCAAATGATTCGTATGTTTGACATGTTTCGGGTGTTTGACATGTTTCAGATGTTTCGTATGTTTGACATGTTTCGGATGTTTCGTATGTTAGACATGTTTCGGGTGTTTTACATATTTGAATGTTTTGTATGTTTGACATGTTTTGAATGTTTCACATGTTTTGGATGTTTCGTATGTTTGACATGTTTCAGGTGTTTGACATGTTTTGTATGTTTCGTATGTTCGACATGTTTTAGATGTTTCGTATGTTTGACATGTTTCGGGTGTTTGACATGTTTCGGATGTTTCGTATGTTTGACATGTTTCGTATGTTTGACATGTTTCGGGTGTTTGACATGTTTTGGGTGTTTGACTAGTTTCGGATGTTTCGTATGTTTGACATGTTTCGTATGTTTGACATGTTTCGTATGTTTGACATGTTTCGCATGTTTGACATGTTTTGGGTGTTTGACATGTTTCGGATGTTTCGTATGTTTGACATGTTTCAGGTGTTTGACATGTTTCGTATGTTTGACATGTTTCGGGTGTTTGACATGTTTCAAATGATTCGTATGTTTGACATGTTTTTGGGTGTTTGACATGTTTCAGATATTTCGTATGTTTGACATGTTTCGGATGTTTCGTTTGTTTGACATGTTTAGAGTGTTTGACATGTTTCGGATGTTTCGGATGTTTGACATGTTTCGGGTGTTTGACATGTATCGGATGTTTCGTATGTTTGACATGTTTCGGATGTTTCGTAAGTTTGACATGTTTCGGGTGTTTGACATGTTTCGGATGTTTCGTATGTTTGACATGTTTCGGATGTTTCGGATGTTTGACATGTTTTGGGTGTTTGACATGTTTCGGATGTCTCATATGTTTGACATATTTAGGCTGTTTAACATGTTTCGGATGTTTGACATGTTTTGGATGTTTCGTATGTTTGACATATTACGGGTGTTTGACATGTTTCGGATGTTTCGTATGTTTGACATGTTTTGGATGTTTCGTATGTTTGACATGTTTAGAGTGTTTGACATGTTTCGGATGTTTCGTATGTTTGACATGTTTCGGATGTTTCGGATGTTTGACATGTTTTGGGTGTTTGACATGTTTCGGATGTTTCGTATGTTTGACATGTTTAGGGTGTTTGACATGTTTCGAATGTTTCGTATGTTAGACATGTTTCGGGTGTTTCACATGTTTTGAATGTTTCGTATGTTTGACCAGTTTTGGGTGTTTCACATGTTTCGGATGTTTCGTATGTATGACATGTTTCAGGTGTTTGACATGTTTTGTATGTTTCGTATTTTTGACATGTTTCGGATGTTTCGTATGTTTGACATGTTTCGAATGTTTGACATGTTTCAGATGTTTTGTATATTTGACATGTTTCGTATGTTTGACATGTTTTGGGTGTTTGACATGTTTTGGGTTTTTCACTAGTTTCGGATGTTTCGTATGTTTGACATGTTTCGGGTGTTTGACATGTTTCAGATGTTTCGTATGTTTGACATGTTTCGGATGTTTCGTATGTTTGACATGTTTCGGGTGTTTGACATGTTTCAGATGTTTCGTATGTTTGACATGTTTCGGATGTTTCGTATTTTTGACATGTTTAGAGTGTTTGACATGTTTCGGATGTTTCGCATGTTTGACATGTTTTGGGTGTTTGACATGTTTCGGATGTTTCGTATGTTTGACATGTTTCAGGTGTTTGACATGTTTCGTATGTTTGACATGTTTCGGAAGTTTCGTATGTTTGACATATTTTGGGTGTTTGACATGTTTCAGATGTCTCGTATGTTTGACATGTTTCGGGTGTTTGACATGTTTCGGATGTTTCGTATGTTTGACATGTTTCGAGTGTTTGACATGTTTCGAATGTTTGACATTTTCGTCTATTTGCCATGTTTCGGGTATTTGAAATGTTTTGGGTGTTTGACTAGTTTCGGATGTTTCGTATGTTTGACATGTTTCGGGTGTTTGACATGTTTCGAATGTTTCGTATGTTTGAAATGTTTCGGGTGTTTGACATGTTTTGAATAATTCGTATGTTGGACATGTTTTAAGTATTTCACGTGTTTCGGATGTTTCGTATGTTTGACATGTTTCCGGTGTTTGACATAATTCAGATGTTTTGTATGTTTGACATGTTTCGGGTGTTTGACATGTTTCAAATGATTCGTATGTTTGACATGTTTTGGGTGTTTGACATGTTTCAGATGTTTCGTATGTTTGACATGTTTCGGATGTTTCGTATGTTTGACATGTTTCGGGTGTTTGACATGTTTCAGATGTTTCGTATTTTTGACATGTTTCGGATGTTTCGTATGTTTGACATATTTAGATTGTTTGACATGTTTCAGATGTTTCGTATGTTTGACATGTTTCGGGTGCTTGACATGTTTCAGGTGTTTAAAATGTTTCGGATGTCTAATATTTTTGACATGTTTAGGCTGTTTAACATGTTTTGGATGTTTGACATGTTTCGGATGTTTCGTATGTTTGACATATTTCGGGTGTTTGACATGTTTCGAATGTTTCGTATATTGACATGTTTCGGATGTTTGACATGTTTCGAATATTTTGTATGTTTGACATGTTTCGGGTGCTTGACATTTTTCGGATGTTTCGAATGTTTGAAATGTTTCGTATGTTTGACATGTTTTGGAAAATTGACATTTTTCGAATGTTTCGTATGTTTGACATGTTTCGGGTGTTTGTTATGTTTCGGATGTTTCTTATGTTTAACAATTTTTGGATGTTTCGTATGTTTGACATGTTTCGGGTGTTTGACATGTTTCGGATGTTTCGTATGTTTGACATGTTACGGATGTTTCGTATGTTAGACATGTTTCGGGTGTTTGACATGTTTCAAATGATTCGTATGTTTGACATGTTTTGGGTGTTTGACATGTTTCAGATGTTTCGTATGTTTGACATGTTTCGGATGATTCGTATGTTTGACATGTTTCGGGTGTTTGACATGTTTCAGATGTTTCGTATTTTTGACATGTTTCGGATGTTTCGTATGTTTGACATGTTTAGAGTGTTTGACATGTTTCAGATGTTTCGTATGTTTGACATGTTTCGGGTGCTTGACATGTTTCAGGTGTTTAAAATGTTTCGGATGTCTAATATTTTTGACATGTTTAGGCTGTTTAACATGTTTTGGATGTTTGACATGTTTCGGATGTTTCGTATGTTTGACATATTTCGGGTGTTTGACATGTTTCGAATGTTTCGTATATTGACATGTTTCGGATGTTTGACATGTTTTGAATATTTTGTATGTTTGACATGTTTCGGGTGCTTGACATTTTTCGGATGTTTCGAATGTTTGAAATGTTTCGTATGTTTGACATGTTTTGGAAAATTGACATTTTTCGAATGTTTCGTATGTTTGACATGTTTCGGGTGTTTGTTATGTTTCGGATGTTTCTTATGTTTAACAATTTTTGGATGTTTCGTATGTTTGACATGTTTCGGGTGTTTGACATGTTTCGGATGTTTCGTATGTTTGACATGTTACGGATGTTTCGTATTTTAGACATGTTTTGGGTGTTTCACATATTTGAATGTTTCGTATGTTTGACATGTTTTGAATGTTTCACATGTTTTGGATGTTTCGTATGTATGACATGTTTCAGGTGTTTGACATGTTTTGTATGTTTCGTATGTTCGACATGTTTCAGATGTTTCGTATGTTTTACATGTTTCGGGTGTTTGACATGTTTCGGACGTTTCGTATGTTTGACATGTTTCGTATGTTTGACATGTTTCGGGTGTTTGACATGTTTTGGGTGTTTGACTAGTTTCGGATGTTTCGTATGTTTGACATGTTTCGTATGTTTGACATGTTTCGGGTGATTGACATGTTTTGGGTGTTTGACATGTTTCGGATGTTTTTGTATGTTTGACTTGTTTCGGGTGTTTGACATGTTTTGAATGTTTCGTATGTTTGACATGTTTCGCATGTTTGACATGTTTTGGGTGTTTGACATGTTTCGGATGTTTCGTATGTTTGACATGTTTCAGGTGTTTGACATGTTTCGTATGTTTGACATGTTTCGTATGTTTGACATGTTTCGGATGTTTCGTATGTTTGACATGTTTCGGGTGTTTGACATAATTCAGATGTTTTGTATGTTTGACATTTTTCGGGTGTTTGACATGTTTCAAATGATTCGTATGTTTGACATGTTTCGGGTGTTTGACATGTTTCAGATGTTTCGTATGTTTGACATGTTTCGGATGTTTCGTATGTTTGACATCTTTCGGGTGTTTGACATGTTTCAGATGTTTCGTATGTTTGACATGTTTCTGATGTTTCGTATGTTTGACATGTTTGGAGTGTTTGACATGTTTCGGATGTCTCATATGTTTGACATGTTTAGGCTGTTTAACATGTTTCGGATGTTTGACATGTTTCGGATGTTTCGTATGTTTGACATATTTCGTGTGTTTGACATGTTTCGGATGTTTCGTATATTGACATGTTTCGGATGTTTAACATGTTTCGAATGTTTTGTATGTTTGATATATTTCGGGTGCTTGACATTTTTCGGATGTTTCGTATGTTTGACATGTTTCGGGTGTTTGTTATGTTTCAAATGTTTCATATGTTTGACATGTTTTGGAAAATTGACATTTTTCGGATGTTTCGTATGTTTGACATGTTTTGGGTGTTTGTTATGTTTTGAATGTTTCGTAAGTTTGACATGTTTCGAGTGTTTGACATGTTTCGGATGTTTCGTATGTTTAACATGTTTCGTATATTTTACATGTTTCGTATGTTTGACATGTTTCGGGTGTTTGACATGTTTTAGGTGTTTGACTTGTTTCGGATGTTTTGTATGTTTGACATATTTTAAGTGTTCGACATGTTTCGGATATTTCGTATGTTTGATATGTTTCGGGTGTTTGTCAATTTTGGGATGTTTCGTATGTTTGACATGTTTCGAATGTCTGACATGTTTCTGGTGTTTGACATGTTTCGGGTGTTTGACATATTTTGGGTGTTTAACTTGTTTCGGATGCTTTGTATGTTTGACATGTTTCGAATGTTTGACATGTTTAGGTTGTTTGACATGTTTCAGATGTTTGGTATGTTTGACATACTTCGGGTGTTTCGTATGTTTGACATGTTTCGGGTGTCTGACATTTTTCGGATGTTTCGTATGTTTGACATTTTTCGGGTTTTTGACATGTTTCGGATGTTTCGTATGTTTGACATGTTTCGGATATTTCGTATGTTTGACATGTTTCGTGTGTTTGACATGTTTCGGATGTTTCGTATGTTTGACATGTTTCGGATGTTTCGTATGTTTGACATGTTTCGGATGTTTCGTATGTTTGACATGTTTCGGGTGTTTGACATGTTTCGGTTGTTTTGTATGTTTAACATGTTTCGGGTGTTTGACATGTTTCAGATGTTTCGTATGTTTGACATGTTTCATATGTTTGACATGTTTAGAGTGTTTGACATGTTTAGGATGTTTCGTATGTTTGACATGTTTCAGGTGTTTGACATGTTTCGGATGTCTCATATGTTTGACATGTTTAGGCTGTTTAACATGTTTCGGATGTTTGACATGTTTTGGATGTTTCGTATGTTTGACATATTACGGGTGTTTGACATGTTTTGGATGTTTCGTATATTGACATGTTTCGGATGTTTAACATGTTTCGAATGTTTTGTATGTTTGACATGTTTCGGGTTTTTGACATGTTTCGGATGTTTCGTATGTTTGACATGTTTCGGATGTTTCGTATGTTTGACATGTTTCGGGTGTTTGACATGTTTCGGATGTTTCGTATGTTTCACATGTTTCGGATGTTTCGGATGTTTGACATGTTTGGGGTATTTGACATGTTTCGAATGTTTCGTATGTTTGACATGTTTCGGGTGTTTGACATGTTTCGGATGTTTCGTTTGTTTGACATGTTTCGGATGTTTCGGATGTTTGACATGTTTGGGGTATTTGACATGTTTCGAATGTTTCGTATGTTTGACATGTTTTGGGTGTTTGACATGTTTCGGATGTTTCGTATGTTTGACATGTTTAGGGTGTTTGACATGTTTCGAATGTTTCGTATATTAGACATGTTTCGGGTGTTTCACATGTTTTGAATGTTTCGTATGTTTGACCTGTTTCGGGTGTTTCACATGTTTTGAATGTTTCGTATGTTTGACATGTTTTGGGTGTTTCACATGTTTCGGATGTTTCGTATGTATGACATGTTTCAGGTGTTTGACATGTTTTGTATGTTTCGTATGTTTGACATGTTTCGGATGTTTCGTATGTTTGACATGTTTCGGGTTTTTGACATGTTTCAGATGTTTCGTATGTTTGACATGTTTCGGGTGTTTGACATGTTTCGGATGTTTCGTTTGTTTGACATGTTTCGTATGTTTGACATGTTTCGGGTGTTTGACATGTTTTGGGTGTTTCACTAGTTTCGGATGTTTCGTATGTTTGACGTGTTTCGGGTGTTTGACATGTTTCAGATGTTTCGTATGTTTGACATGTTTCGGATGTTTCGTATGTTTGACATGTCTAGAGTGTTTGACATGTTTCGGATGTTTCGTATGTTTAACATGTTACAGGTGTTTGACATGTTTCGGATGTCTCATATGTTTGACATGTTTAGGCTGTTTAACATGTTTCGGATGTTTGACATGTTTCGGATGTTTCGTATGTTTGACATATTTTGGGTGTTTGACATGTTTCGGATGTTTCGTATATTGACATGTTTCGGATGTTTAACATGTTTCGAATATTTTGTATGTTTGACATGTTTCTGGTGTTTGTTATGTTTCAAATGTTTCGTATGTTTGACATGTTTTGGAAAATTGACATTTTTCGGATGTTTCGTATGTTTGACATGTTTCGGGTGTTTGTTATGTTTCGGAGGTTTCGTATGTTTGACATTTTTCGGGTTTTTGACATGTTTCGGATGTTTCGTATGTTTGACATGTTTCGGATGTTTCGTATGTTTGACATGTTTCGGGTGTTTGACATGTTTCGGATGTTTCGTATGTTTGACATGTTTCGGATGTTTCGGATGTTTGACATGTTTTGGGTGTTTTACATGTTTCGGATGTTTCGTATGTTTGACATGTTTATGGTGTTTGACATGTTTCGAATGTTTCGTATATTACACATGTTTCGGGTGTTTCACATGTTTTGAATGTTTCGTATGTTTGACCTGTTTTGGGTGTTTGACATGTTTCGGATGTTTCGTATGTATGACATGTTTCAGGTGTTTGACATGTTTTGTAAGTTTCGTATGTTTGACATGTTTCGGATGTTTCGTATGTTTGACATGTTTCGAATGTTTGACATGTTTCAGATGTTTCGTATGTTTGACATGTTTGGGGTGTTTGACATGTTTCGGATGTTTCGTATGTTTGACATGTTTTGTATGTTTGACATGTTTTGGGTGTTTGACATGTTTTGGGTGTTTCACTAGTTTCGGATGTTTCGTATGTTTGACATGTTTCGTGTATTTGACATGTTTCAGATGTTTCGTATGTTTGACATGTTTCGGATGTTTCGTATGTTTGACATGTTTCGGGTGTTTGACATGTTTCAGATGTTTCGTATGTTTGACAGGTTTTGGATGTTTCGTATGTTTGACATGTTTAGAGTGTATGACATGTTTCGGATGTTTCGTATGTTTGACATGTTTCAGGTGTTTGACATGTTTCGGATGTTTCGGATATTTGACATGTTTCGGATGTTTCGGCTAATTGCCATAAGTATACGTAAAATAATAGTATCGTATCCCTCCGACTCTAGCAAACATGATAGTTACTTGGCGATAAGGAAATAGTGTCCCCGGTATCAAGGTAGACAATCAAAAATTGTCAAGAAAGGGAGAGTTTATAATGTTATGAAATTAGCCTTGTTCTATCCTAAGAACGCTTGCTGCAACTGTAATCCACAAACATATCAAAAGTATTGTAATATATATCGGTGGCATTCCACTTGTTGTTCAAATTTTTTCTAGATATTTTCTATATTTTCTGTAGTTAAAAAAATGATATCCTGCTGAGAATATTTGACTTTGGTAAAAACTTTCAACATGTATGTAATTTGACTTTAGTATCAATTTCTGGCTGTTGCTTTCACCAATTGACAGCAGCAAAAGAATTATAAATAAAAAAAACATGATAAGCGAGATGATCAGAGTTAATAGACTATAAGGCCTCTCTTTTGATCTGTGATGAGATAACTGCTAAATCAAAGGAATGAAAAAATTTTGTTTGTAAAGAGATAAGCACTAAATATATTTTCGGACAAAATTGCAAGTTTTAGAATATCCTAATACAGTTATTTATTTGTTTAAAAAATGAAGAAAAAAAAAAACAAAAAAAAATTATACATCGTCGGGGACTTGAACTCACTACCTTTGCCATGAAAAGCCAATGTTCTACACAACTGCCACGCGGCACAAGTAACAATAGAAAATATACGTTATTTATGAAAAACACTTTAATCAAATTTTCTTACTGAAAGATCAATCTAATTTTTAAAAATGCTGCCTAAAAATGTTGAATTTTATATAAAGTATTCAATTGTATATGTTTTAAAACATTATTAGTAAAATAAAAATGCATTTTTAATGCTGACGGCATATTTGACCTTCAGAGTTCTAAATCTAGTATTATTTATATAGATTAAAAATAGATGACATCTTTTTCAAGAGTTATTCATCCTGCTAAGAATGACCCTACAGTTTTTTATTTTTGTAGTACAAAGACATAGAGAACTCTATAGTTGCTTAAATAAGAAAAATTAGCATTTTTTTTAAATTAAATTTAATTTTTCAGTAGAAACTTAAATTTGCATAAATGTAATAAATTGATTTTAAAAGTCATTATTATAACAATTTTACAAACAAACAACAAATTTTATTCATTTTTTGGGACAATTTATAGTTTTTTTTGAATATAGTACATTAAAAAAATCTACCAATTTTAAGTTTAATATTTAGTTTATATAAATAGAAAACTTGTCATTTTGTCTCACTGTTACGCACAATAGAATTGTATCCATTCAGACATGTCAAACACCCGAAACATGTCAAACATACGAAACATCCGAAACTAGTGAAACACCCAAAACATGTCAAACACCCAAAACATGTCAAACATACGAAACATGTCAAACATACGAAACATCTGAAACATGTCAAACATTCGAAACATGTCAAACATACGAAACATCCGAAACATGTCAAAAATACGAAACATACAAAACATGTCAAACACCTGAAACATGTCATACATACGAAACATCCGAAACATCTGAAACACCCAAAACTGGTCAAACATACGAAACATTCAAAACATGTGAAACACCCGAAACATGTCTAACACCCGAAACATTCGAAACATGTCAAACACCCTAAACATGTCAAACATACGAAACATCCGAAACATAACAAACACCCGAAACATGTCAAACATACGAAATATCCGAAAAATGTCAATTTTCCAAAACATGTCAAACATACGAAACATTTGAAACATAACAAACACCAGAAACATGTCAAACATACGAAACATCTGAAAAATGTCAAGCACCCGAAACATATCAAGCATACAAAATATTCGAAACATGTTAAACATCCGAAACATGTCAATATACGAAACATCCGAAACATGTCAAACACCCAAAATATGTCCAACATACGAAACATCCGAAATATGTCAAACATCCGAAACATGTTAAACAGCCTAAGCATGTCAAACATATGAGACATCCGAAACATGTCAAACACCTGTAACATGTTAAACATACGAAACATCCGAAACATGTCAAACACTCTAGACATGTCAAACATACGAAACATCCGAAACATGTCAAACATACGAAACATCTGAAACATGTCAAACACCCGAAACACGTCAAACATACGAAACATCCGAAACTAGTGAAACACCCAAAACATGTCAAACACCCGAAACATGTCAAACATACGAAACATGTCAAACAAACGAAACATCCGAAACATGTCAAACACCCGAAACATGTCAAACATACGAAACATCTGAAACATGTCAAAAACCCGAAACATGTCAAACATACGAAACATCCGAAACATGTCAAACATACGAAACATACAAAACATGTCAAACACCTGAAACATGTCATACATACGAAACATCCGAAACATGTGAAACACCCAAAACATGTCAAACATACGAAACATTCAAAACATGTGAAACACCCGAAACATGTCTAACATACGAAACATTCTAAACATGTCAAACACCCGAAACATGTCAAACATACGAAACATTCTAAACATGTCAAATACCCCAAACATGTCAAACATCCGAAACATCCGAAACATGTCAAACATACGAAACATCCGAAACATGTCAAACACCCGAAACATGTCAAACATACGAAACATCCGAAACATGTCAAACATACGAAACATCCGAAACATGTCAAAAACCCGAAACATGTCAAACATACAAAACATTCGATACATGTTAAACATCTGAAACATGTCAATATACGAAACATCCGAAACATGTCAAACACCCGTAATATGTCAAACATACGAAACATCCAAAACATGTCAAACATCCGAAACATGTTAAACAGCCTAAACATGTCAAACATATGAGACATCCGAAACATGTCAAACACCTGAAACATGTCAAACATACGAAACATCCGAAACATGTCAAACACTCTAAACATGTCAAACATACGAAACATGTCAAACATACGAAACATCTGAAAAATGTCAAACACCCGAAACATGTTAAACATACAAAACATCCGAAACATGTCAAACACCCGAAACATGTCAAACATACGAAACATCCGAAACATGTCAAACATACGAAACATCCGAAACATGTCAAACACTCTAAACATGTCAAACATACGAAACATCCAAAACATGTCAAACATACGAAACATCCGAAACATGTCAAACACCCGTAATATGTCAAACATACGAAACATCCAAAACATGTCAAACATCCGAAACATGTTAAACAGCCTAAACATGTCAAACATATGAGACATCCGAAACATGTCAAACACCTGAAACATGTCAAACATACGAAACATCCGAAACATGTCAAACACTCTAAACATGTCAAACATACGAAACATGTCAAACATACGAAACATCTTAAACATGTCAAACACCCGAAACATGTTAAACATACAAAACATCCGAAACAAGTCAAACACCCGAAACATGTCAAACATACGAAACATCCGAAACATGTCAAACATACGAAACATCCGAAACATGTCAAACACTCTAAACATGTCAAACATACGAAACATCCAAAACATGTCAAACATACGAAACATCTGAAACATGTCAAACACCCGAAACATGTCAAATATACGAAACATCCGAAACTAGTGAAACACCCAAAACATGTCAAACACCCAAAACATGTCAAACATACAAAACATGACAAACATACGAAACATCCGAAACATGTCAAACACCCCAAACATGTCAAACATACGAAACATCTGAAACATGTCAATCATTCGAAACATGTCAAACATACGAAACATCCGAAACATGTCAAACATACGGAACATAGAAAACATGTCAAACACCTGAAACATGTCATACATACGAAACATCCGAAACATGTGAAACACCCAAAACAGGTCAAACATACGAAACATTCAAAACATGTGAAACACCCGAAACATGTCAAACATACGAAACATCCGAAACATGTCAAACATACGAAACATCCGAAACATGTCAAAAACCCGATAAATGTCAAACATACGAAACATCCGAAAAATGTCAGACACCCGAAACATGTCAAACATACGAAACACCCGAAGTATGTCAAACATACCAAACATCCGAAACATGTCAAACAACCTAAACATGTCAAACATTCGAAACATGTCAAACATACAAAGAATCCGAAACAAGTTAAACACCCAAAATATGTCAAACACCCGAAACATGTCAAACACTCTAGACATGTCAAACATACGAAACATCCGAAACATGTTTCGAATGTCTGACATGTTTCTGGTGTTTGACATGTTTCGGATGTTTCGTATGTTTAACATGTTACAGGTGTTTGACATGTTTCGGATGTCTCATATGTTTGACATGTTTAGGCTGTTTAACATGTTTCGGATGTTTGACGTGTTTCGGATGTTTCGTATGTTTGACATATTTTGGGTGTTTGACATGTTTCGGATGTTTCGTATATTGACATGTTTCGGATGTTTAACATGTTTCAAATATTTTGTATGCTTGATATGTTTCGGGTGCTTGACATTTTTCAGATGTTTCGTATGTTTGAAATGTTTCTGGTGTTTGTTATGTTTCAAATGTTTCGTTTGTTTGACATGTTTTGGAAAATTGACATTTTTCGGATGTTTCGTATGTTTTACATGTTTCGGGTGTTTGTTATGTTTCGGATGTTTCGTATGTTTGACATTTTTCGGGTTTTTGACATGTTTCGGATGTTTCGTATGTTTGACATGTTTCAGATGTTTCGTATGTTTGACATGTTTCGGGTGTTTGACATGTTTCGGATGTTTCGTATGTTTGACATGTTTCGGATGTTTCGGATGTTTGACATGTTTTGGGTGTTTGACATGTTTCGGATGTTTCGTATGTTTGACATGTTTAGGGTGTTTGACATTTTTCGGATGTTTCGTATGTTTGACATGTTTCGGGTGTTTGTTATGTTTCGGATGTTTCGTATGTTTGACATTTTTCGGGTTTTTGACATGTTTCGGATGTTTCGTATGTTTGACATGTTTCGGATGTTTCGTATGTTTGACATGTTTCGGGTGTTTCACATGTTTCGGATGTTTCGTATGTTTGACATGTTTCGGATGTTTCGGATGTTTGACATGTTTTGGGTGTTTGACATGTTTCGGATGTTTCGTATGTTTGACATGATTAGGGTGTTTGACTTGTTTCGAATGTTTCGTATATTAGACATGTTTCGGGTGTTTCACATGTTTTGAATGTTTCGTATGTTTGACCTGTTTTGGGTGTTTCACATGTTTCGGATGTTTCGTATGTATGACATGTTTCAGGTGTTTGACATGTTTTGTATGTTTCGTATGTTTGACATGTTTCGGATGTTTCGTATGTTTGACATGTTTCGAATGTTTGACATGGTTCAGATGTTTCGTATGTTTGACATGTTTGGGGTGTTTGACATGTTTCGGATGTTTCGTATGTTTGTCATGTTTTGTATGTTTGACATGTTTTGGGTGTTTGACATGTTTTGGGTGTTTCACTAGTTTCGGATGTTTCGTATGTTTGACATGTTTCGGGTGTTTGACATGTTTCAGATGTTTCGTATGTTTGACATGTTTTGGATGTTTCGTATGTTTGACATGTTTAGAGTGTTTGACATGTTTCGGATGTTTCGTATGTTTGACATGTTTCGGATGTTTCGTATGTTTGACATGTTTCGGGTGTTTGACATGTTTCGGATGTTTTGTATGTTTAACATGTTTCGGGTGTTTGACATGTTTCGGATGTTTCGTATGTTTGACATGTTTTGTATTTTTGACATGTTTAGAGTGTTTGACATGTTTCGGATGTTTCGTATGTTTGACATGTTTCAGGTGTTTGACATGTTTCGGATGTCTCATATGTTTGACATGTTTAGGCTGTTTAACATGTTTCGGATGTTTGACATGTTTTGGATGTTTCGTATGTTTGACATATTACGGGTGTTTGACATGTTTCGGATGTTTCGTATATTGACATGTTTCGGATGTTTAACATGTTTCGAATGTTTTGTATGTTTGACATGTTTCGGGTTTTTGACATGTTTCGGATGTTTCGTATGTTTGACATGTTTCGGATGTTTCGTATGTTTGACATGTTTCGGGTGTTTGACATGTTTCGGATGTTTCGTATGTTTGACATGTTTCGGATGTTTCGGATGTTTGACATGTTTGGGGTATTTGACATGTTTCGAATGTTTCGTATGTTTGACATGTTTCGGGTGTTTGACATGTTTAGAATGTTTCGTATGTTAGACATGTTTCGGGTGTTTCACATGTTTTGAATGTTTCGTATGTTTGACATATTTTGGGTGTTTCACATGTTTCGGATGTTTCGTATGTATGACATGTTTCAGGTGTTTGACATGTTTTGTATGTTTCGTATGTTTGACATGTTTCGGATGTTTCGTATGTTTGACATATTTCGGGTTTTTGACATGTTTCAGATGTTTCGTATGTTTGACATGTTTCGGGTGTTTGACATGTTTCGGATGTTTCGTTTGTTTGACATGTTTCGTATGTTTGACATTTTTCGGATGTTTCGTATGTTTGACATGTCTAGAGTGTTTGACATGTTTCGGATGTTTCGTATGTTTAACATGTTACAGGTGTTTGACATGTTTCGGATGTCTCATATGTTTGACATGCTTAGGCTGTCTAGCATGTTTCGGATGTTTGACATGTTTCGGATGTTTCGTATGTTTGACATATTTTGGGTGTTTGACATGTTTCGGATGTTTCGTATATTGACATGTTTCGGATGTTTAACATGTTTCGAATATTTTGTATGCTTGATATGTTTCGGGTGCTTGACATTTTTTAGATGTTTCGTATGTTTGACATGTTTCTGGTGTTTGTTATGTTTCAAATGTTTCGTATGTTTGACATGTTTTGGAAAATTGACATTTTCGGATGTTTCGTATGTTTGACATGTTTCGGGTGTTTGTTATGTTTCGGATGTTTCGTATGTTTGACATTTTTCGGGTTTTTGACATGTTTCGGATGTTTCGTATGTTTGACATGTTTCGGATGTTTCGTATGTTTGACATGTTTCGGGTGTTTGACATGTTTCGGATGTTTCGTATGTTTGACATGTTTCGGATGTTTCGGATGTTTGACATGTTTTGGGTGTTTGACATGTTTCGGATGTTTCGTATGTTTGACATGTTTAGGGTGTTTGACATGTTTCGAATGTTTCGTATGTTAGACATGTTTCGGGTGTTTCACATGTTTTGAATGTTTCGTATGTTTGACCAGTTTTGGGTGTTTCACATGTTTCGGATGTTTCGTATGTATGACATGTTTCAGGTGTTTGACATGTTTTGTATGTTTCGTATTTTTGACATGTTTCGGATGTTTCGTATGTTTGACATGTTTCGAATGTTTGACATGTTTCAGATGTTTCGTATGTTTGACATGTTTCGTATGTTTGACATGTTTTGGGTGTTTGACATGTTTTGGGTGTTTCACTAGTTTCGGATGTTTCGTATGTTTGACATGTTTCGGGTGTTTGACATGTTTCAGATGTTTCGTATGTTTGACATGTTTCGGATGTTTCGTATGTTTGACATGTTTCGGGTGTTTGACATGTTTCAGATGTTTCGTATGTTTGACATGTTTCGGATGTTTCGTATTTTTGACATGTTTAGAGTGTTTGACATGTTTCGGATGTTTCGCATGTTTGACATGTTTTGGGTGTTTGACATGTTTCGGATGTTTCGTATGTTTGACATGTTTCAGGTGTTTGACATGTTTCGTATGTTTGACATGTTTCGGAAGTTTCGTATGTTTGACATATTTCGGGTGTTTGACATGTTTCAGATGTCTCGTATGTTTGACATGTTTCGGGTGTTTGACATGTTTCGGATGTTTCGTATGTTTGACATGTTTCGAGTGTTTGACATGTTTCGAATGTTTGACATTTTCGTCTATTTGCCATGTTTCGGGTATTTGAAATGTTTTGGGTGTTTGACTAGTTTCGGATGTTTCGTATGTTTGACATGTTTCGGGTGTTTGACATGTTTCGAATGTTTCGTATGTTTGACATGTTTCGGGTGTTTGACATGTTTTGAATAATTCGAATGTTGGACATGTTTTAAGTATTTCACGTGTTTCGGATGTTTCGTATGTTTGACATGTTTCCGGTGTTTGACATAATTCAGATGTTTTGTATGTTTGACATGTTTCGGGTGTTTGACATGTTTCAAATGATTCGTATGTTTGTTATGTTTTGGGTGTTTGACATGTTTCAGATGTTTCGTATGTTTGACATGTTTCGGATGTTTCGTATGTTTGACATGTTTCGGGTGTTTGACATGTTTCAGATGTTTCGTATTTTTGACATGTTTCGGATGTTTCGTATGTTTGACATGTTTAGAGTGTTTGACATGTTTCAGATGTTTCGTATGTTTGACATGTTTCGGGTGCTTGACATGTTTCAGGTGTTTAAAATGTTTCGGATGTCTAATATTTTTGACATGTTTAGGCTGTTTAACATGTTTTGGATGTTTGACATGTTTCGGATGTTTCGTATGTTTGACATATTTCGGGTGTTTGACATGTTTGGAATGTTTTGTATATTGACATGTTTCGGATGTTTGACATGTTTCGAATATTTTGTATGTTTGACATGTTTCGGGTGCTTGACATTTTTCGGATGTTTCGAATGTTTGAAATGTTTCGTATGTTTGACATGTTTTGGAAAATTGACATTTTTCGAATGTTTCGTATGTTTGACATGTTTCGGGTGTTTGTTATGTTTCGGATGTTTGTTATGTTTAACAATTTTTGGATGTTTCGTATGTTTGACATGTTTCGGGTGTTTGACATGTTTCGGATGTTTCGTATGTTTGACATGTTTCGGATGTTTCGTATGTTAGACATGTTTCGGGTGTTTCACATATTTGAATGTTTCGTATGTTTGACATGTTTTGAATGTTTCACATGTTTTGGATGTTTCGTATGTATGACATGTTTCAGGTGTTTGACATGTTTGTATGTTTCGTATGTTCGACATGTTTCAGATGTTTCGTATGTTTTACATGTTTCGGGTGTTTGACATGTTTCGGACGTTTCGTATGTTTGACATGTTTCGTATGTTTGACATGTTTCGGGTGTTTGACATGTTTTGGGTGTTTGACTAGTTTCGGATGTTTCGTATGTTTGACATGTTTCGTATGTTTGACATGTTTCGGGTGATTGACATGTTTTGGGTGTTTGACATGTTTCGGATGTTTTTGTATGTTTGATTTGTTTCGGGTGTTTGACATGTTTTGAATGTTTCGTATGTTTGACATGTTTCGCATGTTTGACATGTTTTGGGTGTTTGACATGTTTCGGATTTTTCGTATGTTTGACATGTTTCAGGTGTTTGACATGTTTCGTATGTTTGACATGTTTCGGATGTTTCGTATGTTTGACATGTTTCGGGTGTTTGACATAATTCAGATGTTTTGTATGTTTGACATGTTTCGGGTGTTTGACATGTTTCAAATGATTCATATGTTTGACATGTTTCGGGTGTTTGACATGTTTCAGATGTTTCGTATGTTTGACATGTTTCGGATGTTTCGTATGTTTGACATCTTTCGGGTGTTTGACATGTTTCAGATGTTTCGTATGTTTGACATGTTTCTGATGTTTCGTATGTTTGACATGTTTGGAGTGTTTGACATGTTTCGGATGTTTCGTATGTTTGACATGTTTCAGGTGTTTGACATGTTTCGGATGTCTCATATGTTTGACATGTTTAGGCTGTTTAACATGTTTCGGATGTTTGACATGTTTCGGATGTTTCGTATGTTTGACATATTTCGTGTGTTTGACATGTTTCGGATGTTTCGTATATTGACATGTTTCGGATGTTTAACATGTTTCGAATGTTTTGTATGTTTGATATATTTCGGGTGCTTGACATTTTTCGGATGTTTCGTATGTTTGACATGTTTCGGGTGTTTGTTATGTTTCAAATGTTTCATATGTTTGACATGTTTTGGAAAATTGACATTTTTCGGATGTTTCGTATGTTTGACATGTTTTGGGTGTTTGTTATGTTTTGACTGTTTCGTAAGTTTGACATGTTTCGAGTGTTTGACATGTTTCGGATGTTTCGTATGTTTAACATGTTTCGTATATTTTACATGTTTCGTATGTTTGACATGTTTCGGGTGTTTGACATGTTTTAGGTGTTTGACTTGTTTCGGATGTTTTGTATGTTTGACATATTTTAAGTGTTTGACATGTTTCGGATATTTCGTATGTTTTATATGTTTCGGGTGTTTGTCAATTTTGGGATGTTTCGTATGTTTGACATGTTTCGAATGTCTGACATGTTTCTGGTGTTTGACATGTTTCGGGTGTTTGACATATTTTGGGTGTTTAACTTGTTTCGGATGCTTTGTATGTTTGACATGTTTCGAATGTTTGACATGTTTAAGTTGTTTGACATGTTTCGGATGTTTGGTATGTTTGACATACTTCGGGTGTTTCGTATGTTTGACATGTTTCGGGTGTCTGACATTTTTCGGATGTTTCGTATGTTTGACGTTTTTCGGGTTTTTGACATGTTTCGGATGTTTCGTATGTTTGACATGTTTCGGATGTTTCGTATGTTTGACATGTTTCGGGTGTTTGACATGTTTCGGATGTTTCGTATGTTTGACATGTTTCGGATGTTTCGGATGTTTGACATGTTTTGGGTGTTTGACATGTTTCGGATGTTTCGTATGTTTGACATGTTTAGGGTGTTTGACATGTTTCGAATGTTTCGTATATTAGACATGTTTCGGGTGTTTCACATGTTTTGAATGTTTCGTATGTTTGACCTGTTTTGGGTGTTTCACATGTTTCGGATGTTTTGTATGTATGACATGTTTCAGGTGTTTGACATGTTTTGTATGTTTCGTATGTTTGACATGTTTCGGATGTTTCGTATGTTTGACATGTTTCGAATGTTTGACATGTTTCAGATGTTTCGTATGTTTGACATGTTCGGGGTGTTTGACATGTTTCGGATGTTTCGTATGTTTGTCATGTTTTGTATGTTTGACATGTTTTGGGTGTTTGACATGTTTTGGGTGTTTCACTAGTTTCGGATGTTTCGTATGTTTGACATGTTTCGGTTGTTTGACATGTTTCGGATGTCTCATATGTTTGACATGTTTAGGCTGTTTAACATGTTTCGGATGTTTGACATGTTTTGGATGTTTCGTATGTTTGACATATTACGGGTGTTTGACATGTTTTGGATGTTTCGTATATTGACATGTTTCGGATGTTTAACATGTTTCGAATGTTTTGTATGTTTGACATGTTTCGGGTTTTTGACATGTTTCGGATGTTTCGTATGTTTGACATGTTTCGGATGTTTCGTATGTTTGACATGTTTCGGGTGTTTGACATGTTTCGGATGTTTCGGATGTTTGACATGTTTGGGGTATTTGACATGTTTCGAATGTTTCGTATGTTTGACATGTTTCGGGTGTTTGACATGTTTAGAATGTTTCGTATGTTAGACATGTTTCGGGTGTTTCACATGTTTTGAATGTTTCGTATGTTTGACATGTTTTGGGTGTTTCACATGTTTCGGATGTTTCGTATGTATGACATGTTTCAGGTGTTTGACATGTTTTGTATGTTTCGTATGTTTGACATGTTTCGGATGTTTCGTATGTTTGACATGTTTCGGGTTTTTGACATGTTTCAGATGTTTCGTATGTTTGACATGTTTCGGGTGTTTGACATGTTTCGGATGTTTTGTTTGTTTGACATGTTTCGTATGTTTGACATGTTTCGGGTGTTTGACATGTTTTGGGTGTTTCACTAGTTTCGGATGTTTCGTATGTTTGACGTGTTTCGGGTGTTTGACATGTTTCAGATGTTTCGTATGTTTGACATGTTTCGGATGTTTCGTATGTTTGACATGTCTAGAGTGTTTGACATGTTTCGGATGTTTCGTATGTTTAACATGTTACAGGTGTTTGACATGTTTCGGATGTCTCATATGTTTGACATGTTTAGGCTGTTTAACATGTTTCGGATGTTTGACATGTTTCGGATGTTTCGTATGTTTGACATATTTTGGGTGTTTGACATGTTTCGGATGTTTCGTATATTGACATGTTTCGGATGTTTAACATGTTTCGAATATTTTGTATGCTTGATATATTTCGGGTGCTTGACATTTTTCAGATGTTTCGTATGTTTGACATGTTTCTGGTGTTTGTTATAATTCAAATGTTTCGTATGTTTGACATGTTTTGGAAAATTGACATGTTTCGGATGTTTCGTATGTTTGACATGTTTCGGATGTTTCGGATGTTTGACATGTTTTGGGTGTTTGACATGTTTCGGATGTTTCGTATATTAGACATGTTTCGGGTGTTTGACATGTTTCGGATGTTTCGTATGTTTGACATGTTTCGGATGTTTCGGATGTTTGACATGTTTTGGGTGTTTGACATGTTTCGGATGTTTCGTATGTTTGACATGTTTATGGTGTTTGACATGTTTCGAATGTTTCGTATATTAGACATGTTTCGGGTGTTTCACATGTTTTGAATGTTTCGTATGTTTGACCTGTTTTGGGTGTTTCACCTGTTTCGGATGTTTCGTATGTATGACATGTTTCAGGTGTTTGACATGTTTTGTAAGTTTCGTATGTTTGACATGTTTCGGATGTTTCGTATGTTTGACATGTTTCGAATGTTTGACATGTTTCAGATGTTTCGTATGTTTGACATGTTTGGGGTGTTTGACATGTTTCGGATGTTTCGTATGTTTGACATGTTTTGTATGTTTGACATGTTTTGGGTGTTTGACATGTTTTGGGTGTTTCACTTGTTTCGGATGTTTCGTATGTTTGACATGTTTCGTGTATTTGACATGTTTCAGATGTTTCGTATGTTTTACATGTTTCGGATGTTTCGTATGTTTGACATGTTTCGGGTGTTTGACATGTTTCAGATGTTTCGTATGTTTGACATGTTTTGGATGTTTCGTATGTTTGACATGTTTAGAGTGTATGACATGTTTCGGATGTTTCGTATGTTTGACATGTTTCAGGTGTTTGACATGTTTCGGATGTTTCGGATATTTGACATGTTTCGGATGTTTCGGATAATTGCCATAAGTATACGTAAAATAATAGTATCGTATCCCTCCGACTCTAGCAAACATGATAGTTGCTTGGCGATAAGGAAATAGTGTCCCCGGTATCAAGGTAGACAATCAAAAATTGTCAAGAAAGGGAGAGTTTATAATGTTATGAAATTAGCCTTGTTCTATCCTAAGAACGCTTGCTGCAACTGTAATCCACAAACATATCAAAAGTATTGTAATATATATCGGTGGCATTCCACTTGTTGTTCAAATTTTTTCTAGATATTTTCTATATTTTCTGTAGTTAAAAAAATGATATCCTGCTGAGAATATTTGACTTTGGTAAAAACTTTCAACATGTATGTAATTTGACTTTAGTATCAATTTCTGGCTGTTGCTTTCACCAATTGACAGCAGCAAAAGAATTATAAATAAAAAAAACATGATAAGCGAGATGATCAGAGTTAATAGACTATAAGGCCTCTCTTTTGATCTGTGATGAGATAACTGCTAAATCAAAGGAATGAAAAAATTTTGTTTGTAAAGAGATAAGCACTAAATATATTTTCGGACAAAATTGCAAGTTTTAGAATATCCTAATACAGTTATTTATTTGTTTAAAAAATGAAGAAAAAAAAAACAAAAACAAATTATACATCGTCGGGGACTTGAACTCACTACCTTTGCCATGAAAAGCCAATGTTCTACACAACTGCCACGCGGCACAAGTAACAATAGAAAATATACGTTATTTATGAAAAACACTTTAATCAAATTTTCTTACTGAAAGATCAATCTAATTTTTAAAAATGCTGCCTAAAAATGTTGAATTTTATATAAAGTATTCAATTGTATATGTTTTAAAACATTATTAGTAAAATAAAAATGCATTTTTAATGCTGACGGCATATTTGACCTTCAGAGTTCTAAATCTAGTATTATTTATATAGATTAAAAATAGATGACATCTTTTTCAAGAGTTATTAATCCTGCTAAGAATGACCATACCGTTTTTTATTTTTGTAGTACAAAGACATAGAGAACTCTATAGTTGCTTAAATAAGAAAAATTAGCATTTTTTTTTAAAATAAATTTAATTTTTCAGTAGAAACTTAAATTTGCATAAATGTAATAAATTGATTTTAAAAGTCATTATTATAACAATTTTACAAACAAACAACAAATTTTATTCATTTTTTGGGACAATTTATAGTTTTTTTTGAATATAGTACATTAAAAAAATCTACCAATTTTAAGTTTAATATTTAGTTTATATAAATAGAAAACTTGTCATTTTGTCTCACTGTTACGCACAATAGAATTGTATCCATTCAGACATGTCAAACACCCGAAACATGTCAAACATACGAAACATCTGAAACATGTCAAACACCCGAAACATGTTAAACATACGAAACATCCGAAACTAGTGAAACACCCAAAACATGTCAAACACCCAAAACATGTCAAACATACGAAACATGTCAAACATACGAAACATCTGAAACATGTCAAACATTCGAAACATGTCAAACATACGAAACATCCGAAACATGTCAAAAATACGAAACATGCAAAACATGTCAAACACCTGAAACATGTCATACATACGAAACATCCGAAACATGTGAAACACCCAAAACTGGTCAAACATACGAAACATTCAAAACATGTGAAACACCCGAAACATGTCTAACACCCGAAACATTCGAAACATGTCAAACACCCTAAACATGTCAAACATACGAAACATCCGAAACATAACAAACACCCGAAACATGTCAAACATACGAAACATCCGAAAAATGTCAATTTTCCAAAACATGTCAAACATACGAAACATTTGAAACATAACAAACACCAGAAACATGTCAAACATACGAAACATCTGAAAAATGTCAAGCACCCGAAACATATCAAGCATACAAAATATTCGAAACATGTTAAACATCCGAAACATGTCAATATACGAAACATCCGAAACATGTCAAACACCCAAAATATGTCAAACATACGAAACATCCGAAACATGTCAAACATCCGAAACATGTTAAACAGCCTAAGCATGTCAAACATATGAGACATCCGAAACATGTCAAACACCTGTAACATGTTAAACATACGAAACATCCGAAACATGTCAAACACTCTAGACATGTCAAACATACGAAACATCCGAAACATGTCAAACATACGAAACATCTGAAACATGTCAAACACCCGAAACACGTCAAACATACGAAACATCCAAAACTAGTGAAACACCCAAAACATGTCAAACACCCGAAACATGTCAAACATACGAAACATGTCAAACAAACGAAACATCCGAAACATGTCAAACACCCGAAACATGTCAAACATACGAAACATCTGAAACATGTCAAAAACCCGAAACATGTCAAACATACGAAACATCCGAAACATGTGAAACACCCAAAACATGTCAAACATACGAAACATTCAAAACATGTGAAACACCCGAAACATGTCTAACATACGAAACATTCTAAACATGTCAAACACCCGAAACATGTCAAACATACGAAACATTCGAAACATGTCAAATACCCCAAACATGTCAAACATCCGAAACATCTGAAACATGTCAAACATACGAAACATCCGAAACATGTCAAACACCCGAAACATGTCAAACATACGAAACATCCGAAACATGTCAAACATACAAAACATCCGAAACATGTCAAAAACCCGAAACATGTCAAACATACAAAACATTCGAAACATGTTAAACATCTGAAACATGTCAATATACGAAACATCCGAAACATGTCAAACACCCGTAATATGTCAAACATACGAAACATCCAAAACATGTCAAACATCCGAAACATGTTAAACAGCCTAAACATGTCAAACATATGAGACATCCGAAACATGTCAAACACCTGAAACATGTCAAACATACGAAACATCCGAAACATGTCAAACACTCTAAACATGTCAAACATACGAAACATATCAAACATACGAAACATCTGAAAAATGTCAAACACCCGAAACATGTTAAACATACAAAACATCCGAAACATGTCAAACACCCGAAACATGTCAAACATACGAAACATCCGAAACATGTCAAACATACGAAACATCCGAAACATGTCAAACACTCTAAACATGTCAAACATACGAAACATCCAAAACATGTCAAACATACGAAACATCCGAAACATGTCAAACACCCGTAATATGTCAAACATACGAAACATCCAAAACAAGTCAAACACCCGAAACATGTCAAACATACGAAACATCCGAAACATGTCAAACATACGAAACATCCGAAACATGTCAAACACTCTAAACATGTCAAACATACGAAACATCCGAAACATGTCAAACATACGAAACATCTGAAACATGTCAAACACCCGAAACATGTCAAATATACGAAACATCCGAAACTAGTGAAACACCCAAAACATGTCAAACACCCAAAACATGTCAAACATACAAAACATGACAAACATACGAAACATCCGAAACATGTCAAACACCCCAAACATGTCAAACATACGAAACATCTGAAACATGTCAATCATTCGAAACATGTCAAACATACGAAACATCCGAAACATGTCAAACATACGAAACATAGAAAACATGTCAAACACCTGAAACATGTCATACATACGAAACATCCGAAACATGTGAAACACCCAAAACAGGTCAAACATACGAAACATTCAAAACATGTGAAACACCCGAAACATGTCAAACATACGAAACATCCGAAACATGTCAAACATACGAAACATCCGAAACATTTCAAAAACCCGATAAATGTCAAACATACGAAACATCCGAAAAATGTCAGACACCCGAAACATGTCAAACATACGAAACACCCGAAGTATGTCAAACATACCAAACATCCGAAACATGTCAAACAACCTAAACATGTAAAACATTCGAAACATGTCAAACATACAAAGCATCCGAAACAAGTTAAACACCCAAAATATGTCAAACACCCGAAACATGTCAAACACTCTAGACATGTCAAACATACGAAACATCCGAAACATGTTTCGAATGTCTGACATGTTTCTGGTGTTTGACATGTTTCGGATGTTTCGTATGTTTAACATGTTACAGGTGTTTGACATGTTTCGGATGTCTCATATGTTTGACATGTTTAGGCTGTTTAACATGTTTCGGATGTTTGACATGTTTCGGATGTTTCGTATGTTTGACATATTTTGGGTGTTTGACATGTTTCGGATGTTTCGTATATTGACATGTTTCGGATGTTTAACATGTTTCGAATATTTTGTATGCTTGATATGTTTCGGGTGCTTGACATTTTTCAGATGTTTCGTATGTTTGAAATGTTTCTGGTGTTTGTTATGTTTCAAATGTTTCGTATGTTTGACATGTTTTGGAAAATTGACATTTTTCGTATGTTTCGTATGTTTTACATGTTTCGGGTGTTTGTTATGTTTCGGATGTTTCGTATGTTTGACATGTTTCAGATGTTTCGTATGTTTGACATGTTTCGGGTGTTTGACATGTTTCGGATGTTTCGTATGTTTGACATGTTTCGGATGTTTCGGATGTTTGACATGTTTTGGGTGCTTGACATTATGTTTTACATGTTTCGGGTGTTTGTTATGTTTCGGATGTTTCGTATGTTTGACATTTTTCGGGTTTTTGACATGTTTCGGATGTTTCGTATGTTTGACATGTTTCGAATGTTTGACATGTTTCAGATATTTCGTATGTTTGACATGTTTCGTATGTTTGACATGTTTTGGGTGTTTGACATGTTTTGGGTGTTTCACTAGTTTCGGATGTTTCGTATGTTTGACATGTTTTGGGTGTTTGACATGTTTCAGATGTTTCGTATGTTTGACATGTTTCGGATGTTTCGTATGTTTGACATGTTTCGGGTGTTTGACATGTTTCAGATGTTTCGTATGTTTGACATGTTTCGGATGTTTCGTATTTTTGACATGTTTAGAGTGTTTGACATGTTTCGGATGTTTCGCATGTTTGACATGTTTTGGGTGTTTGACATGTTTCGGATGTTTTGTATGTTTAACATGTTTCAGGTGTTTGACATGTTTCGTATGTTTGACATGTTTCGGAAGTTTCGTATGTTTGACATATTTCGGGTGTTTGACATGTTTCAGATGTCTCGTATGTTTGACATGTTTCGGGTGTTTAACATGTTTCGGATGTTTCGTATGTTTGACATGTTTCGAGTGTTTGACATGTTTCGAATGTTTGACATTTTCGTCTATTTGCCATGTTTCGGGTATTTGAAATGTTTTGGGTGTTTGACTAGTTTCGGATGTTTCGTATGTTTGACATGTTTCGGGTGTTTGACATGTTTTGAATAATTCGTATGTTGGACATGTTTTAAGTATTTCACGTGTTTCGGATGTTTCGTATGTTTGACATGTTTCCGGTGTTTGACATAATTCAGATGTTTTGTATGTTTGACATGTTTCGGGTGTTTGACATAATTCAAATGATTCGTATGTTTGACATGTTTTGGGTGTTTGACATGTTTCAGATGTTTCGTATGTTTGACATGTTTCGGATGTTTCGTATGTTTGACATGTTTCGGGTGTTTGACATGTTTCAGATGTTTCGTATTTTTGACATGTTTCGGATGTTTCGTATGTTTGACATGTTTAGAGTGTTTGACATGTTTCAGATGTTTCGTATGTTTGACATGTTTCGGGTGCTTGACATGTTTCAGGTGTTTTAAAATGTTTCGGATGTCTAATATTTTTGACATGTTTAGGCTGTTTAACATGTTTTGGATGTTTGACATGTTTCGGATGTTTCGTATGTTTGACATATTTCGGGTGTTTGACATGTTTGGAATGTTTTGTATATTGACATGTTTCGGATGTTTGACATGTTTCGAATATTTTGTATGTTTGACATGTTTCGGGTGCTTGACATTTTTCGGATGTTTCGAATGTTTGAAATGTTTCGTATGTTTGACATGTTTTGGAAAATTGACATTTTTCGAATGTTTCGTATGTTTGACATGTTTCGGGTGTTTGTTATGTTTCGGATGTTTGTTATGTTTAACAATTTTTGGATATTTCGTATGTTTGACATGTTTCGGGTGTTTGACATGTTTCGGATGTTTCGTATGTTTGACATGTTTCGGATGTTTCGTATGTTAGACATGTTTCGGGTGTTTCACATATTTGAATGTTTCGTATGTTTGACATGTTTTTAATGTTTCACATGTTTTGGATGTTTCGTATGTATGACATGTTTCAGGAGTTTCACATGTTTGTATGTTTCGTATGTTCGACATGTTTCAGATGTTTCGTATGTTTTACATGTTTCGGGTGTTTGACATGTTTCGGACGTTTCGTATGTTTGACATGTTTCGTATGTTTGACATGTTTCGGGTGTTTGACATGTTTTGGGTGTTTGACTAGTTTCGGATGTTTCGTATGTTTGACATGTTTCGTATGTTTGACATGTTTCGGGTGATTGACATGTTTTGGGTGTTTGACATGTTTCGGATGTTTTTGTATGTTTGACTTGTTTCGGGTGTTTGACATGTTTTGAATGTTTCGTATGTTTGACATGTTTCGCATGTTTGACATGTTTTGGGTGTTTGACATGTTTCGGATTTTTCGTATGTTTGACATGTTTCAGGTGTTTGACATGTTTCGTATGTTTGACATGTTTCGGATGTTTCGTATGTTTGACATGTTTCGGGTGTTTGACATAATTCAGATGTTTTGTATGTTTGACATGTTTCGGGTGTTTGACATGTTTCAAATGATTCATATGTTTGAATGTTTCGGGTGTTTGACATGTTTCAGATGTTTCGTATGTTTGACATGTTTCGGATGTTTCGTATGTTTGACATCTTTCGGGTGTTTGACATGTTTCAGATGTTTCGTATGTTTGACATGTTTCTGATGTTTCGTATGTTTGACATGTTTGGAGTGTTTGACATGTTTCGGATGTTTCGTATGTTTGACATGTTTCAGGTGTTTGACATGTTTCGGATGTCTCATATGTTTGACATGTTTAGGCTGTTTAACATGTTTCGGATGTTTGACATGTTTCGGATGTTTCGTATGTTTGACATATTTCGTGTGTTTGACATGTTTCGGATGTTTCGTATATTGACATGTTTCGGATGTTTAACATGTTTCGAATGTTTTGTATGTTTGATATATTTCGGGTGCTTGACATTTTTCGGATGTTTCGTATGTTTGACATGTTTCGGGTGTTTGTTATGTTTCAAATGTTTCATATGTTTAACATGTTTTGGAAAATTGACATTTTTCGGATGTTTCGTATGTTTGACATGTTTTGGGTGTTTGTTATGTTTTGAATGTTTCGTAAGTTTGACATGTTTCGAGTGTTTGACATGTTTCGGATGTGTCGTATGTTTAACATGTTTCGTATATTTTACATGTTTCGTATGTTTGACATGTTTCGGGTGTTTGACATGTTTTAGGTGTTTGACTTGTTTCGGATGTTTTGTATGTTTGACATATTTTAAGTGTTTGACATGTTTCGGATATTTCGTATGTTTGATATGTTTCGGGTGTTTGTCAATTTTAGGATGTTTCGTATGTTTGACATGTTTCGAATGTCTGACATGTTTCTGGTGTTTGACATGTTTCGGGTGTTTGACATATTTTGGGTGTTTAACTTGTTTCGGATGCTTTGTATGTTTGACATGTTTCGAATGTTTGACATGTTTAAGTTGTTTGACATGTTTCGGATGTTTGGTATGTTTGACATACTTCGGGTGTTTCGTATGTTTGACATGTTTCGGGTGTCTGACATTTTTCGGATGTTTCGTATGTTTGACATTTTTCGGGTTTTTGACATGTTTCGGATGTTTCGTATGTTTGACATGTTTCGGATGTTTCGTATGTTTGACATGTTTCGGGTGTTTGACATGTTTCGGATGTTTCGTATGTTTGACATGTTTCGGATGTTTCGGATGTTTGACATGTTTTGGGTGTTTGACATGTTTCGGATGTTTCGTATGTTTGACATGTTTAGGGTGTTTGACATGTTTCGAATGTTTCGTATATTAGACATGTTTCGGGTGTTTCACATGTTTTGAATGTTTCGTATGTTTGACCTGTTTTGGGTGTTTCACATGTTTCGGATGTTTCGTATGTTTGACATGTTTCGGGTGTTTGACATAATTCAGATGTTTTGTATGTTTGACATGTTTCGGGTGTTTGACATGTTTCAAATGATTCATATGTTTGACATGTTTCGGGTGTTTGACATGTTTCAGATGTTTCGTATGTTTGACATGTTTCGGATGTTTCGTATGTTTGACATCTTTCGGGTGTTTGACATGTTTCAGATGTTTCGTATGTTTGACATGTTTCTGATGTTTCGTATGTTTGACATGTTTGGAGTGTTTGACATGTTTCGGATGTTTCGTATGTTTGACATGTTTCAGGTGTTTGACATGTTTCGGATGTCTCATATGTTTGACATGTTTAGGCTGTTTAACATGTTTCGGATGTTTGACATGTTTCGGATGTTTCGTATGTTTGACATATTTCGTGTGTTTGACATGTTTCGGATGTTTCGTATATTGACATGTTTCGGATGTTTAACATGTTTCGAATGTTTTGTATGTTTGATATATTTCGGGTGCTTGACATTTTTCGGATGTTTCGTATGTTTGACATGTTTCGGGTGTTTGTTATGTTTCAAATGTTTCATATGTTTAACATGTTTTGGAAAATTGACATTTTTCGGATGTTTCGTATGTTTGACATGTTTTGGGTGTTTGTTATGTTTTGAATGTTTCGTAAGTTTGACATGTTTCGAGTGTTTGACATGTTTCGGATGTGTCGTATGTTTAACATGTTTCGTATATTTTACATGTTTCGTATGTTTGACATGTTTCGGGTGTTTGACATGTTTTAGGTGTTTGACTTGTTTCGGATGTTTTGTATGTTTGACATATTTTAAGTGTTTGACATGTTTCGGATATTTCGTATGTTTGATATGTTTCGGGTGTTTGTCAATTTTAGGATGTTTCGTATGTTTGACATGTTTCGAATGTCTGACATGTTTCTGGTGTTTGACATGTTTCGGGTGTTTGACATATTTTGGGTGTTTAACTTGTTTCGGATGCTTTGTATGTTTGACATGTTTCGAATGTTTGACATGTTTAAGTTGTTTGACATGTTTCGGATGTTTGGTATGTTTGACATACTTCGGGTGTTTCGTATGTTTGACATGTTTCGGGTGTCTGACATTTTTCGGATGTTTCGTATGTTTGACATTTTTCGGGTTTTTGACATGTTTCGGATGTTTCGTATGTTTGACATGTTTCGGATGTTTCGTATGTTTGACATGTTTCGGGTGTTTGACATGTTTCGGATGTTTCGTATGTTTGACATGTTTCGGATGTTTCGGATGTTTGACATGTTTTGGGTGTTTGACATGTTTCGGATGTTTCGTATGTTTGACATGTTTAGGGTGTTTGACATGTTTCGAATGTTTCGTATATTAGACATGTTTCGGGTGTTTCACATGTTTTGAATGTTTCGTATGTTTGACCTGTTTTGGGTGTTTCACATGTTTCGGATGTTTCGTATGTATGACATGTTTCAGGTGTTTGACATGTTTTGTATGTTTCGTATGTTTGACATGTTTCGGATGTTTCGTATGTTTGACATGTTTCGAATGTTTGACATGTTTCAGATGTTTCGTATGTTTGACATGTTTGGGGTGTTTGACATGTTTCGGATGTTTCGTATGTTTGTCATGTTTTGTATGTTTGACATGTTTTGGGTGTTTGACATGTTTTGGGTGTTTCACTAGTTTCGGATGTTTTGTATGTTTGACATGTTTCGGTTGTTTGACATGTTTCGGATGTCTCATATGTTTGACATGTTTAGGCTGTTTAACATGTTTCGGATGTTTGACATGTTTTGGATGTTTCGTATGTTTGACATATTACGGGTGTTTGACATGTTTTGGATGTTTCGTATATTGACATGTTTCGGATGTTTAACATGTTTCGAATGTTTTGTATGTTTGACATGTTTCGGGTTTTTGACATGTTTCGGATGTTTCGTATGTTTGACATGTTTCGGATGTTTCGTATGTTTGACATGTTTCGGGTGTTTGACATGTTTCGGATGTTTCGGATGTTTGACATGTTTGGGGTATTTGACATGTTTCGAATGTTTCGTATGTTTGACATGTTTCGGGTGTTTGACATGTTTAGAATGTTTCGTATGTTAGACATGTTTCGGGTGTTTCACATGTTTTGAATGTTTCGTATGTTTGACATGTTTTGGGTGTTTCACATGTTTCGGATGTTTCGTATGTATGACATGTTTCAGGTGTTTGACATGTTTTGTATGTTTCGTATGTTTGACATGTTTCGGATGTTTCGTATGTTTGACATGTTTCGAGTTTTTGACATGTTTCAGATGTTTCGTATGTTTGACATGTTTCGGGTGTTTGACATGTTTCGGATGTTTTGTTTGTTTGACATGTTTCGTATGTTTGACATGTTTCGGGTGTTTGACATGTTTTGGGTGTTTCACTAGTTTCGGATGTTTCGTATGTTTGACGTGTTTCGGGTGTGTGACATGTTTCGGATGTTTCGTATGTTTGACATGTCTAGAGTGTTTGACATGTTTCGGATGTTTCGTATGTTTAACATGTTACAGGTGTTTGACATGTTTCGGATGTCTCATATGTTTGACATGTTTAGGCTGTTTAACATGTTTCGGATGTTTGACATGTTTCGGATGTTTCGTATGTTTGACATAGTTTGGGTGTTTGACATGTTTCGGATGTTTCGTATATTGACATGTTTCGGATGTTTAACATGTTTCGAATATTTTGTATGCTTGATATATTTCGGGTGCTTGACATTTTTCAGATGTTTCGTATGTTTGACATGTTTCTGGTGTTTGTTATGTTTCAAATGTTTCGTATGTTTGACATGTTTTGGAAAATTGACATGTTTCGGATGTTTCGTATGTTTGACATGTTTCGGATGTTTCGGATGTTTGACATGTTTTGGGTGTTTGACATGTTTCGGATGTTTCGTATATTAGACATGTTTCGGGTGTTTGACATGTTTCGGATGTTTCGTATGTTTGACATGTTTCGGATGTTTCGGATGTTTGACATGTTTTGGGTGTTTGACATGTTTCGGATGTTTCGTATGTTTGACATGTTTATGGTGTTTGACATGTTTCGAATGTTTCGTATATTAGACATGTTTCGGGTGTTTCACATGTTTTGAATGTTTCGTATGTTTGACCTGTTTTGGGTGTTTCACATGTTTCGGATGTTTCGTATGTATGACATGTTTCAGGTGTTTGACATGTTTTGTAAGTTTCGTATGTTTGACATGTTTCGGATGTTTCGTATGTTTGACATGTTTCGAATGTTTGACATGTTTCAGATGTTTCGTATGTTTGACATGTTTGGGGTGTTTGACATGTTTCGGATGTTTCGTATGTTTGACATGTTTTGTATGTTTGACATGTTTTGGGTGTTTGACATGTTTTTGGTGTTTCACTTGTTTCGGATGTTTCGTATGTTTGACATGTTTCGTGTATTTGACATGTTTCAGATGTTTCGTATGTTTGACATGTTTCGGATGTTTCGTATGTTTGACATGTTTCGGGTGTTTGACATGTTTCAGATGTTTCGTATGTTTGACATGTTTTGGATGTTTCGTATGTTTGACATGTTTAGAGTGTATGACATGTTTCGGATGTTTCGTATGTTTGACATGTTTCAGGTGTTTGACATGTTTCGGATGTTTCGGATATTTGACATGTTTCGGATGTTTCGGATAATTGCCATAAGTATACGTAAAATAATAGTATCGTATCCCTCCGACTCTAGCAAACATGATAGTTACTTGGCGATAAGGAAATAGTGTCCCCGGTATCAAGGTAGACAATCAAAAATTGTCAAGAAAGGGAGAGTTTATAATGTTATGAAATTAGCCTTGTTCTATCCTAAGAACGCTTGCTGCAACTGTAATCCACAAACATATCAAAAGTATTGTAATATATATCGGTGGCATTCCACTTGTTGTTCAAATTTTTTCTAGATATTTTCTATATTTTCTGTAGTTAAAAAAATGATATCCTGCTGAGAATATTTGACTTTGGTAAAAACTTTCAACATGTATGTAATTTGACTTTAGTATCAATTTCTGGCTGTTGCTTTCACCAATTGACAGCAGCAAAAGAATTATAAATAAAAAAAACATGATAAGCGAGATGATCAGAGTTAATAGACTATAAGGCCTCTCTTTTGATCTGTGATGAGATAACTGCTAAATCAAAGGAATGAAAAAATTTTGTTTGTAAAGAGATAAGCACTAAATATATTTTCGGACAAAATTGCAAGTTTTAGAATATCCTAATACAGTTATTTATTTGTTTAAAAAATGAAGAAAAAAAAAACAAAAACAAATTATACATCGTCGGGGACTTGAACTCACTACCTTTGCCATGAAAAGCCAATGTTCTACACAACTGCCACGCGGCACAAGTAACAATAGAAAATATACGTTATTTATGAAAAACACTTTAATCAAATTTTCTTACTGAAAGATCAATCTAATTTTTAAAAATGCTGCCTAAAAATGTTGAATTTTATATAAAGTATTCAATTGTATATGTTTTAAAACATTATTAGTAAAATAAAAATGCATTTTTAATGCTGACGGCATATTTGACCTTCAGAGTTCTAAATCTAGTATTATTTATATAGATTAAAAATAGATGACATCTTTTTCAAGAGTTATTAATCCTGCTAAGAATGACCCTACCGTTTTTTATTTTTGTAGTACAAAGACATAGAGAACTCTATAGTTGCTTAAATAAGAAAAATTAGCATTTTTTTTTAAAATAAATTTAATTTTTCAGTAGAAACTTAAATTTGCATAAATGTAATAAATTGATTTTAAAAGTCATTATTATAACAATTTTACAAACAAACAACAAATTTTATTCATTTTTTGGGACAATTTATAGTTTTTTTTGAATATAGTACATTAAAAAAATCTACCAATTTTAAGTTTAATATTTAGTTTATATAAATAGAAAACTTGTCATTTTGTCTCACTGTTACGCACAATAGAATTGTATCCATTCAGACATGTCAAACACCCAAAACATGTCAAACACCCGAAACATGTCAAACATACGAAACATCCGAAACTAGTGAAACACCCAAAACATGTCAAACACCCAAAACATGTCAAACATACAAAACATGTCAAACACCTGAAACATGTCATACATACGAAACATCCGAAACATGTGAAACACCCAAAACTGGTCAAACATACGAAACATTCAAAACATGTGAAACACCCGAAACATGTCTAACACCCGAAACATTCGAAACATGTCAAACACCCTAAACATGTCAAACATACGAAACATCCGAAACATAACAAACACCCGAAACATGTCAAACATACGAAACATCCGAAAAATGTCAATTTTCCAAAACATGTCAAACATACGAAACATTTGAAACATAACAAACACCAGAAACATGTCAAACATACGAAACATCTGAAAAATGTCAAGCACCCGAAACATATCAAGCATACAAAATATTCGAAACATGTTAAACATCCGAAACATGTCAATATACGAAACATCCGAAACATGTCAAACACCCAAAATATGTCAAACATACGAAACATCCGAAACATGTCAAACATCCGAAACATGTTAAACAGCCTAAGCATGTCAAACATATGAGACATCCGAAACATGTCAAACATCTGTAACATGTTAAACATACGAAACATCCGAAACATGTCAAACACTCTAGACATGTCAAACATACGAAACATCCGAAACATGTCAAACATACGAAACATCTGAAACATGTCAAACACCCGAAACACGTCAAACATACGAAACATCCGAAACTAGTAAAACACCCAAAACATGTCAAACACCCGAAACATGTCAAACATACGAAACATGTCAAACAAACGAAACATCCGAAACATGTCAAACACCCGAAACATGTCAAACATACGAAACATCTGAAACATGTCAAAAACCCGAAACATGTCAAACATACGAAACATCCGAAACATGTCAAACATACGAAACATACAAAACATGTCAAATACCTGAAACATGTCATACATACGAAACATCCGAAACATGTGAAACACCCAAAACATGTCAAACATACGAAACATTCAAAACATGTGAAACACCCCAAACATGTCAAACATCCGAAACATCCGAAACATGTCAAACATACGAAACATCCGAAACATGTCAAACACCCGAAACATGTCAAACATACGAAACATCCGAAACATGTCAAACATACGAAACATCCGAAACATGTCAAAAACCCGAAACATGTCAAACATACAAAACATTCGAAACATGTTAAACATCCGAAACATGTCAATATACGAAACATCCGAAACATGTCAAACACCCGTAATATGTCAAACATACGAAACATCCAAAACATGTCAAACATCCGAAACATGTTAAACAGCCTAAACATGTCAAACATATGAGACATCCGAAACATGTCAAACACCTGAAACATGTCAAACATACGAAACATCCGAAACATGTCAAACACTCTAAACATGTCAAAAATACGAAACATGTCAAACATACGAAACATCCGAAACATGTCAAACACCCGAAACATGTTAAACATACAAAACATCCGAAACATGTCAAACACCCGAAACATGTCAAACATACGAAACATCCGAAACATGTCAACATGTCATGTTTTGGGTGTTTCACATGTTTTGTATGTTTCGTATGTTTGACATGTTTCGGATGTTTCGTATGTTTGACATATTTCGGGTTTTTGACATGTTTCAGATGTTTCGTATGTTTGACATGTTTCGGGTGTTTGACATGTTTCGGATGTTTCGTTTGTTTGACATGTTTCGTATGTTTGACATGTTTCGGGTGTTTGACATGTTTTGGGTGTTTCACTAGTTTCGGATGTTTCGTATGTTTGACGTGTTTCGGGTGTTTGACATGTTTCAGATGTTTCGTATGTTTGACATTTTTCGGATGTTTCGTATGTTTGACATGTCTAGAGTGTTTGACATGTTTCGGATGTTTCGTATGTTTAACATGTTACAGGTGTTTGACATGTTTCGGATGTCTCATATGTTTGACATGCTTAGGCTGTCTTACATGTTTCGGATGTTTGACATGTTTCGGATGTTTCGTATGTTTGACATATTTTGGGTGTTTGACATGTTTCGGATGTTTCGTATATTGACATGTTTCGGATGTTTAACATGTTTCGAATATTTTGTATGCTTGATATGTTTCGGGTGCTTGACATTTTTTAGATGTTTCGTATGTTTGACATGTTTCTGGTGTTTGTTATGTTTCAAATGTTTCGTATGTTTGACATGTTTTGGAAAATTGACATTTTTCGGATGTTTCGTATGTTTGACATGTTTAGGGTGTTTGTTATGTTTCGGATGTTTCGTATGTTTGACATTTTTCGGATGTTTCGTATGTTTGACATGTTTCGGGTGTTTGACATGTTTCGGATGTTTCGTATGTTTGACATGTTTCGGATGTTTCGGATGTTTGACATGTTTTGGGTGTTTGACATGTTTCGGATGTTTCGTATGTTTGACATGTTTAGGGTGTTTGACATGTTTCGAATGTTTCGTATGTTAGACATGTTTCGGGTGTTTCACATGTTTTGAATGTTTCGTATGTTTGACCAGTTTTGGGTGTTTCACATGTTTCGGATGTTTCGTATGTATGACATGTTTCAGGTGTTTGACATGTTTTGTATGTTTCGTATTTTTGACATGTTTCGGATGTTTCGTATGTTTGACATGTTTCGAATGTTTGACATGTTTCAGATGTTTCGTATGTTTGACATGTTTCGTATGTTTGACATGTTTTGGGTGTTTGACATGTTTTGGGTGTTTCACTAGTTTCGGATGTTTCGTATGTTTGACATGTTTCGGGTGTTTGACATGTTTCAGATGTTTCGTATGTTTGACATGTTTCGGATGTTTCGTATGTTTGACATGTTTCGGGTGTTTGACATAATTCAGATGTTTTGTATGTTTGACATGTTTCGGGTGTTTGACATGTTTCAAATGATTCATATGTTTGACATGTTTCGGGTGTTTGACATGTTTCAGATGTTTCGTATGTTTGACATGTTTCGGATGTTTCGTATGTTTGACATCTTTCGGGTGTTTGACATGTTTCAGATGTTTCGTATGTTTGACATGTTTCTGATGTTTCGTATGTTTGACATGTTTGGAGTGTTTGACATGTTTCGAATGTTTCGTATGTTTAACATGTTTCAGGTGTTTGACATGTTTCGGATGTCTCATATGTTTGACATGTTTAGGCTGTTTAACATGTTTCGGATGTTTGACATGTTTCGGATGTTTCGTATGTTTGACATATTTCGTGTGTTTGACATGTTTCGGATGTTTCGTATATTGACATGTTTCGGATGTTTAACATGTTTCGAATGTTTTGTATGTTTGATATATTTCGGGTGCTTGACATTTTTCGGATGTTTCGTATGTTTGACATGTTTCGGGTGTTTGTTATGTTTCAAATGTTTTATATGTTTGACATGTTTTGGAAAATTGACATTTTTCGGATGTTTCGTATGTTTGACATGTTTTGGGTGTTTGTTATGTTTTGAATGTTTCGTAAGTTTGACATGTTTCGAGTGTTTGACATGTTTCGGATGTTTCGTATGTTTAACATGTTTCGTATATTTTACATGTTTCGTATGTTTGACATGTTTCGGGTGTTTGACATGTTTTAGGTGTTTGACTTGTTTCGGATGTTTTGTATGTTTGACATATTTTAAGTGTTTGACATGTTTCGGATATTTCGTATGTTTGATATGTTTCGGGTGTTTGTCAATTTTGGGATGTTTCGTATGTTTGACATGTTTCGAATGTCTGACATGTTTCTGGTGTTTGACATGTTTCGGGTGTTTGACATATTTTGGGTGTTTAACTTGTTTCGGATGCTTTGTATGTTTGACATGTTTAGGTTGTTTGACATGTTTCGGATGTTTGGTATGTTTGACATACTTCGGGTGTTTCGTATGTTTGACATGTTTCGGGTGTCTGACATTTTTCGGATGTTTCGTATGTTTGACATTTTTCGGGTTTTTGACATGTTTCGGATGTTTCGTATGTTTGACATGTTTCGGATGTTTCGTATGTTTGACATGTTTCGGATGTTTCGGATGTTTGACATGTTTTGGGTGTTTGACATGTTTCGTATATTAGACATGTTTCGGGTGTTTCACATGTTTTGAATGTTTCGTATGTTTGACCTGTTTTGGGTGTCTCACATGTTTCGGATGTTTCGTATGTATGACATGTTTCAGGTGTTTGACATGTTTTGTATGTTTCGTATGTTTGACATGTTTCGGATGTTTCGTATGTTTGACATGTTTCGAATGTCTGACATGTTTCTGGTGTTTGACATGTTTCGGGTGTTTGACATATTTTGGGTGTTTAACTTGTTTCGGATGCTTTGTATGTTTGACATGTTTCGAATGTTTGACATGTTTAGGTTGTTTGACATGTTTCGGATGTTTGGTATGTTTGACATACTTCGGGTGTTTCGTATGTTTGACATGTTTCGGGTGTCTGACATTTTTCGGATGTTTCGTATGTTTGACATTTTTCGGGTTTTTGACATGTTTCGGATGTTTCGTATGTTTGACATGTTTCGGATGTTTCGTATGTTTGACATGTTTAGGGTGTTTGACATGTTTCGGATGTTTCGTATGTTTGACATGTTTCGGATGTTTCGGATGTTTGACATGTTTTGGGTGTTTGACATGTTTCGGATGTTTCGTATGTTTGACATGTTTAGGGTGTTTGACATGTTTCGTATATTAGACATGTTTCGGGTGTTTCACATGTTTTGAATGTTTCGTATGTTTGACCTGTTTTGGGTGTCTCACATGTTTCGGATGTTTCGTATGTATGACATGTTTCAGGTGTTTGACATGTTTTGTATGTTTCGTATGTTTGACATGTTTCGGATGTTTCGTATGTTTGACATGTTTCGAATGTTTGACATGTTTCAGATGTTTCGTATGTTTGACATGTTTGGGGTGTTTGACATGTTTCGGATGTTTCGTATGTTTGTCATGTTTTGTATGTTTGACATGTTTTGGGTGTTTGACATGTTTTGGGTGTTTCACTAGTTTCGGATGTTTCGTATGTTTGACATGTTTCGGTTGTTTGACATGTTTCGGATGTCTCATATGTTTGACATGTTTAGGCTGTTTAACATGTTTCGGATGTTTGACATGTTTTGGATGTTTCGTATGTTTGACATATTACGGGTGTTTGACATGTTTTGGATGTTTCGTATATTGACATGTTTCGGATGTTTAACATGTTTCGAATGTTTTGTATGTTTGACATGTTTCGGGTTTTTGACATGTTTCGGATGTTTCGTATGTTTGACATGTTTCGGATGTTTAGTATGTTTGACATTTTTCGGGTGTTTGACATGTTTCGGATGTTTCGTATGTTTGACATGTTTCGGATGTTTCGGATGTTTGACATGTTTGGGGTATTTGACATGTTTCGAATGTTTCGTATGTTTGACATGTTTCGGGTGTTTGACATGTTTAGAATGTTTCGTATGTTAGACATGTTTCGAGTGTTTCACATGTTTTGAATGTTTCGTATGTTTGACATGTTTTGGGTGTTTCACATGTTTCGGATGTTTCGTATGTATGACATGTTTCAGGTGTTTGACATGTTTTGTATGTTTCGTATGTTTGACATGTTTCGGATGTTTCGTATGTTTGACATGTTTCGGGTTTTTGACATGTTTCAGATGTTTCGTATGTTTGACATGTTTCGGGTGTTTGACATGTTTCGGATGTTTCGTTTGTTTGACATGTTTCGTATGTTTGACATGTTTCGGGTGTTTGACATGTTTTGGGTGTTTCACTAGTTTCGGATGTTTCGTATGTTTGACGTGTTTCGGGTGTTTGACATGTTTCAGATGTTTCGTATGTTTGACATGTTTCGGATGTTTCGTATGTTTGACATGTCTAGAGTGTTTGACATGTTTCGGATGTTTCGTATGTTTAACATGTTACAGGTGTTTGACATGTTTCGGATGTCTCATATGTTTGACATGCTTAGGCTGTTTAACATGTTTCGGATGTTTGACATGTTTCGGATGTTTCGTATGTTTGACATATTTTGGGTGTTTGACATGTTTCGGATGTTTCGTATATTGACATGTTTCGGATGTTTAACATGTTTCGAATATTTTGTATGCTTGATATGTTTCGGGTGCTTGACATTTTTCAGATGTTTCGTATGTTTGACATGTTTCTGGTGTTTGTTATGTTTCAAATGTTTCGTATGTTTGACATGTTTTGGAAAATTGACATTTTTCGGATGTTTCGTATGTTTGACATGTTTCGGGTGTTTGTTATGTTTCGGATGTTTCGTATGTTAGACATTTTTCGGGTTTTTGACATGTATCGGATGTTTCGTATGTTTGACATGTTTCGGATGTTTCGTATGTTTGACATGTTTCGGGTGTTTGACATGTTTCGGATGTTTCGTATGTTTGACATGTTTCGGATGTTTCGGATGTTTGACATGTTTTGGGTGTTGGCATGTTTCGGATGTTTCGTATGTTTGACATGTTTAGGGTGTTTGACATGTTTCGAATGTTTCGGGTGTTAGACATGTTTCGGGTGTTTCAAATGTTTTGATTGTTTCGTATGTTTGACCAGTTTTGGGTGTTTCACATGTTTCGGATGTTTCGTATGTATGACATGTTTCATGTGTTTGACATGTTTTGTATGTTTCGTATTTTACATGTTTCGGATGTTTCGTATGTTTGACATGTTTCGAATGTTTGACATGTTTCAGATGTTTCGTATGTTTGACATGTTTCGTATGTTTGACATGTTTTGGGTGTTTGACATGTTTTAGGTGTTTCACTAGTTTCGGATGTTTCGTATGTTTGACATGTTTCGGGTGTTTGACATGTTTCAGATGTTTCGAATGTTTGACCAGTTTTGGGTGTTTCACATGTTTCGGATGTTTCGTATGTATGACATGTTTCAGGTGTTTGACATGTTTTGTATGTTTCGTATTTTTGACATGTTTCGGATGTTTCGTATGTTTGACATGTTTCGAATGTTTGACATGTTTCAGATGTTTCGTATGTTTGACATGTTTCGTATGTTTGACATGTTTTGGGTGTTTGACATGTTTTGGGTGTTTCACTAGTTTCGGATGTTTCGTATGTTTGACATGTTTCGGGTGTTTGACATGTTTCAGATGTTTCGTATGTTTGACATGTTTCGGATGTTTCGTATGTTTGACATGTTTCGGGTGTTTGACATGTTTCAGATGTTTCGTATGTTTGACATGTTTCGGATGTTTCGTATTTTTGACATGTTTAGAGTGTTTGACATGTTTCGGATGTTTCGCATGTTTGACATGTTTTGGGTGTTTGACATGTTTCGGATGTTTCGTATGTTTGACATGTTTCAGGTGTTTGACATGTTTCGTATGTTTGACATGTTTCGGAAGTTTCGTATGTTTGACATATTTCGGGTGTTTGACATGTTTCAGATGTCTCGTATGTTTGACATGTTTCGGGTGTTTGACATGTTTCGGATGTTTCGTATGTTTGACATGTTTCGAGTGTTTGACATGTTTCGAATGTTTGACATTTTCGTCTTTTTGCCATGTTTCGGGTATTTGAAATGTTTTGGGTGTTTGACTAGTTTCGGATGTTTCGTATGTTTGACATGTTTCGGGTGTTTGACATGTTTCGAATGTTTCGTATGTTTGACATGTTTCGGGTGTTTCACATGTTTTGAATAATTCGTATGTTGGACATGTTTTAAGTATTTCACGTGTTTCGGATGTTTCGTATGTTTGACATGTTTCCGGTGTTTGACATAATTCAGATGTTTTGTATGTTTGACATGTTTCGGGTGTTTGACATGTTTCAAATGATTCGTATGTTTGACATGTTTTGGGTGTTTGACATGTTTCAGATGTTTCGTATGTTTGACATGTTTCGGATGTTTCGTATGTTTGACATGTTTCGGGTGTTTGACATGTTTCAGATGTTTCGTATTTTTGACATGTTTCGGATGTTTCGTATGTTTGACATGTTTAGAGTGTTTGACATGTTTCAGATGTTTCGTATGTTTGACATGTTTCGGGTGCTTGACATGTTTCAGGTGTTTAAAATGTTTCGGATGTCTAATATTTTTGACATGTTTAGGCTGTTTAACATGTTTTGGATGTTTGACATGTTTCGGATGTTTCGTATGTTTGACATATTTCGGGTGTTTGACATGTTTCGAATGTTTTGTATATTGACATGTTTCGGATGTTTGACATGTTTCGAATATTTTGTATGTTTGACATGTTTCGGGTGCTTGACATTTTTCGGATGTTTCGAATGTTTGAAATGTTTCGTATGTTTGACATGTTTTGGAAAATTGACATTTTTCGAATGTTTCGTATGTTTGACATGTTTCGGGTGTTTGTTATGTTTCGGATGTTTCTTATGTTTAACAATTTTTGGATGTTTCGTATGTTTGACATGTTTCGGGTGTTTGACATGTTTCGGATGTTTCGTATGTTTGACATGTTTCGGATGTTTCGTATGTTAGACATGTTTCGGGTGTTTCACATATTTGAATGTTTCGTATGTTTGACATGTTTTGAATGTTTCACATGTTTCGGATGTTTCGTATGTATGACATGTTTCAGGTGTTTGACATGTTTGTATGTTTCGTATGTTCGACATGTTTCAGATGTTTCGTATGTTTTACATGTTTCGGGTGTTTGACATGTTTCGGACGTTTCGTATGTTTGACATGTTTCGTATGTTTGACATGTTTCGGGTGTTTGACATGTTTTGGGTGTTTGACTAGTTTCGGATGTTTCGTATGTTTGACATGTTTCGTATGTTTGACATGTTTCGGGTGATTGACATGTTTTGGGTGTTTGACATGTTTCGGATGTTTTTGTATGTTTGACTTGTTTCGGGTGTTTGACATGTTTTGAATGTTTCGTATGTTTGACATGTTTCGCATGTTTGACATGTTTTGGGTGTTTGACATGTTTCGGATTTTTCGTATGTTTGACATGTTTCAGGTGTTTGACATGTTTCGTATGTTTGACATGTTTCGGATGTTTCGTATGTTTGACATGTTTCGGGTGTTTGACATAATTCAGATGTTTTGTATGTTTGACATGTTTCGGGTGTTTGACATGTTTCAAATGATTCATATGTTTGACATGTTTCGGGTGTTTGACATGTTTCAGATGTTTCGTATGTTTGACATGTTTCGGATGTTTCGTATGTTTGACATCTTTCGGGTGTTTGACATGTTTTAGATGTTTCGTATGTTTGACATGTTTCTGATGTTTCGTATGTTTGACATGTTTGGAGTGTTTGACATGTTTCGGATGTTTCGTATGTTTGACATGTTTCAGGTGTTTGACATGTTTCGGATGTCTCATATGTTTGACATGTTTAGGCTGTTTAACATGTTTCGGATGTTTGACATGTTTCGGATGTTTCGTATGTTTGACATATTTCGTGTGTTTGACATGTTTCGGATGTTTCGTATATTGACATGTTTCGGATGTTTAACATGTTTCGAATGTTTTGTATGTTTTATATATTTCGGGTGCTTGACATTTTTCGGATGTTTCGTATGTTTGACATGTTTCGGGTGTTTGTTATGTTTCAAATGTTTCATATGTTTGACATGTTTTGGAAAATTGACATTTTTCGGATGTTTCGTATGTTTGACATGTTTTGGGTGTTTGTTATGTTTTGAATGTTTCGTAAGTTTGACATGTTTCGAGTGTTTGACATGTTTCGGATGTTTCGTATGTTTAACATGTTTCGTATATTTTACATGTTTCGTATGTTTGACATGTTTCGGGTGTTTGACATGTTTTAGGTGTTTGACTTGTTTCGGATGTTTTGTATGTTTGACATATTTTAAGTGTTTGACATGTTTCGGATATTTGGTATGTTTGATATGTTTCGGGTGTTTGTCAATTTTGGGATGTTTCGTATGTTTGACATGTTTCGAATGTCTGATATGTTTCTGGTGTTTGACATGTTTCGGGTGTTTGACATATTTTGGGTGTTTAACTTGTTTCGGATGCTTTGTATGTTTGACATGTTTCGAATGTTTGACATGTTTAGGTTGTTTGACATGTTTCGGATGTTTGGTATGTTTGACATACTTCGGGTGTTTCGTATGTTTGACATGTTTCGGGTGTCTGACATTTTTCAGATGTTTCGTATGTTTGACATTTTTCGGGTTTTTGACATGTTTCGGATGTTTCGTATGTTTGACATGTTTCGGATGTTTCGTATGTTTGACATGTTTCGGGTGTTTGACATGTTTCGGATGTATCGTATGTTTGACATGTTTCGGATGTTTCGGATGTTTGACATGTTTTGGGTGTTTGACATGTTTCGGATGTTTCGTATGTTTGACATGTTTAGGGTGTTTGACATGTTTCGAATGTTTCGTATATTAGACATGTTTCGGGTGTTTCACATGTTTTGAATGTTTCGTATGTTTGACCTGTTTTGGGTGTTTCACATGTTTCGGATGTTTCGTATGTATGACATGTTTCAGGTGTTTGACATGTTTTGTATGTTTCGTATGTTTGACATGTTTCGGATGTTTCGTATGTTTGACATGTTTCGAATGTTTGACATGTTTCAGATGTTTCGTATGTTTGACATGTTTGGGGTGTTTGACATGTTTCGGATGTTTCGTATGTTTGTCATGTTTTGTATGTTTGACATGTTTTGTGTGTTTGACATGTTTTGGGTATTTCACTAGTTTCGGATGTTTCGTATGTTTGACATGTTTCGGTTGTTTGACATGTTTCGGATGTCTCATATGTTTGACATGTTTAGGCTGTTTAACATGTTTCGGATGTTTGACATGTTTTGGATGTTTCGTATGTTTGACATATTACGGGTGTTTGACATGTTTTGGATGTTTCGTATATTGACATGTTTCGGATGTTTAACATGTTTCGAATGTTTTGTATGTTTGACATGTTTCGGGTTTTTGACATGTTTCGGATGTTTCGTATGTTTGACATGTTTCGGATGTTTCGTATGTTTGACATGTTTCGGATGTTTGACATGTTTCGGATGTTTCGTATGTTTGACATGTTTCGGATGTTTCGGATGTTTGACATGTTTGGGGTATTTGACATGTTTCGAATGTTTCGTATGTTTGACATGTTTCGGGTGTTTGACATGTTTAGAATGTTTCGTATGTTAGACATGTTTCGAGTGTTTCACATGTTTTGAATGTTTCGTATGTTTGACATGTTTTGGGTGTTTCACATGTTTCGGATGTTTCGTATGTATGACATGTTTCGGATGTTTCGTATGTTTGAAATGTTTCGGGTTTTTGACATGTTTCAGATGTTTCGTATGTTTGACATGTTTCGGGTGTTTGACATGTTTCGGATGTTTTGTTTGTTTGACATGTTTCGTATGTTTGACATGTTTCGGGTGTTTGACATGTTTTGGGTGTTTCACTAGTTTCGGATGTTTCGTATGTTTGACGTGTTTCGGGTGTTTGACATGTTTCAGATGTTTCGTATGTTTGACATGTTTCGGATGTCTCATATGTTTGACATGTTTAGGCTGTTTAACATGTTTCGGATGTTTGACATGTTTCGGATGTTTCGTTTGTTTGACATATTTTGGGTGTTTGACATGTTTCGGATGTTTCGTATATTGACATGTTTCGGATGTTTAACATGTTTCGAATATTTTGTATGCTTGATATGTTTCGGGTGCTTGACATTTTTCAGATGTTTCGTATGTTTGACATGTTTCTGGTGTTTGTTATGTTTCAAATGTTTCGTATGTTTGACATGTTTTGGAAAATTGACATTTTTCGGATGTTTCGTATGTTTGACATGTTTCGGGTGTTTGTTATGTTTCGGATGTTTCGTATGTTTGACATTTTTCGGGTTTTTGACATGTTTCGGATGTTTCGTATGTTTGACATGTTTCGGATGTTTCGTATGTTTGACATGTTTCGGGTGTTTGACATGTTTCGGATGTTTCGTATGTTTGACATGTTTCGGATGTTTGACATGTTTTGGGTGTTTGACATGTTTCGGATGTTTCGTATGTTTGACATGTTTATGGTGTTTGACATGTTTCGAATGTTTCGTATATTAGATATGTTTCGGGTGTTTTACATGTTTTGAATGTTTCGTATGTTTGACCTGTTTTGGGTGTTTCACATGTTTCGGATGTTTCGTATGTATGACATGTTTCAGGTGTTTGACATGTTTTGTAAGTTTCGTATGTTTGACATGTTTCGGATGTTTCGTATGTTTGACATGTTTCGAATGTTTGACATTTTTCAGATGTTTCGTATGTTTGACATGTTTGGGGTGTTTGACATGTTTCGGATGTTTCGTATGTTTGACATGTTTTGTATGTTTGACATGTTTTGGGTGTTTGACATGTTTTGGGTGTTTCACTAGTTTCGGATGTTTCGTATGTTTGACATGTTTCGGATGTTTCGTATGTTTGACATGTTTCGTGTATTTGACATGTTTCAGATGTTTCGTATGTTTGACATGTTTCGGATGTTTGACATGTTTCAGATGTTTCGTATGTTTGACATGTTTTGGATGTTTCGTATGTTTGACATGTTTAGAGTGTTTGACATGTTTCGGATGTTTCGTATGTTTGACATGTTTCAGGTGTTTGACATGTTTCGGATGTTTCGGATATTTGACATGTTTCGGATGTTTCGGATAATTGCCATAAGTATACGTAAAATAATAGTATCGTATCCCTCCGACTCTAGCAAACATGATAGTTACTTGGCGATAAGGAAATAGTGTCCCCGGTATCAAGGTAGACAATCAAAAATTGTCAAGAAAGGGAGAGTTTATAATGTTATGAAATTAGCCTTGTTCTATCCTAAGAACGCTTGCTGCAACTGTAATCCACAAACATATCAAAAGTATTGTAATATATATCGGTGGCATTCCACTTGTTGTTCAAATTTTTTCTAGATACATTTATCTATATTTTCTGTAGTTAAAAAAATGATGTCCTGCTGAGAATATTTGACTTTGGTAAAAACTTTCAACATGTATGTAATTTGACTTTAGTATCAATTTCTGGCTGTTGCTTTCACCAATTGACAGCAGCAAAAGAATTATAAATAAAAAAAACATGATAAGCGAGATGATCAGAGTTAATAGACTATAAGGCCTCTCTTTTGATCTGTGATGAGATAACTGCTAAATCAAAGGAATGAAAAAATTTTGTTTGTAAAGAGATAAGCACTAAATATATTTTCGGACAAAATTGCAAGTTTTAGAATATCCTAATACAGTTATTTATTTGTTTAAAAAATGAAGAAAAAAAACAAAAAAAAAAATTATACATCGTCGGGGACTTGAACTCACTACCTTTGCCATGAAAAGCCAATGTTCTACACAACTGCCACGCGGCACAAGTAACAATAGAAAATATACGTTATTTATGAAAAACACTTTAATCAAATTTTCTTACTGAAAGATCAATCTAATTTTTAAAAATGCTGCCTAAAAATGTTGAATTTTATATAAAGTATTCAATTGTATATGTTTTAAAACATTATTAGTAAAATAAAAATGCATTTTTAATGCTGACGGCATATTTGACCTTCAGAGTTCTAAATCTAGTATTATTTATATAGATTAAAAATAGATGACATCTTTTTCAAGAGTTATTCATCCTGCTAAGAATGACCCTACCGTTTTTTATTTTTGTAGTACAAAGACATAGAGAACTCTATAGTTGCTTAAATAAGAAAAATTAGCATTTTTTTTTTAAATAAATTTAATTTTTCAGTAGAAACTTAAATTTGCATAAATGTAATAAATTGATTTTAAAAGTCATTATTATAACAATTTTACAAACAAACAACAAATTTTATTCATTTTTTGGGACAATTTATAGTTTTTTTTGAATATAGTACATTAAAAAAATCTACCAATTTTAAGTTTAATATTTAGTTTATATAAATAGAAAACTTGTCATTTTGTCTCACTGTTACGCTTAATAGAATTGTATCCATTCAAAGATCACCACGTACTTCTTTTTCATCGTTGGATGTGTTTATTTTCATACTCTTCAATTTGTTGTTTTTGTTATTTGATTCGTTTGGATATTAAGTGTTTTTTTTTTTTTTTATTTCCTGTGCAAGGAGCACAACCCCTTTTATCTCAATTGTGTTTCACCTGTTTATTTTCTTACTTTGTTTTGTTACTAACATGTCTTTGAAGACATTTCTTATTGAGCGTAAGGACTTGGAGGGAGGCCTTGTCCACCCTCCAGGAACCTTGCTGCTCAAACTTTCCGGACAGGGGGCAGTCAGAGCCTCAATGGCGTCCATCGTCGCCGCCTTGGGGCTCAGGCCGGAGGAGGTGGGTCCCCTGTACCGTTTCGAAAACCCGTACCTATGGTTTCTGGGCGTCTCCTCACCCGTGGTGAGGGGAAGGATCCTGGGGCGGGTTTTTGGAAAAGAAGAAACGTTCAAGGTGGAAGTAACCACCTTGGACGAGGAAAAGATCAAGGTCACTCTCCACTGGGTGTCCCCCACCATATCTAAGGTAAAAATGGAGGAAATATTTGGAAGTATGGCGGAGGAGGGAACCAAAGCAGAAATCCAGAAAATAGAAGGCAGCGACAAGTGGGTGAGCTGGATTAAACCAAGAAAGGGCGCGGAGCTACCCCACTACATTCAGCTGAGGTACCAAGACGATCCGAGAAACTATAAGGTTTTGGTCACAACTCCGGGGAGGAGGCAGCAGTGCTGGTACTGCCAGAAAGATGACCACTGGTCAAACCAGTGCCCGACTAGAGCCGCCCCCAGGAGAAATAAAAGAGAAACAGGGAAGCCCCAAGAGCCCTTAAAGTCCCAAGAGCCCTCAAAGGCAACATATGCAACGGCCCTGAAGGGAGTTAGCCCAAGGGAAAATGCAGAAAAGGAGGCAAAGGAGGATGGTTTTACTTTGGTGAGGAAAAAAAAAGAGAAACCTCAAGAAGGGAAAAAGATGGGAAAAACACCACCCTCCTCCCCAACAAAAGGGGAAAGGCGAAATAGTGTAGGAGGTACAAACTCCCATAATAAATTGAAGCCAGAAGGGAGGATAAGGTCGGAGCCTACCTCTCCGACCAAAAAGAAAAGGCAAAGGACGTTATCGTCCTCCTCCTCTTCTCCCTCCGACGACCAGTGCGTGGACTTGGAGGCAGAGGAGGAAAGAAAGATAGAGAAAAGGCAAAAGACGTTATCGTCCTCCTCCTCTTCTTCCTCCGACGACCAGTGCGTGGACTTGGAGGCAGAGGAGGAAAGAAAGATAGAGATAGAATTCCCCGATTCCCCAACCCCACTGGACATAGATGAGGGGGGGGACCCCAGAACGCACTCTAACTCACAACACAGAAAGTAGAACAAATAGTAGAGCACGTACACACGAACACTTACAGAAGACACACTTAAAAAAAAAAAAAAAAAAAAAAAAAAATTCAAGGTCACACACACACGCAGATAATAACACACATACTCCTTAGTTACAAAAAAACTCACTTAAATACACAATCATGGAGGACATCACGCTTTTGACCCTCAACATTCATGGACTCACAAAGAAACAAAAATACGTGGTCCACTTATCGAGAAAGTACAAACCAGATTTTATTTTTTTACAAGAAACAAATTTAGACACAGAACACAAAGCACACAAATACACAACAGATATGGGCTTTAAGGAAGGGTGTTTTAGTTATGGTAGCAGATCCAGGGGGGTAGCCATCTTTCAAGTGTCAGACAGGTTTAAAATAGTACACAAATATAGTGACAATAAAGGGAGAGTAGTTATCATAAAAGTGGAAACAAGAAATGAAACAATTACACTGGCTAACATCTATGCACCAGCAAAACAAACTGAGAAACGGGAATTTTTTGAATTTTTGAGCGGAAAATTACATGACACATATAAAGGAGATACTTTGATTCTAGGAGGGGATTTTAATTACATCACGTCCTCACTAGACAAACAGTACACAGCAACGGCGAATCTTCCTTTACAGACGAACCCTACCATAAATAACTTTCTAAAAGATATTGAGAGCGAATTCAAAATAGCTGATGCGTACAGAAGTGTAAACCCCACAGGTCAGGACGCCACCTGTGTGAACAAAGCTCATCCCGTAACCACCAGACTAGACAGATTTTATGTTCCAGCGGAGTACCATATAAATAAGATAGCTCATTTGGAAGAGCCTCTGGAATACTCAGACCATAAGGCAGTAATAGCTACAATAAGTAAGGAAAGTAAAAAAAAGAAAAGGAAAATTAGTCATTGGAAATTTAATAACTCTCTCCTAGAAATACCTCTTTTTATAGAACTGATCTCAAACACACTCAATTCCTGCTTGCAAGATCTAAACAATCCAAACGTTAACCTAGCACAAATATGGACAATAGTTAAAAAATCAATAAAACAACAATGTCAGGTAATATCAACACTGGTACAAACACGGAGAAAACAAGAATTAGAAAAACTGAAGCACACTCTATTGCACGCTGAGGATGAAATAGATAGAACACAAGCCTCTTTAAAGCTGGCAGAATTATACAATTACATCTACAAAGGAGCTGAAGTGAGATGCAGAAACTATATTAGTCAGGAAGGCCCTAATAAACTCTTTTTGTCAATTGAACAAAATGTCCAGTCAAATAAATGCATAACAAGTGTTCTTGATATACACGGCTCCAAAGTTGAAGATGAAGACAAAATAAAAGATGTTTTCACGAGACATTTCACAAACATCTATCAGGAAGAACCCATAAATAAGGAGGCTCAAGAAAGTTTTCTAAAATATTGTAAACAGTTGAAGCAAGCTGACGAAGAATCTTTGGGGACCCCATTTACTCTAGATGAACTCAAAACGGCATTAGACTCGACACAAAAAAATAAATCCCCCGGACCGGACGGTCTGACATTCGAGTTCTATACGACTTTTTTTCCCTTAATAAGTCCTCTATTACTGCGAATATATAGTGACGCTATTATAACAGGACAACTTCCAGAAAAATTCAACGAAGCATATATTACACTAATAGCTAAAAAAACAACAGATAACAGTTCTCCAAGTGACTACAGACCCATTTCACTACTCAATACAGACTATAAACTACTGACAAAAATGATCTTTAAACGACTCAAACCCTTCATTCCCCAACTAGTAGGACAAGACCAATACTGCACCCACCCCGACAGGAATATTGATGGAATGACACATTTCATTCGAGATTTTATCATTTACAGCCATGAAAAAAACTCTAGCACTTCCTTGTTATCTGTAGACCAAGAGAAAGCATTTGACAGAGTCAGTCATAACTACCTCTTTAAAGTAATAGAAAAATGTAAAATCAGCCCTTTTTTAATTAAACTTATTAAACTAATTTATACCAATGCCAACAGTAGACTAATAATCAACCATTCTCTAAGCCAACCTTTTGCAATTCAAAGATCTGTCAGACAGGGCTGTCCCTTATCTCCCTTTTTATATATCCTTTGTCTGGAACCTTTTCTAGAATCTATTAGGTCAGATCCATCTATCAAAGGAACAAAAATCCCGGGACCCATCCCGGTAGCCAAAGTCAAGGCCTATGCCGACGACACAACATTTTTTCCCTCCTCTGAAAAGGATATTAATAACATAGTTAAAAAGTTTACCCTTTTTAGCCAGGCCAGTGGATCAAAAATTAACATAAATAAATCCTCAATAATGGGTGTAGGGAGGTGGACATTTAAAGAAAAATATTCATTGAAACTTGTAAACAGAATCAAAATATGTGGTATAGAATACAATAGTAATCCTTTTTTGTGCTGTGAAGATCAGTGGAAAAATATTATTATTGAGGCATCCAATATAGCTAACATGTACAAACATTCAAGTTCTACCATTTTTGGAAGAGCCATTCTTATAAACAATTTGGTCATCCCAAAGTTAGTCTATCTAGCCAATATTATAGAACCTCCTACAAAATACATATCTCAATTAAATAACATAATTAGAAGCTTCATCTTCAAAAACACACTTAAAAACATCAAACATACTACAATCATTCAAAACAAAGAGGATGGAGGGATCAATTTACAAGACATAAAAACTAAAATATGTGCACTCAGATTAAAATTCATAGGTCAAGTAGTTAAAAATCCAAGTGATTTCCCCTTTACAAATATATTATTATGGTTTGAGATTAAGCAATTTAATTCCAATACAAAACAACGCTCCACACTTTTTTGGTACAAACTTACATCCTTTTTATAGATCCATTTCAAGAACTCTTCCTGGCAATGAACCCTTAATACACAAGAAATATAAAGAAATATACACAACATTAAAAAAACAGTTACAAGAAAATTTAGTTATGAGGATTAAATGGGGAAAAGATTTAAATATAACAGATTTTAAAGACACATTTACAAACCTTCATAACAAACACATTGCAACAAAGGCTAAAGAAATATCTTACAGACTCATCTTTGGGATGACTCCATTTTCAAAAAAAAAACCTGGTGTAAAATTTTGTAAAATTTGTCAATGTGTTAATGGTGATAATGAAAAGCATTTATATTTAGAATGTTCTTTTTTTAGTAATGTCAGAAATACTGTAAGAGAGTTATTGGAAGGAAACTGTGAAACCCATGTGAACATTAATTTATCTATCCTCTTAAATAAGTTGCCTAAAGCTAAACACAAAATGATACAAAACTTCAATTTAATAATTATATCTGAATACAGAAACTTAGTATGGAACAGTAGACTTAAAGCTATGTATCAAAATGTCAATTTTAACCCTAATATGTTGGATACAATATATAGAAATATAGTTGATTTTAAAATTAAACACTATAAAGGCTAACCCCAAATGTAATTTATTTGATCCATTGTATGTACATATGTCATATATATATATATATATTATTATTATTATTATTATTATTTTTATTTTATTTTTTTTAATTAATGTAAGGTTACATTTGTATCATAAATTATCAATTTACAAAGTCTGTTTAAACAATGAAGAAAACAAGTTTGAATGTATGGGTGTGTGTGTTTTATATTTAAAATTTGCATGTGTATGTATCTAATACATCATATATTTGCTTTAAAAATTATTACTTCTAAAAATTACCTGTAAACTATGTATTTATTTTCTTTCAACAAGAGAGACAATTAGGACTGGAAGATGCAAGGTGAAACTTCTTTTGATTACATCCCTTTGACCAGATCAACAAAATTTCAAGACAACCCAAACAGGACCGGATTTCATGAAAATGAACCAAATGGACTACTAAATTGTTTAAAAAACATAGCAGAAACGGAAAAAGAGGGTAAAAAAAGAACACTTTTACAATAAACAATAATAAAAAAAAAAAAAAAAAAAAAAAAAAAAAAATAGAGATAACCTAAAAATGAGTTATATACCAAAATGGAAAAACTATTAAGTTCTTCATGCACATACTTACTTTGAGCTCTGTACTTTGTACTTTTGTAGAAACCAAATTACTTCATTATATGTACATTTTTGTAACTCTAGCAGACCCCAAAGAATCCTAGGGATATAGGATGAAGGTCCTTTGTCTTAGGTTCTTAAGGGAAAAATTGTTGCAAAAATAATATAAACAAAAATGAATTTTAATAACTCATAAGTCTTTTTAAAAATAATAAAAAAATAATAAAAAAAAAATAAAAAAAATATTTTTGGCAATACTCATTTTAAGGAACACTTTCAAAATTTTTTGTGAATGACCCTTGGTGTCATCAATTTCTGGACAGTTACTGCCACCATTTTATGGACCTTTGCTGTCACCTTTTTCTGGACCATTGCTGTATCATTCTATTGGACTTCTGCTGTCATCATTTTCTGGACCCCTTGCTGTCACCTTTTTATGGAGCTTCGCTGCAGACTACTCCGCGATCGAACTGAAAATCCTAAAATATGACTTTGATAAGATGTTTTCAATGAAATTTTCCATGTATTATTATTATTATTATTAATTTAGAACAATGTTTTGTATGTCTTCTTTTGAATTAAAAAAAAAAAAAAAAAAAAAAAAAAAAAAAAAAAAAAAAAAAAAAAAAAAAAAAAAAAAAAACATGTCAAACACCCGAAACATGTCAAACACCCAAAAACATGTCAAACATACGAATCATTTGAAACATGTCAAAAACCCGAAACATGTCAAACATACAAAACATCTGAATTATGTCAAACACCGGAAACATGTCAAACATACGAAACATCCGAAACACGTGAAATACCCAAAACATGTCCAACATACGAATTATTCAAAACATGTCAAACACCCGAAACATGTCAAACATACGAAACATTCGAAACATGTCAAACACCCGAAACATGTCAAACATACGAAACATCCGAAACTAGTCAAACACCCAAAACATTTCAAACACCCGAAACATGGCAAATAGACGAAAATGTCAAACATACGAAACATGTCAAACACTCGAAACATGTCAAACATACGAAACATCCGAAACATGTCAAACACCTGAAACATGTCAAACACCCGAAATATGTCAAGCACCCGAAACATGTCAAACATACAAAACATTCGAAACATGTCAAACATCCGAAACATGTCAATATACGAAACATTCGAAACATGTCAAACACCCGAAATATGTCAAACATACGAAACATCCGAAACATGTCAAACATCCAAAACATGTTAAACAGCCTAAACATGTCAAACATACGAAACATCCGAAACATGTCAAACACTCTAAACATGTCAAACATACGAAACATCCGAAACATGTCAAAAATACGAAACATCTGAAACATGTCAAACACCCGAAACATGTCAAACATACGAAACATCCGAAACATGTCAAACATCCGAAACATGTTAAACAGCCTAAACATGTCAAACATATGAGACATCCGAAACATGTCAAACATACGAAACATCTGAAACATGTCAAACACCCGAAAGATGTCAAACATACGAAACATCCGAAACATGTCAAACATACGAAACATCTGAAACATGTCAAACACCCGAAACATGTCAAACATACGAATCATTTCAAACATGTCAAACACCCGAAACATGTCAAACATACAAAACATCTGAATTATGTCAAACACCCGAAACATGTCAAACATACGAAACATCCGAAACATGTCAAACATACGAAACATACAAAACATGTCAAACACCTGAAACATGTCAAACATACGAAACATCCGAAACATGTCAAACGCCCAAAACATATCAAACACCCGAAACATGTCAAACATACAAAACATCCGAAACATGTCAAACACCCTAAACTTGTCAAACATACGAAACATCAGAAACATGTTAATTATACGAAACATCTGAAACATGTCAAAAACCCGAAACATGTCAAACATACGAATCATTCGAAACATGTCAAACACCCGAAACATGTCAAACATACGAAACATCCGAAACATGTCAAACACCCGAAACTTGTCAAACATACAAAACATCTGAATTATGTCAAACACCCGAAACATGTCAAACATACGAAACATCCGAAACTAGTCAAACACTCAAAACATGTCAAACACCCGAAACATGTCAAACATACGAAACATGTCAAACATACGAAACATCCGAAACTAGTGAAACACCCAAAACATGTCAAACACCCGAAACATGTCAAACATACGAAACATGTCAAACATACGAAACATCCGAAACATGTCAAACACCCGAAATATTTCAAACATACGAAACATCTGAAACATGTCAATCACCTGAAACATGTCAAACTTCCGAAACATGTCAAACATCCGAAACATCCGAAACATGTCAAACACTCTAAACATGTCAAACAAACGAAAAATCCGAAACATGTCAAACATACGAAATATCTGAAACATGTCAAACACCCAAAAACATGTCAAACATACGAATCATTTGAAACATGTCAAACACCCGAAACATGTCAAACATACGAAACATGTCAAACACCTGAAACATGTCAAACATACGAAACATCCGAAACATGTCAAACACCCAAAACATGTCAAACATACGAAACATGTCAAACATACGAAACATCTGAAACATGTCAAACATTCGAAACATGTCAAACATACGAAACATCCGAAACATGTCAAAAATACGAAACATACAAAACATGTCAAACACCTGAAACATGTCATACATACGAAACATCCGAAACATGTGAAACACCCAAAACTGGTCAAACATACGAAACATTCAAAACATGTGAAACACCCGAAACATGTCTAACACCCGAAACATTCGAAACATGTCAAACACCCTAAACATGTCAAACATACGAAACATCCGAAACATAACAAACACCCGAAACATGTCAAACATACGAAACATCCGAAAAATGTCAATTTTCCAAAACATGTCAAACATACGAAACATTTGAAACATAACAAACACCAGAAACATGTCAAACATACGAAACATCTGAAAAATGTCAAGCACCCGAAACATATCAAGCATACAAAATATTCGAAACATGTTAAACATCCGAAACATGTCAATATACGAAACATCCGAAACATGTCAAACACCCAAAATATGTCAAACATACGAAACATCCGAAACATGTCAAACATCCGAAACATGTTAAACAGCCTAAGCATGTCAAACATATGAGACATCCGAAACATGTCAAACACCTGTAACATGTTAAACATACGAAACATCCGAAACATGTCAAACATACGAAACATCTGAAACATGTCAAACACCCAAAACACGTCAAACATACGAAACATCCGAAACTAGTGAAACACCCAAAACATGTCAAACACCCGAAACATGTCAAACATACGAAACATGTCAAACATACGAAACATCTGAAACATGTCAAAAACCCGAAACATGTCAAACATACGAAACATCCGAAACATGTCAAACATACGAAACATACAAAACATGTCAAACACCTGAAACATGTCATACATACGAAACATCCGAAACATGTGAAACACCCAAAACATGTCAAACATACGAAACATTCAAAACATGTGAAACACCCGAAACATGTCTAACATACGAAACATTCTAAACATGTCTAACACCCGAAAAATGTCAAACATACGAAACATTCGAAACATGTCAAATACCCCAAACATGTCAAACATCCGAAACATCCGAAACATGTCAAACATACGAAACATCCGAAACATGTCAAACACCCGAAACATGTCAAACATACGAAACATCCGAAACATGTCAAACATACGAAACATCCGAAACATGTCAAAAACCCGAAACATGTCAAACATACAAAACATTCGAAACATGTTAAACATCTGAAACATGTCAATATACGAAACATCCGAAACATGTCAAACACCCGTAATATGTCAAACATACGAAACATCCAAAACATGTCAAACATCCGAAACATGTTAAACAGCCTAAACATGTCAAACATATGAGACATCCGAAACATGTCAAACACCTGAAACATGTCAAACATACGAAACATCCGAAACATGTCAAACACTCTAAACATGTCAAACATACGAAACATGTCAAACATACGAAACATCTGAAAAATGTCAAACACCCGAAACATGTTAAACATACAAAACATCCGAAACATGTCAAACACCCGAAACATGTCAAACATACGAAACATCCGAAACATGTCAAACATACGAAACATCCGAAACATGTCAAACACTCTAAACATGTCAAACATACGAAACATCCAAAACATGTCAAACATACGAAACATCCGAAACATGTCAAACACCCGTAATATGTCAAACATACGAAACATCCAAAACATGTCAAACATCCGAAACATGTTAAACAGCCTAAACATGTCAAACATATGAGACATCCGAAACATGTCAAACACCTGAAACATGTCAAACATACGAAACATCCGAAACATGTCAAACACTCTAAACATGTCAAACATACGAAACATGTCAAACATACGAAACATCTGAAACATGTCAAACACCCGAAACATGTTAAACATACAAAACATCCGAAACATGTCAAACACCCGAAACATGTCAAACATACGAAACATCCGAAACATGTCAAACATACGAAACATCCGAAACATGTCAAACACTCTAAACATGTCAAACATACGAAACATCCAAAACATGTCAAACATACGAAACATCTGAAACATGTCAAACACCAGAAACATGTCAAATATACGAAACATCCGAAACTAGTGAAACACCCAAAACATGTCAAACACCCAAAACATGTCAAACATACAAAACATGACAAACATCCGAAACATCCGAAACATGTCAAACACCCCAAACATGTCAAACATACGAAACATCTGAAACATGTCAAACATTCGAAACATGTCAAACATACGAAACATCCGAAACATGTCAAACATACGAAACATACAAAACATGTCAAACACCTGAAACATGTCATACATACGAAACATCCGAAACATGTGAAACACCCAAAACAGGTCAAACATACGAAACATTCAAAACATGTGAAACACCCGAAACATGTCAAACATACGAAACATCCGAAACATGTCAAACATACGAAACATCCGAAACATATCAAAAACCCGAAAAATGTCAAACATACGAAACATCCGAAAAATGTCAGACACCCGAAACATGTCAAACATACGAAACACCCGAAGTATGTCAAACATACCAAACATCCGAAACATGTCAAACAACCTAAACATGTCAAACATTCAAAACATGTCAAACATACAAAGCAACCGAAACAAGTTAAACACCCAAAATATGTCAAACACCCGAAACATGTCAAACACTCTAGACATGTCAAACATACGAAACATCCGAAACATGTTTCGAATGTCTGACATGTTTCTGGTGTTTGACATGTTTCGGGTGTTTGACATATTTTGGGTGTTTAACTTGTTTCGGTTGCTTTGTATGTTTGACATGTTACAGGTGTTTGACATGTTTCGATGTCTCATATGTTTGACATGTTTAGGCTGTTTAACATGTTTCGGATGTTTGACATGTTTTGGGTGTTTGACATGTTTCGGATGTTTCGTATATTGACATGTTTCGGATGTTTAACATGTTTCGAATATTTTGTATGCTTGATATGTTTCGGGTGCTTGACATTTTTCAGATGTTTCGTATGTTTGAAATGTTTCTGGTGTTTGTTATGTTTCAAATGTTTCGTATGTTTGACATGTTTTGGAAAATTGACATTTTTCGGATGTTTCGTATGTTTGACATGTTTCGGGTGTTTGTTATGTTTCGGATGTTTCGTATGTTTGACATTTTTCGGGTTTTTGACATGTTTCGGATGTTTCGTATGTTTGACATGTTTCGGATGTTTCGTATGTTTGACATGTTTCGGGTGTTTGACATGTTTCGGATGTTTCGTATGTTTGACATGTTTCGGATGTTTCGGATGTTTGACATGTTTTGGGTGTTTGACATGTTTCGGATGTTTCGTATGTTTGACATGTTTAGGGTGTTTGACATTTTTCGGATGTTTCGTATGTTTGACATGTTTCGGGTGTTTGTTATGTTTCGGATGTTTCGTATGTTTGACATTTTTCGGGTTTTTGACATGTTTCGGATGTTTCGTATGTTTGACATGTTTCGGATGTTTCGTATGTTTGACATGTTTCGGGTGTTTGACATGTTTCGGATGTTTCGTATGTTTGACATGTTTCGGATGTTTCGGATGTTTGACATGTTTTGGGTGTTTGACATGTTTCGGATGTTTCGTATGTTTGACATGATTAGGGTGTTTGACATGTTTCAAATGTTTCGTATATTAGACATGTTTCGGGTGTTTCACATGTTTTGAATGTTTCGTATGTTTGACCTGTTTTGGGTGTTTCACATGTTTCGGATGTTTCGTATGTATGACATGTTTCAGGTGTTTGACATGTTTCGGATGTTTCGTATGTTTGACATGTTTCGGATGTTTCGTATGTTTGACATGTTTCGGGTGTTTGACATGTTTCGGATGTTTCGTATGTTTGACATGTTTGGGGTGTTTGACATGTTTCGGATGTTTCGTATGTTTGTCATGTTTTGTATGTTTGACATGTTTTGGGTGTTTGACATGTTTTGGGTGTTTCACTAGTTTCGGATGTTTCGTATGTTTGACATGTTTCGGGTGTTTGACATGTTTCAGATGTTTCGTATGTTTGACATGTTTTGGATGTTTCGTATGTTTGACATGTTTAGAGTGTTTGACATGTTTCGGATGTTTCGTATGTTTGACATGTTTCGGATGTTTCGTATGTTTGACATGTTTCGGGTGTTTGACATGTTTCGGATGTTTTGTATGTTTAACATGTTTCGGGTGTTTCACATGTTTCGGATGTTTCGTATGTTTGGCATGTTTCGTATTTTTGACATGTTTAGAGTGTTTGACATGTTTCGGATGTTTCGTATGTTTGACATGTTTCAGGTGTTTGACATGTTTCGGATGTCTCATATGTTTGACATGTTTAGGCTGTTTAACATGTTTCGGATGTTTGACATGTTTTGGATGTTTCGTATGTTTGACATATTACGGGTGTTTGACATGTTTCGGATGTTTCGTATATTGACATGTTTCGGATGTTTAACATGTTTCGAATGTTTTGTATGTTTGACATGTTTCGGGTTTTTGACATGTTTCGGATGTTTCGTATGTTTGACATGTTTCGGAAGTTTCGTATGTTTGACGTATTTCGGGTGTTTGACATGTTTCAGATGTCTCGTATGTTTGACATGTTTCGGGTGTTTGACATGTTTCGGATGTTTCGTATGTTTGACATGTTTCGAGTGTTTGACATGTTTCGAATGTTTGACATTTTCGTCTATTTGCCATGTTTCGGGTATTTGAAATGTTTTGGGTGTTTGACTAGTTTCGGATGTTTCGTATGTTTGACATGTTTCGGGTGTTTGACATGTTTCGAATGTTTCGTATGTTTGACATGTTTCGGGTGTTTGACATGTTTTGAATAATTCGTATGTTGGATATGTTTTAAGTATTTCACGTGTTTCGGATGTTTCGTATGTTTGACATGTTTCCGGTGTTTGACATAATTCAGATGTTTTGTATGTTTGACATGTTTCGGGTGTTTGACATGTTTCAAATGATTCGTATGTTTGACATGTTTTGGGTGTTTGACATGTTTCAGATGTTTCGTATGTTTGACATGTTTCGGATGTTTCGTATGTTTGACATGTTTCGGGTGTTTGACATGTTTCGGATGTTTCGTATGTTTGACATGTTTCGGATGTTTCGGATGTTTGACATGTTTGGGGTATTTGACATGTTTCGAATGTTTCGTATGTTTGACATGTTTCGGGTGTTTGACATGTTTAGAATGTTTCGTATGTTAGACATGTTTCGGGTGTTTCACATGTTTTGAATGTTTCGTATGTTTGACATGTTTTGGGTGTTTCACATGTTTCGGATGTTTCGTATGTATGACATGTTTCAGGTGTTTGACATGTTTTGTATGTTTCGTATGTTTGACATGTTTCGGATGTTTCGAATGTTTGACATATTTCGGGTTTTTGACATGTTTCAGATGTTTCGTATGTTTGACATGTTTCGGGTGTTTGACATGTTTCGGATGTTTCGTTTGTTTGACATGTTTCGTATGTTTGACATGTTTCGGGTGTTTGACATGTTTTGGGTGTTTCACTAGTTTCGGATGTTTCGTATGTTTGACGTGTTTCGGGTGTTTGACATGTTTCAGATGTTTCGTATGTTTGACATTTTTCGGATGTTTCGTATGTTTGACATGTCTAGAGTGTTTGACATGTTTCGGAATTTTCGTATGTTTAACATGTTACAGGTGTTTGACATGTTTCGGATGTCTCATATGTTTGACATGCTTAGGCTGTCTAACATGTTTCAGATGTTTGACATGTTTCGGATGTTTCGTATGTTTGACATATTTTGGGTGTTTGACATGTTTCGGATGTTTCGTATATTGACATGTTTCGGATGTTTAACATGTTTCGAATATTTTGTATGCTTGATATGTTTCGGGTGCTTGACATTTTTTAGATGTTTCGTATGTTTGACATGTTTCTGGTGTTTGTTATGTTTCAAATGTTTCGTATGTTTGACATGTTTTGGAAAATTGACATTTTTCGGATGTTTCGTATGTTTGACATGTTTCGGGTGTTTGTTATGTTTCGGATGTTTCGTATGTTTGACATTTTTCGGGTTTTTGACATGTTTCGGACGTTTCGTATGTTTGACATGTTTCGGATGTTTCGTATGTTTGACATGTTTCGGGTGTTTGACATGTTTCGGATGTTTCGTATGTTTGACATGTTTCGGATGTTTCGGATGTTTGACATGTTTTGGGTGTTTGACATGTTTCGGATGTTTCGTATGTTTGACATGTTTAGGGTGTTTGACATGTTTCGAATGTTTCGTATGTTAGACATGTTTCGGGTGTTTCACATGTTTTGAATGTTTCGTATGTTTGACCAGTTTTGGGTGTTTCACATGTTTCGGATGTTTCGTATGTATGACATGTTTCAGGTGTTTGACATGTTTTGTATGTTTCGTATTTTTGACATGTTTCGGATGTTTCGTATGTTTGACATGTTTCGAATGTTTGACATGTTTCAGATGTTTCGTATATTTGACATGTTTCGTATGTTTGACATGTTTTGGGTGTTTGACATGTTTTGGGTGTTTCACTAGTTTCGGATGTTTCGTATGTTTGACATGTTTCGGGTGTTTGACATGTTTCAGATGTTTCGTATGTTTGACATGTTTCGGATGTTTCGTATGTTTGACATGTTTCGGGTGTTTGACATGTTTCAGATGTTTCGTATGTTTGACATGTTTCGGATGTTTCGTATTTTTGACATACTTAGAGTGTTTGACATGTTTCGGATGTTTCGCATGTTTGACATGTTTTGGGTGTTTGACATGTTTCGGATGTTTCGTATGTTTGACATGTTTCAGGTGTTTGACATGTTTCGTATGTTTGACATGTTTCGGAAGTTTCGTATGTTTGACATATTTCGGGTGTTTGACATGTTTCAGATGTCTCGTATGTTTGACATGTTTCGGGTGTTTGACATGTTTCGGATGTTTCGTATGTTTGACATGTTTCGAGTGTTTGACATGTTTCGAATGTTTGACATTTTCGTCTATTTGCCATGTTTCGGGTATTTGAAATGTTTTGGGTGTTTGACTAGTTTCGTATGTTTCGTATGTTTGACATGTTTCGGGTGTTTGACATGTTTCGAATGTTTCGTATGTTTGACATGTTTCGGGTGTTTGACATGTTTTGAATAATTCGTATGTTGGACATGTTTTAAGTATTTCACGTGTTTCGGATGTTTCGTATGTTTGACATGTTTCCGGTGTTTGACATAATTCTGATGTTTTGTATGTTTGACATGTTTCGGGTTTTTGACATGTTTCAAATGATTCGTATGTTTGACATGTTTTGGGTGTTTGACATGTTTCAGATGTTTCGTATGTTTGACATGTTTCGGATGTTTCGTATGTTTGACATGTTTAGAGTGTTTGACATGTTTCAGATGTTTCGTATGTTTTACATGTTTCGGGTGCTTGACATGTTTCAGGTGTTTAAAATGTTTCGGATGTCTAATATTTTTGACATGTTTAGGCTGTTTAACATGTTTTGGATGTTTGACATGTTTCGGATGTTTCGTATGTTTGACATATTTCGGGTGTTTGACATGTTTCGAATGTTTCGTATATTGACATGTTTCGGATGTTTGACATGTTTCGAATATTTTGTATGTTTGACATGTTTCGGGTGCTTGACATTTTTCGGATGTTTCGAATGTTTGAAATGTTTCGTATGTTTGACATGTTTTGGAAAATTGTCATTTTTCGAATGTTTCGTATGTTTGACATGTTTCGGGTGTTTGTTATGTTTCGGATGTTTCTTATGTTTAACAATTTTTGGATGTTTCGTATGTTTGACATGTTTCGGGTGTTTGACATGTTTCGGATGTTTCGTATGTTTGACATGTTTCGGATGTTTCGTATGTTAGACATGTTTCGGGTGTTTCACATATTTGAATGTTTCGTATGTTTGACATGTTTTGAATGTTTCACATGTTTTGGATGTTTCGTATGTATGACATGTTTCAGGTGTTTGACATGTTTTGTATGTTTCGTATGTTCGACATGTTTCAGATGTTTCGTATGTTTTACATGTTTCGGTTGTTTGACATGTTTCGGACGTTTCGTATGTTTGACATGTTTCGTATGTTTGACATGTTTCGGGTGTTTGACATGTTTTGGGTGTTTGACTAGTTTCGGATGTTTCGTATGTTTGACATGTTTCGTATGTTTGACATGTTTCGGGTGATTGACATGTTTTGGGTGTTTGACATGTTTCGGATGTTTTTGTATGTTTGACTTGTTTCGGGTGTTTGACATGTTTTGAATGTTTCGTATGTTTGACATGTTTCGCATGTTTGACATGTTTTGGGTGTTTGACATGTTTCGGATGTTTCGTATGTTTGACATGTTTCAGGTGTTTGACATGTTTCGTATGTTTGACATGTTTCGTATGTTTGACATGTTTCGGATGTTTCGTATGTTTGACATGTTTCGGGTGTTTGACATAATTCAGATGTTTTGTATGTTTGACATGTTTCGGGTGTTTGACATGTTTCAAATGATTCGTATGTTTGACATGTTTCGGGTGTTTGACATGTTTCAGATGTTTCGTATGTTTGACATGTTTCGGATGTTTCGTATGATTGTCATCTTTAGGGTGTTTGACATGTTTCAGATGTTTCGTATGTTTGACATGTTTCTGATGTTTCGTATGTTTGACATGTTTGGAGTGTTTGACATGTTTCGGATGTCTCATATGTTTGACATGTTTAGGCTGTTTAACATGTTTCGGATGTTTGACATGTTTCGGATGTTTCGTATGTTTGACATATTTCGTGTGTTTGACATGTTTCGGATGTTTCGTATATTGACATGTTTCGGATGTTTAACATGTTTCGAATGTTTTGTATGTTTGATATATTTCGGGTGCTTGACATTTTTCGGATGTTTCGTATGTTTGACATGTTTCGGGTGTTTGTTATGTTTCAAATGTTTCATATGTTTGACATGTTTTGGAAAATTGACATTTTTCGGATGTTTCGTATGTTTGACATGTTTTGGGTGTTTGTTATGTTTTGAATGTTTCGTAAGTTTGACATGTTTCGAGTGTTTGACATGTTTCGGATGTTTCGTATGTTTAACATGTTTCGTATATTTTACATGTTTCGTATGTTTGACATGTTTCGGGTGTTTGACATGTTTTAGGTGTTTGACTTGTTTCGGATGTTTTGTATGTTTGACATATTTTAAGTGTTTGACATGTTTCGGATATTTCGTATGTTTGATATGTTTCGGGTGTTTGTCAATTTTGGGATGTTTCGTATGTTTGACATGTTTCGAATGTCTGACATGTTTCTGGTGTTTGACATGTTTCGGGTGTTTGACATATTTTGGGTGTTTAACTTGTTTCGGATGCTTTGTATGTTTGAAGTGTTTCGAATGTTTGACATGTTTAGGTTGTTTGACATGTTTCGGATGTTTGGTATGTTTGACATGTTTCGGGTGTCTGACATTTTTCGGATGTTTCGTATGTTTGACATTTTTCGGGTTTTTGACATGTTTCGGATGTTTCGTATGTTTGACATGTTTCGGATGTTTCGTATGTTTGACATGTTTCGTGTGTTTGACATGTTTCGGATGTTTCGTATGTTTGACATGTTTCGGATGTTTCGGATGTTTGACATGTTTTGGGTGTTTGACATGTTTCGGATGTTTCGTATGTTTGACATGTTTAGGGTGTTTGACATGTTTCGAATGTTTCGTATATTAGACATGTTTCGGGTGTTTCACATGTTTTGAATGTTTCGTATGTTTGACCTGTTTTTGGTGTTTCACATGTTTCGGATGTTTCGTATGTATGACATGTTTCAGATGTTTGACATGTTTTGTATGTTTCGTATGTTTGACATGTTTCGGATGTTTCGTATGTTTGACATGTTTCGAATGTTTGACATGTTTCAGATGTTTCGTATGTTTGACATGTTTGGGGTGTTTGACATGTTTCGGATGTTTCGTATGTTTGTCATGTTTTGTATGTTTGACATGTTTTGGGTGTTTGACATGTTTTGGGTGTTTCACTAGTTTCGGATGTTTCGTATGTTTGACATGTTTCGGTTGTTTGACATGTTTCAGATGTTTCGTATGTTTGACATGTTTTGGATGTTTCGTATGTTTGACATGTTTAGAGTGTTTGACATGTTTCGGATGTTTCGTATGTTTGACATGTTTCGGATGTTTCGTATGTTTGACATGTTTCGGGTGTTTGACATGTTTCGGATGTTTTGTATGTTTAACATGTTTCGGGTGTTTGACATGTTTCAGATGTTTCGTATGTTTGACATGTTTCGTATGTTTGACATGTTTCAGGTGTTTGACATGTTTCGGATGTCTCATATGTTTGACATGTTTAGGCTGTTTAACATGTTTCGGATGTTTGACATGTTTTGGATGTTTCGTATGTTTGACATATTACGGGTGTTTGACATGTTTTGGATGTTTCGTATATTGACATGTTTCGGATGTTTAACATGTTTCGAATGTTTTGTATGTTTGACATGTTTCGGGTTTTTGACATGTTTCGGATGTTTCGTATGTTTGACATGTTTCGGATGTTTCGTATGTTTGACATGTTTCGGGTATTTGACATGTTTCGGATGTTTCGTATGTTTGACATGTTTCGGATGTTTCGGATGTTTGACATGTTTAGGGTATTTGACATGTTTCGAATGTTTCGTATGTTTGACATGTTTCGGGTGTTTGACATGTTTCGGATGTTTCGTATGTTTGACATGTTTCGGATGTTTCGGATGTTTGACATGTTTGGGGTATTTGACATGTTTCGAATGTTTCGTATGTTTGACATGTTTTGGGTGTTTGACATGTTTCGGATGTTTCGTATGTTTGACATGTTTAGGGTGTTTGACATGTTTCGAATGTTTCGTATATTAGACATGTTTCGGGTGTTTCACATGTTTTGAATGTTTCGTATGTTTGACCTGTTTCGGGTGTTTCACATGTTTTGAATGTTTCGTATGTTTGACATGTTTTGGGTGTTTCACATGTTTCGGATGTTTCGTATGTATGACATGTTTCAGGTGTTTAACATGTTTTGTATGTTTCGTATGTTTGACATGTTTCGGATGTTTCGTATGTTTGACATGTTTCGGGTTTTTGACATGTTTCAGATGTTTCGTATGTTTGACATGTTTCGGGTGTTTGACATGTTTCGGATGTTTTGTTTGTTTGACATGTTTCGTATGTTTGACATGTTTCGGGTGTTTGACATGTTTTGGGTGTTTCACTAGTTTCGGATGTTTCGTATGTTTGACGTGTTTCGGGTGTTTGACATGTTTCAGATGTTTCGTATGTTTGACATGTTTCGGATGTTTCGTATGTTTGACATGTCTAGAGTGTTTGACATGTTTCGGATGTTTCGTATGTTTGACATGTTTCGGATGTTTCGTATGTTTGACATGTTTCGTGTGTTTGACATGTTTCGGATGTTTCGTATGTTTGACATGTTTCGGATGTTTCGGATGTTTGACATGTTTTGGGTGTTTGACATGTTTCGGATGTTTCGTATGTTTGACATGTTTAGGGTGTTTGACATGTTTCGAATGTTTCGTATATTAGACATGTTTCGGGTGTTTCACATGTTTTGAATGTTTCGTATGTTTGACCTGTTTTTGTTGTTTCACATGTTTCGGATGTTTCGTATGTATGACATGTTTCAGATGTTTGACATGTTTTGTATGTTTCGTATGTTTGACATGTTTCGGATGTTTCGTATGTTTGACATGTTTCGAATGTTTGACATGTTTCAGATGTTTCGTATGTTTGACATGTTTGGGGTGTTTGACATGTTTCGGATGTTTCGTATGTTTGTCATGTTTTGTATGTTTGACATGTTTTGGGTGTTTGACATGTTTTGGGTGTTTCACTAGTTTCGGATGTTTCGTATGTTTGACATGTTTCGGTTGTTTGACATGTTTCAGATGTTTCGTATGTTTGACATGTTTTGGATGTTTCGTATGTTTGACATGTTTAGAGTGTTTGACATGTTTCGGATGTTTCGTATGTTTGACATGTTTCGGATGTTTCGTATGTTTGACATGTTTCGGGTGTTTGACATGTTTCGGATGTTTTGTATGTTTAACATGTTTCGGGTGTTTGACATGTTTCAGATGTTTCGTATGTTTGACATGTTTCATATGTTTGACATGTTTAGAGTGTTTGACATGTTTAGGATGTTTCGTATGTTTGACATGTTTCAGGTGTTTGACATGTTTCGGATGTCTCATATGTTTGACATGTTTAGGCTGTTTAACATGTTTCGGATGTTTGACATGTTTTGGATGTTTCGTATGTTTGACATATTACGGGTGTTTGACATGTTTTGGATGTTTCGTATATTGACATGTTTCGGATGTTTAACATGTTTCGAATGTTTTGTATGTTTGACATGTTTCGGGTTTTTGACATGTTTCGGATGTTTCGTATGTTTGACATGTTTCGGATGTTTCGTATGTTTGACATGTTTCGGGTGTTTGACATGTTTCGGATGTTTCGTATGTTTGACATGTTTCGGATGTTTCGGATGTTTGACATGTTTGGGGTATTTGACATGTTTCGAATGTTTCGTATGTTTGACATGTTTCGGGTGTTTTGAAATGTTTCGTATGTTTGACATGTTTTGGAAAATTGTCATTTTTCGAATGTTTCGTATGTTTGACATGTTTCGGGTGTTTGTTATGTTTCGGATGTTTCTTATGTTTAACAATTTTTGGATGTTTCGTATGTTTGACATGTTTCGGGTGTTTGACATGTTTCGGATGTTTCGTATGTTTGACATGTTTCGGATGTTTCGTATGTTAGACATGTTTCGGGTGTTTCACATATTTGAATGTTTCGTATGTTTGACATGTTTTGAATGTTTCACATGTTTTGGATGTTTCGTATGTATGACATGTTTCAGGTGTTTGACATGTTTTGTATGTTTCGTATGTTCGACATGTTTCAGATGTTTCGTATGTTTTACATGTTTCGGTTGTTTGACATGTTTCGGACGTTTCGTATGTTTGACATGTTTCGTATGTTTGACATGTTTCGGGTGTTTGACATGTTTTGGGTGTTTGACTAGTTTCGGATGTTTCGTATGTTTGACATGTTTCGTATGTTTGACATGTTTCGGGTGATTGACATGTTTTGGGTGTTTGACATGTTTCGGATGTTTTTGTATGTTTGACTTGTTTCGGGTGTTTGACATGTTTTGAATGTTTCGTATGTTTGACATGTTTCGCATGTTTGACATGTTTTGGGTGTTTGACATGTTTCGGATGTTTCGTATGTTTGACATGTTTCAGGTGTTTGACATGTTTCGTATGTTTGACATGTTTCGTATGTTTGACATGTTTCGGATGTTTCGTATGTTTGACATGTTTCGGGTGTTTGACATAATTCAGATGTTTTGTATGTTTGACATGTTTCGGGTGTTTGACATGTTTCAAATGATTCGTATGTTTGACATGTTTCGGGTGTTTGACATGTTTCAGATGTTTCGTATGTTTGACATGTTTCGGATGTTTCGTATGATTGTCATCTTTAGGGTGTTTGACATGTTTCAGATGTTTCGTATGTTTGACATGTTTCTGATGTTTCGTATGTTTGACATGTTTGGAGTGTTTGACATGTTTCGGATGTCTCATATGTTTGACATGTTTAGGCTGTTTAACATGTTTCGGATGTTTGACATGTTTCGGATGTTTCGTATGTTTGACATATTTCGTGTGTTTGACATGTTTCGGATGTTTCGTATATTGACATGTTTCGGATGTTTAACATGTTTCGAATGTTTTGTATGTTTGATATATTTCGGGTGCTTGACATTTTTCGGATGTTTCGTATGTTTGACATGTTTCGGGTGTTTGTTATGTTTCAAATGTTTCATATGTTTGACATGTTTTGGAAAATTGACATTTTTCGGATGTTTCGTATGTTTGACATGTTTTGGGTGTTTGTTATGTTTTGAATGTTTCGTAAGTTTGACATGTTTCGAGTGTTTGACATGTTTCGGATGTTTCGTATGTTTAACATGTTTCGTATATTTTACATGTTTCGTATGTTTGACATGTTTCGGGTGTTTGACATGTTTTAGGTGTTTGACTTGTTTCGGATGTTTTGTATGTTTGACATATTTTAAGTGTTTGACATGTTTCGGATATTTCGTATGTTTGATATGTTTCGGGTGTTTGTCAATTTTGGGATGTTTCGTATGTTTGACATGTTTCGAATGTCTGACATGTTTCTGGTGTTTGACATGTTTCGGGTGTTTGACATATTTTGGGTGTTTAACTTGTTTCGGATGCTTTGTATGTTTGAAGTGTTTCGAATGTTTGACATGTTTAGGTTGTTTGACATGTTTCGGATGTTTGGTATGTTTGACATGTTTCGGGTGTCTGACATTTTTCGGATGTTTCGTATGTTTGACATTTTTCGGGTTTTTGACATGTTTCGGATGTTTCGTATGTTTGACATGTTTCGGATGTTTCGTATGTTTGACATGTTTCGTGTGTTTGACATGTTTCGGATGTTTCGTATGTTTGACATGTTTCGGATGTTTCGGATGTTTGACATGTTTTGGGTGTTTGACATGTTTCGGATGTTTCGTATGTTTGACATGTTTAGGGTGTTTGACATGTTTCGAATGTTTCGTATATTAGACATGTTTCGGGTGTTTCACATGTTTTGAATGTTTCGTATGTTTGACCTGTTTTTGGTGTTTCACATGTTTCGGATGTTTCGTATGTATGACATGTTTCAGATGTTTGACATGTTTTGTATGTTTCGTATGTTTGACATGTTTCGGATGTTTCGTATGTTTGACATGTTTCGAATGTTTGACATGTTTCAGATGTTTCGTATGTTTGACATGTTTGGGGTGTTTGACATGTTTCGGATGTTTCGTATGTTTGTCATGTTTTGTATGTTTGACATGTTTTGGGTGTTTGACATGTTTTGGGTGTTTCACTAGTTTCGGATGTTTCGTATGTTTGACATGTTTCGGTTGTTTGACATGTTTCAGATGTTTCGTATGTTTGACATGTTTTGGATGTTTCGTATGTTTGACATGTTTAGAGTGTTTGACATGTTTCGGATGTTTCGTATGTTTGACATGTTTCGGATGTTTCGTATGTTTGACATGTTTCGGGTGTTTGACATGTTTCGGATGTTTTGTATGTTTAACATGTTTCGGGTGTTTGACATGTTTCAGATGTTTCGTATGTTTGACATGTTTCGTATGTTTGACATGTTTCAGGTGTTTGACATGTTTCGGATGTCTCATATGTTTGACATGTTTAGGCTGTTTAACATGTTTCGGATGTTTGACATGTTTTGGATGTTTCGTATGTTTGACATATTACGGGTGTTTGACATGTTTTGGATGTTTCGTATATTGACATGTTTCGGATGTTTAACATGTTTCGAATGTTTTGTATGTTTGACATGTTTCGGGTTTTTGACATGTTTCGGATGTTTCGTATGTTTGACATGTTTCGGATGTTTCGTATGTTTGACATGTTTCGGGTATTTGACATGTTTCGGATGTTTCGTATGTTTGACATGTTTCGGATGTTTCGGATGTTTGACATGTTTAGGGTATTTGACATGTTTCGAATGTTTCGTATGTTTGACATGTTTCGGGTGTTTGACATGTTTCGGATGTTTCGTATGTTTGACATGTTTCGGATGTTTCGGATGTTTGACATGTTTGGGGTATTTGACATGTTTCGAATGTTTCGTATGTTTGACATGTTTTGGGTGTTTGACATGTTTCGGATGTTTCGTATGTTTGACATGTTTAGGGTGTTTGACATGTTTCGAATGTTTCGTATATTAGACATGTTTCGGGTGTTTCACATGTTTTGAATGTTTCGTATGTTTGACCTGTTTCGGGTGTTTCACATGTTTTGAATGTTTCGTATGTTTGACATGTTTTGGGTGTTTCACATGTTTCGGATGTTTCGTATGTATGACATGTTTCAGGTGTTTAACATGTTTTGTATGTTTCGTATGTTTGACATGTTTCGGATGTTTCGTATGTTTGACATGTTTCGGGTTTTTGACATGTTTCAGATGTTTCGTATGTTTGACATGTTTCGGGTGTTTGACATGTTTCGGATGTTTTGTTTGTTTGACATGTTTCGTATGTTTGACATGTTTCGGGTGTTTGACATGTTTTGGGTGTTTCACTAGTTTCGGATGTTTCGTATGTTTGACGTGTTTCGGGGTGTTTGACATGTTTCAGATGTTTCGTATGTTTGACATGTTTCGGATGTTTCGTATGTTTGACATGTCTAGAGTGTTTGACATGTTTCGGATGTTTCGTATGTTTGACATGTTTCGGATGTTTCGTATGTTTGACATGTTTCGTGTGTTTGACATGTTTCGGATGTTTCGTATGTTTGACATGTTTCGGATGTTTCGGATGTTTGACATGTTTTGGGTGTTTGACATGTTTCGGATGTTTCGTATGTTTGACATGTTTAGGGTGTTTGACATGTTTCGAATGTTTCGTATATTAGACATGTTTCGGGTGTTTCACATGTTTTGAATGTTTCGTATGTTTGACCTGTTTTTGTTGTTTCACATGTTTCGGATGTTTCGTATGTATGACATGTTTCAGATGTTTGACATGTTTTGTATGTTTCGTATGTTTGACATGTTTCGGATGTTTCGTATGTTTGACATGTTTCGAATGTTTGACATGTTTCAGATGTTTCGTATGTTTGACATGTTTGGGGTGTTTGACATGTTTCGGATGTTTCGTATGTTTGTCATGTTTTGTATGTTTGACATGTTTTGGGTGTTTGACATGTTTTGGGTGTTTCACTAGTTTCGGATGTTTCGTATGTTTGACATGTTTCGGTTGTTTGACATGTTTCAGATGTTTCGTATGTTTGACATGTTTTGGATGTTTCGTATGTTTGACATGTTTAGAGTGTTTGACATGTTTCGGATGTTTCGTATGTTTGACATGTTTCGGATGTTTCGTATGTTTGACATGTTTCGGGTGTTTGACATGTTTCGGATGTTTTGTATGTTTAACATGTTTCGGGTGTTTGACATGTTTCAGATGTTTCGTATGTTTGACATGTTTCATATGTTTGACATGTTTAGAGTGTTTGACATGTTTAGGATGTTTCGTATGTTTGACATGTTTCAGGTGTTTGACATGTTTCGGATGTCTCATATGTTTGACATGTTTAGGCTGTTTAACATGTTTCGGATGTTTGACATGTTTTGGATGTTTCGTATGTTTGACATATTACGGGTGTTTGACATGTTTTGGATGTTTCGTATATTGACATGTTTCGGATGTTTAACATGTTTCGAATGTTTTGTATGTTTGACATGTTTCGGGTTTTTGACATGTTTCGGATGTTTCGTATGTTTGACATGTTTCGGATGTTTCGTATGTTTGACATGTTTCGGGTGTTTGACATGTTTCGGATGTTTCGTATGTTTGACATGTTTCGGATGTTTCGGATGTTTGACATGTTTGGGGTATTTGACATGTTTCGAATGTTTCGTATGTTTGACATGTTTCGGGTGTTTGACATGTTTCGGATGTTTCGTATGTTTGACATGTTTCGGATGTTTCGGATGTTTGACATGTTTGGGGTATTTGACATGTTTCGAATTTTTCGTATGTTTGACATGTTTTGGGTGTTTGACATGTTTCGGATGTTTCGTATGTTTGACATGTTTAGGGTGTTTGACATGTTTCGAATGTTTCGTATATTAGACATGTTTCGGGTGTTTCACATGTTTTGAATGTTTCGTATGTTTGACCTGTTTCGGGTGTTTACATGTTTTGAATGTTTCGTATGTTTGACATGTTTTGGGTGTTTCACATGTTTCGGATGTTTCGTATGTATGACATGTTTCAGGTGTTTGACATGTTTTGTATGTTTCGTATGTTTGACATGTTTCGGATGTTTCGTATGTTTGACATGTTTCGGGTTTTTGACATGTTTCAGATGTTTCGTATGTTTGACATGTTTCGGGTGTTTGACATGTTTCGGATGTTTCGTTTGTTTGACATGTTTCGTATGTTTGACATGTTTCGGGTGTTTGACATGTTTTGGGTGTTTCACTAGTTTCGGATGTTTCGTATGTTTGACGTGTTTCGGGTGTTTGACATGTTTCAGATGTTTCGTATGTTTGACATGTTTCGGATGTTTCGTATGTTTGACATGTCTAGAGTGTTTGACATGTTTCGGATGTTTCGTATGTTTAACATGTTACAGGTGTTTGACATGTTTCGGATGTCTCATATGTTTGACATGTTTAGGCTGTTTAACATGTTTCGGATGTTTGACATGTTTCGGATGTTTCGTATGTTTGACATATTTTGGGTGTTTGACATGTTTCGGATGTTTCGTATATTGACATGTTTCGGATGTTTAACATGTTTCGAATATTTTGTATGCTTGATATGTTTCGGGTGCTTGACATTTTTCAGATGTTTCGTATGTTTGACATGTTTCTGGTGTTTGTTATGTTTCAAATGTTTCGTATGTTTGACATGTTTTGGAAAATTGACATTTTTCGGATGTTTCGTATGTTTGACATGTTTCGGGTGTTTGTTATGTTTCGGATGTTTCGTATGTTTGACATTTTTCGGGTTTTTGACATGTTTCGGATGTTTCGTATGTTTGACATGTTTCGGATGTTTCGTATGTTTGACATGTTTCGGGTGTTTGACATGTTTCGGATGTTTCGTATGTTTGACATGTTTATGGTGTTTGACATGTTTCGAATGTTTCGTATATTAGACATGTTTCGGGTGTTTCACATGTTTTGAATGTTTCGTATGTTTGACCTGTTTTGGGTGTTTCACATGTTTCGGATGTTTCGTATGTATGACATGTTTCAGGTGTTTGACATGTTTTGTAAGTTTCGTATGTTTGACATGTTTCGGATGTTTCGTATGTTTGACATGTTTCGAATGTTTGACATGTTTCAGATGTTTCGTATGTTTGACATGTTTGGGGTGTTTGACATGTTTCGGATGTTTCGTATGTTTGACATGTTTTGTATGTTTGACATGTTTTGGGTGTTTGACATGTTTTGGGTGTTTCACTTGTTTCGGATGTTTCGTATGTTTGACATGTTTCGTGTATTTGACATGTTTCAGATGTTTCGTATGTTTGACATGTTTCGGATGTTTCGTATGTTTGACATGTTTCGGGTGTTTGACATGTTTCAGATGTTTCGTATGTTTGACATGTTTTGGATGTTTCGTATGTTTGACATGTTTAGAGTGTATGACATGTTTCGGATGTTTCGTATGTTTGACATGTTTCAGGTGTTTGACATGTTTCGGATGTTTCGGATATTTGACATGTTTCGGATGTTTCGGATAATTGCCATAAGTATACGTAAAATAATAGTATCGTATCCCTCCGACTCTAGCAAACATGATAGTTACTTGGCGATAAGGAAATAGTGTCCCCGGTATCAAGGTAGACAATCAAAAATTGTCAAGAAAGGGAGAGTTTATAATGTTATGAAATTAGCCTTGTTCTATCCTAAGAACGCTTGCTGCAACTGTAATCCACAAACATATCAAAAGTATTGTAATATATATCGGTGGCATTCCACTTGTTGTTCAAATTTTTTCTAGATATTTTCTATATTTTCTGTAGTTAAAAAAATGATATCCTGCTGAGAATATTTGACTTTGGTAAAAACTTTCAACATGTATGTAATTTGACTTTAGTATCAATTTCTGGCTGTTGCTTTCACCAATTGACAGCAGCAAAAGAATTATAAATAAAAAAAACATGATAAGCGAGATGATCAGAGTTAATAGACTATAAGGCCTCTCTTTTGATCTGTGATGAGATAACTGCTAAATCAAAGGAATGAAAAAATTTTGTTTGTAAAGAGATAAGCACTAAATATATTTTCGGACAAAATTGCAAGTTTTAGAATATCCTAATACAGTTATTTATTTGTTTAAAAAATGAAGAAAAAAAAAACAAAAAAAAATTATACATCGTCGGGGACTTGAACTCACTACCTTTGCCATGAAAAGCCAATGTTCTACACAACTGCCACGCGGCACAAGTAACAATAGAAAATATACGTTATTTATGAAAAACACTTTAATCAAATTTTCTTACTGAAAGATCAATCTAATTTTTAAAAATGCTGCCTAAAAATGTTGAATTTTATATAAAGTATTCAATTGAATATGTTTTAAAACATTATTAGTAAAATAAAAATGCATTTTTAATGCTGACGGCATATTTGACCTTCAGAGTTCTAAATCTAGTATTATTTATATAGATTAAAAATAGATGACATCTTTTTCAAGAGTTATTCATCCTGCTAAGAATGACCCTACCGTTTTTTATTTTTGTAGTACAAAGACATAGAGAACTCTATAGTTGCTTAAATAAGAAAAATTAGCATTTTTTTTTAAAATAAATTTAATTTTTCAGTAGAAACTTAAATTTGCATAAATGTAATAAATTGATTTTAAAAGTCATTATTATAACAATTTTACAAACAAACAACAAATTTTATTTATTTTTTGGGACAATTTATAGTTTTTTTTGAATATAGTACATTAAAAAAATCTACCAATTTTAAGTTTAATATTTAGTTTATATAAATAGAAAACTTGTCATTTTGTCTCACTGTTACGCACAATAGAATTGTATCCATTCAGACATGTCAAACACCCGAAACATGTCAAACACCCGAAACATGTCAAACATACGAAACATCCGAAACTAGTGAAACACCCAAAACATGTCAAACACCCAAAACATGTTAAACATACGAAACATGTCAAACATACGAAACATCTGAAACATGTCAAACATTCGAAACATGTCAAACATACGAAACATCCGAAACATGTCAAAAATACGAAACATACAAAACATGTCAAACACCTGAAACATGTCATACATACGAAACATCCGAAACATGTGAAACACCCAAAACTGGTCAAACATACGAAACATTCAAAACATGTGAAACACCCGAAACATGTCTAACACCCGAAACATTCGAAACATGTCAAACACCCTAAACATGTCAAACATACGAAACATCCGAAACATAACAAACACCCGAAACATGTCAAACATACGAAACATCCGAAAAATGTCAATTTTCCAAAACATGTCAAACATACGAAACATTTGAAACATAACAAACAACAGAAACATGTCAAACATACGAAACATCTGAAAAATGTCAAGCACCCGAAACATATCAAGCATACAAAATATTCGAAACATGTTAAACATCCGAAACATATCAAGCATACAAAATATTCGAAACATGTTAAACATCCGAAACATGTCAATATACGAAACATCCGAAACATGTCAAACACCCAAAATATGTCAAACATACGAAACATCCGAAACATGTCAAACATCCGAAACATGTTAAACAGCCTAAGCATGTCAAACATATGAGACATCCGAAACATGTCAAACACCTGTAACATGTTAAACATACGAAACATCCGAAACATGTCAAACACTCTAGACATGTCAAACATACGAAACATCCGAAACATGTCAAACATACGAAACATCTGAAACATGTCAAACACCCGAAACACGTCAAACATACGAAACATCCGAAACTAGTGAAACACCCAAAACATGTCAAACACCCGAAACATGTCAAACATACGAAACATGTCAAACAAACGAAACATCCGAAACATGTCAAACACCCGAAACATGTCAAACATACGAAACATCTGAAACATGTCAAAAACCCGAAACATGTCAAACATACGAAACATCCGAAACATGTCAAACATACGAAACATACAAAACATGTCAAACACCCAAAACATGTCAAACATACGAAACATTCAAAACATGTGAAACACCCGAAACATGTCTAACATACGAAACATTCTAAACATGTCAAACACCCGAAACATGTCAAACATACGAAACATTCGAAACATGTCAAATACCCCAAACATGTCAAACATCCGAAACATCCGAAACATGTCAAACATACGAAACATCCGAAACATGTCAAACACCCGAAACATGTCAAACATACAAAACATCCGAAACATGTCAAACATACGAAACATCCGAAACATGTCAAAAACCCGAAACATGTCAAACATACAAAACATTCGAAACATGTTAAACATCTGAAACATGTCAATATACGAAACATCCGAAACATGTCAAACACCCGTAATATGTCAAACATACGAAACATCCAAAACATGTCAAACATCCGAAACATGTTAAACATCCTAAACATGTCAAACATATGAGACATCCGAAACATGTCAAACACCTGAAACATGTCAAACATACGAAACATCCGAAACATGTCAAACACTCTAAACATGTCAAACATACGAAACATGTCAAACATACGAAACATCTGAAAAATGTCAAACACCCGAAACATGTTAAACATACAAAACATCCGAAACATGTCAAACACCCGAAACATGTCAAACATACGAAACATCCGAAACATGTCAAACATACGAAACATCCGAAACATGTCAAACACTCTAAACATGTCAAACATACGAAACATCCAAAACATGTCAAACATACGAAACATCCGAAACATGTCAAACACCCGTAATATGTCAAACATACGAAACATCCAAAACATGTCAAACATCCGAAACATGTTAAACAGCCTAAACATGTCAAACATATGAGACATCCGAAACATGTCAAACACCTGAAACATGTCAAACATACGAAACATCCGAAACATGTCAAACACTCTAAACATGTCAAACATACGAAACATGTCAAACATACGAAACATCTGAAACATGTCAAACACCCGAAACATGTCAAATATACGAAACATCCGAAACTAGTGAAACACCCAAAACAGGTCAAACATACGAAACATTCAAAACATGTGAAACACCCGAAACATGTCAAACATACGAAACATCCGAAACATGTCAAACATACGAAACATCCGAAACATGTCAAAAACCCGAAAAATGTCAAACATACGAAACATCCGAAAAATGTCAGACACCCGAAACATGTCAAACATACGAAACATCCGAAGTATGTCAAACATACCAAACATCCGAAACATGTCAAACAACCTAAACATGTCAAACATTCGAAACATGTCAAACATACAAAGCATCCGAAACAAGTTAAACACCCAAAATATGTCAAACACCTGAAACATGTCAAACACTCTAGACATGTCAAACATACGAAACATCCGAAACATGTTTCGAATGTCTGACATGTTTCTGGTGTTTGACATGTTTCGGATGTTTCGTATGTTTAACATGTTACAGGTGTTTGACATGTTTCGGATGTCTCATATGTTTGACATGTTTAGGCTGTTTAACATGTTATGGATGTTTGACATGTTTCGGATGTTTCGTATGTTTGACATATTTTGGGTGTTTGACATGTTTCGGATGTTTCGTATATTGACATGTTTCGGATGTTTAACATGTTTCGAATATTTTGTATGCTTGATATGTTTCGGGTGCTTGACATTTTTCAGATGTTTCGTATGTTTGAAATGTTTCTGGTGTTTGTTATGTTTCAAATGTTTCGTATGTTTGACATGTTTTGGAAAATTGACATTTTTCGGATGTTTCGTATGTTTGACATGTTTCGGGTGTTTGTTATGTTTCGGATGTTTCGTATGTTTGACATTTTTTGGGTTTTTGACATGTTTCGGATGTTTCGTATGTTTGACATGTTTCGGATGTTTCATATGTTTGACATGTTTCGGGTGTTTGACATGTTTCGGATGTTTCGTATGTTTGACATGTTTCGGATGTTTCGGATGTTTGACATGTTTTGGGTGTTTGACATGTTTCGGATGTTTCGTATGTTTGACATGTTTAGGGTGTTTGACATTTTTCGGATGTTTCGTATGTTTGACATGTTTCGGGTGTTTGTTATGTTTCGGATGTTTCGTATGTTTGACATTTTTCGGGTTTTTGACATGTTTCGGATGTTTCGTATGTTTGACATGTTTCGGATGTTTCGTATGTTTGACATGTTTCGGGTGTTTGACATGTTTCGGATGTTTCGTATGTTTGACATGTTTCGGATGTTTCGGATGTTTGACATGTTTTGGGTGTTTGACATGTTTCGGATGTTTCGTATGTTTGACATGATTAGGGTGTTTGACATGTTTCGAATGTTTCGTATATTAGACATGTTTCGGGTGTTTCACATGTTTTGAATGTTTCGTATGTTTGACCTGTTTTGGGTGTTTCACATGTTTCGGATGTTTCGTATGTATGACATGTTTCAGGTGTTTGACATGTTTTGTATGTTTCGTATGTTTGACATGTTTCGGATGTTTCGTATGTTTGACATGTTTCGAATGTTTGACATGGTTCAGATGTTTCGTATGTTTGACATGTTTGGGGTGTTTGACATGTTTCGGATGTTTCGTATGTTTGTCATGTTTTGTATGTTTGACATGTTTTGGGTGTTTGACATGTTTTGGGTGTTTCACTAGTTTCGGATGTTTCGTATGTTTGACATGTTTCGGGTGTTTGACATGTTTCAGATGTTTCGTATGTTTGACATGTTTTGGATGTTTCGTATGTTTGACATGTTTAGAGTGTTTGACATGTTTCGGATGTTTCGTATGTTTGACATGTTTCGGATGTTTCGTATGTTTGACATGTTTCGGGTGTTTGACATGTTTCGGATGTTTTGTATGTTTAACATGTTTCGGGTGTTTGACATGTTTCGGATGTTTCGTATGTTTGACATGTTTCGTATTTTTGACATGTTTAGAGTGTTTGACATGTTTCGGATGTTTCGTATGTTTGACATGTTTCAGGTGTTTGACATGTTTCGGATGTCTCATATGTTTGACATGTTTAGGCTGTTTAACATGTTTCGGATGTTTGACATGTTTTGGATGTTTCGTATGTTTGACATATTACGGGTGTTTGACATGTTTCGGATGTTTCGTATATTGACATGTTTCAGATGTTTAACATGTTTCGAATGTTTTGTATGTTTGACATGTTTCGGGTTTTTGACATGTTTCGGATGTTTCGTATGTTTGACATGTTTCGGATGTTTCGTATGTTTGACATGTTTCGGGTGTTTGACATGTTTCGGATGTTTCGTATGTTTGACATGTTTCGGATGTTTCGGATGTTTGACATGTTTGGGGTATTTGACATGTTTCGAATGTTTCGTATGTTTGACATGTTTCGGGTGTTTGACATGTTTAGAATGTTTCGTATTTTAGACATGTTTCGGGTGTTTCACATGTTTTGAATGTTTCGTATGTTTGACATGTTTTGGGTGTTTCACATGTTTCGGATGTTTCGTATGTATGACATGTTTCAGGTGTTTGACATGTTTTGTATGTTTCGTATGTTTGACATGTTTCGGATGTTTCGTATGTTTGACATATTTCGGGTTTTTGACATGTTTCAGATGTTTCGTATGTTTGACATGTTTCGGGTGTTTGACATGTTTCGGATGTTTCGTTTGTTTGACATGTTTCGTATGTTTGACATGTTTCGGGTGTTTGACATGTTTTGGGTGTTTCACTAGTTTCGGATGTTTCGTATGTTTGACGTGTTTCGGGTGTTTGACATGTTTCAGATGTTTCGTATGTTTGACATTTTTCGGATGTTTCGTATGTTTGACATGTCTAGAGTGTTTGACATGTTTCGGATGTTTCGTATGTTTAACATGTTACAGGTGTTTGACATGTTTCGGATGTCTCATATGTTTGACATGCTTAGGCTGTCTAACATGTTTCGGATGTTTGACATGTTTCGGATGTTTCGTATGTTTGACATATTTTGGGTGTTTGACATGTTTCGGATGTTTCGTATATTGACATGTTTCGGATGTTTAACATGTTTCGAATATTTTGTATGCTTGATATGTTTCGGGTGCTTGACATTTTTTAGATGTTTCGTATGTTTGACATGTTTCTGGTGTTTGTTATGTTTCAAATGTTTCGTATGTTTGACATGTTTTGGAAAATTGACATTTTTCGGATGTTTCGTATGTTTGACATGTTTCGGGTGTTTGTTATGTTTCGGATGTTTCGTATGTTTGACATTTTTCGGGTTTTTGACATGTTTCGGATGTTTCGTATGTTTGACATGTTTCGGATGTTTCGGATGTTTGACATGTTTCGGGTGTTTGACATGTTTCGGATGTTTCGTATGTTTGACATGTTTCGGATGTTTCGGATGTTTGACATGTTTTGGGTTTTTGACATGTTTCGGATGTTTCGTATGTTTGACATGTTTAGGGTGTTTGACATGTTTCGAATGTTTCGTATGTTAGACATGTTTCGGGTGTTTCACATGTTTTGAATGTTTCGTATGTTTGACCAGTTTTGGGTGTTTCACATGTTTCGGATGTTTCGTATGTATGACATGTTTCAGGTGTTTGACATGTTTTGTATGTTTCGTATTTTTGACATGTTTCGGATGTTTCGTATGTTTGACATGTTTCGAATGTTTGACATGTTTCAGATGTTTCGTATGTTTGACATGTTTCGTATGTTTGACATGTTTTGGGTGTTTGACATGTTTTGGGTGTTTTACTAGTTTCGGATGTTTCGTATGTTTGACATGTTTCGGGTGTTTGACATGTTTCAGATGTTTCGTATGTTTGACATGTTTCGGATGTTCCGTATGTTTGACATGTTTCGGGTGTTTGACATGTTTCAGATGTTTCGTATGTTTGACATGTTTCGGATGTTTCGTATTTTTGACATGTTTAGAGTGTTTGACATGTTTCGGATGTTTCGCATGTTTGACATGTTTTGGGTGTTTGACATGTTTCGGATGTTTCGTATGTTTGACATGTTTCAGGTGTTTGACATGTTTCGTATGTTTGACATGTTTCGGAAGTTTCGTATGTTTGACATATTTCGGGTGTTTGACATGTTTCAGATGTCTCGTATGTTTGACATGTTTCGGGTGTTTGACATGTTTCGGATGTTTCGTATGTTTGACATGTTTCGAGTGTTTGACATGTTTCGAATGTTTGACATTTTCGTCTATTTGCCATGTTTCGGGTATTTGAAATGTTTTGGGTGTTTGACTAGTTTCGGATGTTTCGTATGTTTGACATGTTTCGGGTGTTTGACATGTTTCGAATGTTTCGTATGTTTGACATTTTTCGGGTTTTTGACATGTTTCGGATGTTTCGTATGTTTGACATGTTTCGGATGTTTCGGATGTTTGACATGTTTCGGGTGTTTCACATGTTTCGGATGTTTCGTATGTATGACATGTTTCAGGTGTTTGACATGTTTTGTATGTTTCGTATGTTTGACATGTTTCGGATGTTTCGTATGTTTGACATGTTTCGAATGTTTGACATGGTTCAGATGTTTCGTATGTTTGACATGTTTGGGGTGTTTGACATGTTTCGGATGTTTCGTATGTTTGTCATGTTTTGTATGTTTGACATGTTTTGGGTGTTTGACATGTTTTGGGTGTTTCACTAGTTTCGGATGTTTCGTATGTTTGACATGTTTCGGGTGTTTGACATGTTTCAGATGTTTCGTATGTTTGACATGTTTTGGATGTTTCGTATGTTTGACATGTTTAGAGTGTTTGACATGTTTCGGATGTTTCGTATGTTTGACATGTTTCGGATGTTTCGTATGTTTGACATGTTTCGGGTGTTTGACATGTTTCGGATGTTTTGTATGTTTAACATGTTTCGGGTGTTTGACATGTTTCGGATGTTTCGTATGTTTGACATGTTTCGTATTTTTGACATGTTTAGAGTGTTTGACATGTTTCGGATGTTTCGTATGTTTGACATGTTTCAGGTGTTTGACATGTTTCGGATGTCTCATATGTTTGACATGTTTAGGCTGTTTAACATGTTTCGGATGTTTGACATGTTTTGGATGTTTCGTATGTTTGACATATTACGGGTGTTTGACATGTTTCGGATGTTTCGTATATTGACATGTTTCAGATGTTTAACATGTTTCGAATGTTTTGTATGTTTGACATGTTTCGGGTTTTTGACATGTTTCGGATGTTTCGTATGTTTGACATGTTTCGGATGTTTCGTATGTTTGACATGTTTCGGGTGTTTGACATGTTTCGGATGTTTCGTATGTTTGACATGTTTCGGATGTTTCGGATGTTTGACATGTTTGGGGTATTTGACATGTTTCGAATGTTTCGTATGTTTGACATGTTTCGGGTGTTTGACATGTTTAGAATGTTTCGTATTTTAGACATGTTTCGGGTGTTTCACATGTTTTGAATGTTTCGTATGTTTGACATGTTTTGGGTGTTTCACATGTTTCGGATGTTTCGTATGTATGACATGTTTCAGGTGTTTGACATGTTTTGTATGTTTCGTATGTTTGACATGTTTCGGATGTTTCGTATGTTTGACATATTTCGGGTTTTTGACATGTTTCAGATGTTTCGTATGTTTGACATGTTTCGGGTGTTTGACATGTTTCGGATGTTTCGTTTGTTTGACATGTTTCGTATGTTTGACATGTTTCGGGTGTTTGACATGTTTTGGGTGTTTCACTAGTTTCGGATGTTTCGTATGTTTGACGTGTTTCGGGTGTTTGACATGTTTCAGATGTTTCGTATGTTTGACATTTTTCGGATGTTTCGTATGTTTGACATGTCTAGAGTGTTTGACATGTTTCGGATGTTTCGTATGTTTAACATGTTACAGGTGTTTGACATGTTTCGGATGTCTCATATGTTTGACATGCTTAGGCTGTCTAACATGTTTCGGATGTTTGACATGTTTCGGATGTTTCGTATGTTTGACATATTTTGGGTGTTTGACATGTTTCGGATGTTTCGTATATTGACATGTTTCGGATGTTTAACATGTTTCGAATATTTTGTATGCTTGATATGTTTCGGGTGCTTGACATTTTTTAGATGTTTCGTATGTTTGACATGTTTCTGGTGTTTGTTATGTTTCAAATGTTTCGTATGTTTGACATGTTTTGGAAAATTGACATTTTTCGGATGTTTCGTATGTTTGACATGTTTCGGGTGTTTGTTATGTTTCGGATGTTTCGTATGTTTGACATTTTTCGGGTTTTTGACATGTTTCGGATGTTTCGTATGTTTGACATGTTTCGGATGTTTCGGATGTTTGACATGTTTCGGGTGTTTGACATGTTTCGGATGTTTCGTATGTTTGACATGTTTCGGATGTTTCGGATGTTTGACATGTTTTGGGTTTTTGACATGTTTCGGATGTTTCGTATGTTTGACATGTTTAGGGTGTTTGACATGTTTCGAATGTTTCGTATGTTAGACATGTTTCGGGTGTTTCACATGTTTTGAATGTTTCGTATGTTTGACCAGTTTTGGGTGTTTCACATGTTTCGGATGTTTCGTATGTATGACATGTTTCAGGTGTTTGACATGTTTTGTATGTTTCGTATTTTTGACATGTTTCGGATGTTTCGTATGTTTGACATGTTTCGAATGTTTGACATGTTTCAGATGTTTCGTATGTTTGACATGTTTCGTATGTTTGACATGTTTTGGGTGTTTGACATGTTTTGGGTGTTTTACTAGTTTCGGATGTTTCGTATGTTTGACATGTTTCGGGTGTTTGACATGTTTCAGATGTTTCGTATGTTTGACATGTTTCGGATGTTCCGTATGTTTGACATGTTTCGGGTGTTTGACATGTTTCAGATGTTTCGTATGTTTGACATGTTTCGGATGTTTCGTATTTTTGACATGTTTAGAGTGTTTGACATGTTTCGGATGTTTCGCATGTTTGACATGTTTTGGGTGTTTGACATGTTTCGGATGTTTCGTATGTTTGACATGTTTCAGGTGTTTGACATGTTTCGTATGTTTGACATGTTTCGGAAGTTTCGTATGTTTGACATATTTCGGGTGTTTGACATGTTTCAGATGTCTCGTATGTTTGACATGTTTCGGGTGTTTGACATGTTTCGGATGTTTCGTATGTTTGACATGTTTCGAGTGTTTGACATGTTTCGAATGTTTGACATTTTCGTCTATTTGCCATGTTTCGGGTATTTGAAATGTTTTGGGTGTTTGACTAGTTTCGGATGTTTCGTATGTTTGACATGTTTCGGGTGTTTGACATGTTTCGAATGTTTCGTATGTTTGACATTTTTCGGGTTTTTGACATGTTTCGGATGTTTCGTATGTTTGACATGTTTCGGATGTTTCGGATGTTTGACATGTTTCGGGTGTTTGACATGTTTCGGATGTTTCGTATGTTTGACATGTTTCGGATGTTTCGGATGTTTGACATGTTTTGGGTTTTTGACATGTTTCGGATGTTTCGTATGTTTGACATGTTTAGGGTGTTTGACATGTTTCGAATGTTTCGTATGTTAGACATGTTTCGGGTGTTTCACATGTTTTGAATGTTTCGTATGTTTGACCAGTTTTGGGTGTTTCACATGTTTCGGATGTTTCGTATGTATGACATGTTTCAGGTGTTTGACATGTTTTGTATGTTTCGTATTTTTGACATGTTTCGGATGTTTCGTATGTTTGACATGTTTCGAATGTTTGACATGTTTCAGATGTTTCGTATGTTTGACATGTTTCGTATGTTTGACATGTTTTGGGTGTTTGACATGTTTTGGGTGTTTCACTAGTTTCGGATGTTTCGTATGTTTGACATGTTTCGGGTGTTTGACATGTTTCAGATGTTTCGTATGTTTGACATGTTTCGGATGTTCCGTATGTTTGACATGTTTCGGGTGTTTGACATGTTTCAGATGTTTCGTATGTTTGACATGTTTCGGATGTTTCGTATTTTTGACATGTTTAGAGTGTTTGACATGTTTCGGATGTTTCGCATGTTTGACATGTTTTGGGTGTTTGACATGTTTCGGATGTTTCGTATGTTTGACATGTTTCAGGTGTTTGACATGTTTCGTATGTTTGACATGTTTCGGAAGTTTCGTATGTTTGACATATTTCGGGTGTTTGACATGTTTCAGATGTCTCGTATGTTTGACATGTTTCGGGTGTTTGACATGTTTCGGATGTTTCGTATGTTTGACATGTTTCGAGTGTTTGACATGTTTCGAATGTTTGACATTTTCGTCTATTTGCCATGTTTCGGGTATTTGAAATGTTTTGGGTGTTTGACTAGTTTCGGATGTTTCGTATGTTTGACATGTTTCGGGTGTTTGACATGTTTCGAATGTTTCGTATGTTTGACATGTTTCGGGTGTTTGACATGTTTTGAATAATTCGTATGTTGGACATGTTTTAAGTATTTCACGTGTTTCGGATGTTTCGTATGTTTGACATGTTTCCGGTGTTTGACATAATTCAGATGTTTTGTACGTTTGACATGTTTCGGGTGTTTGACATGTTTCAAATGATTCGTATGTTTGACATGTTTTGGGTGTTTGACATGTTTCAGATGTTTCGTATGTTTGACATGTTTCGGATGTTTCGTATGTTTGACATGTTTCGGGTGTTTGACATGTTTCAAATGTTTCGTATTTTTGACATGTTTCGGATGTTTCGTATGTTTGACATGTTTAGAGTGTTTGACATGTTTCAGATGTTTCGTATGTTTGACATGTTTCGGGTGCTTGACATGTTTCAGGTGTTTAAAATGTTTCGGATGTCTAATATTTTTGACATGTTTAGGCTGTTTAACATGTTTTGGATGTTTGACATGTTTCGGATGTTTCGTATGTTTGACATATTTCGGGTGTTTGACATGTTTCGAATGTTTCGTATATTGACAGATTTCGGATGTTTGACATGTTTCGAATATTTTGTATGTTTGACATGTTTCGGGTGCTTGACATTTTTCGGATGTTTCGAATGTTTGAAATGTTTCGTATGTTTGACATGTTTTGGAAAATTGACATTTTTCGAATGTTTCGTATGTTTGACATGTTTCGGGTGTTTGTTATGTTTCGGATGTTTCTTATGTTTAACAATTTTTGGATGTTTCGAATGTTTGACATGTTTCGGGTGTTTGACATGTTTCGGATGTTTCGTATGTTTGACATGTTTCGGATGTTTCGTATGTTAGACATGTTTCGGGTGTTTCACATATTTGAATGTTTCGTATGTTTGACATGTTTTGAATGTTTCACATGTTTTGGATGTTTCGTATGTATGACATGTTTCAGGTGTTTGACATGTTTGTATGTTTCGTATGTTCGACATGTTTCAGATGTTTCGTATGTTTTACATGTTTCGGGTGTTTGACATGTTTCGGACGTTTCGTATGTTTGACATGTTTCGTATGTTTGACATGTTTCGGGTGTTTGACATGTTTTGGGTGTTTGACTAGTTTCGGATGTTTCGTATGTTTGACATGTTTCGTATGTTTGACATGTTTCGGGTGATTGACATGTTTTGGGTGTTTGACATGTTTCGGATGTTTTTGTATGTTTGACTTGTTTCGGGTGTTTGACATGTTTTGAATGTTTCGTATGTTTGACATGTTTCGCATGTTTGACATGTTTTGGGTGTTTGACATGTTTCGGATTTTTCGTATGTTTGACATGTTTTAGGTGTTTGACATGTTTCGTATGTTTGACATGTTTCGTATGTTTCGTATGTTTGACATGTTTCGGGTGTTTGACATAATTCAGATGTTTTGTATGTTTGACATGTTTCGGGTGTTTGACATGTTTCAAATGATTCATATGTTTGACATGTTTCGGGTGTTTGACATGTTTCAGATGTTTCGTATGTTTGACATGTTTCGGATGTTTCGTATGTTTGACATCTTTCGGGTGTTTGACATGTTTCAGATGTTTCGTATGTTTGACATGTTTCTGATGTTTCGTATGTTTGGAATGTTTGGAGTGTTTGACATGTTTCGGATGTTTCGTATGTTTGACATGTTTCAGGTGTTTGACATGTTTCGGATGTCTCATATGTTTGACATGTTTAGGCTGTTTAACATGTTTCGGATGTTTGACATGTTTCGGATGTTTCGTATGTTTGACATATTTCGTGTGTTTGACATGTTTCGGATGTTTCGTATATTGACATGTTTCGGATGTTTAACATGTTTCGAATGTTTTGTATGTTTGATATATTTCGGGTGCTTGACATTTTTCGGATGTTTCGTATGTTTGACATTTTTCGGGTGTTTGTTATGTTTCAAATGTTTCATATGTTTGACATGTTTTGGAAAATTGACATTTTTCGGATGTTTCGTATGTTTGACATGTTTTGGGTGTTTGTTATGTTTTGAATGTTTCGTAAGTTTGACATGTTTCGAGTGTTTGACATGTTTTGGATGTTTCGTATGTTTAACATGTTTCGTATATTTTACATGTTTCGTATGTTTGACATGTTTCGGGTGTTTGACATGTTTTAGGTGTTTGACTTGTTTCGGATGTTTTGTATGTTTGACATATTTTAAGTGTTTGACATGTTTCGGATATTTCGTATGTTTGATATGTTTCGGGTGTTTGTCAATTTTGGGATGTTTCGTATGTTTGACATGTTTCGAATGTCTGACATGTTTCTGGTGTTTGACATGTTTCGGGTGTTTGACATATTTTGGGTGTTTAACTTGTTTCGGATGCTTTGTATGTTTGACATGTTTCGAATGTTTGACATGTTTAGGTTGTTTGACATGTTTCGGATGTTTGGTATGTTTGACATACTTCGGGTGTTTCGTATGTTTGACATGTTTCGGGTGTCTGACATTTTTCGGATGTTTCGTATGTTTGACATTTTTCGGGTTTTTGACATGTTTCGGATGTTTCGTATGTTTGACATGTTTCGGATGTTTCGTATGTTTAACATGTTTCGGGTGTTTGACATGTTTCGGATGTTTCGTATGTTTGACATGTTTCGGATGTTTCGGATGTTTGACATGTTTTGGGTGTTTGACATGTTTCGGATGTTTCGTATGTTTGACATGTTTAGGGTGTTTGACATGTTTCGAATGTTTCGTATATTAGACATGTTTCGGGTGTTTCACATGTTTTCAATGTTTCGTATGTTTGACCTGTTTTGGGTGTTTCACATGTTTCGGATGTTTCGTATGTATGACATGTTTCAGATGTTTGACATGTTTTGTATGTTTCGTATGTTTGACATGTTTCGGATGTTTCGTATGTTTGACATGTTTGGGGTGTTTGACATGTTTCGGATGTTTCGTATGTTTGTCATGTTTTGTATGTTTGACATGTTTTGGGTGTTTGACATGTTTTGGGTGTTTCACTAGTTTCGGATGTTTCGTATGTTTGACATGTTTCGGTTGTTTGACATGTTTCAGATGTTTCGTATGTTTGACATGTTTTGGATGTTTCGTATGTTTGACATGTTTAGAGTGTTTGACATGTTTCGGATGTTTCGTATGTTTGACATGTTTCGGATGTTTCGTATGTTTGACATGTTTCGGGTGTTTGACATGTTTCGGATGTTTTGTATGTTTAACATGTTTCGGGTGTTTGACATGTTTCAGATGTTTCGTATGTTTGACATGTTTCATATGTTTGACATGTTTAGAGTGTTTGACATGTTTAGGATGTTTCGTATGTTTGACATGTTTCAGGTGTTTGACATGTTTCGGATGTCTCATATGTTTGACATGTTTAGGCTGTTTAACATGTTTCGGATGTTTGACATGTTTTGGATGTTTCGTATGTTTGACATATTACGGGTGTTTGACATGTTTTGGATGTTTCGTATATTGACATGTTTCGGATGTTTAACATGTTTCGAATGTTTTGTATGTTTGACATGTTTCGGGTTTTTGACATGTTTCGGATGTTTCGTATGTTTGACATGTTTCGGATGTTTCGTATGTTTGACATGTTTCGGGTGTTTGACATGTTTCGGATGTTTCGTATGTTTGACATGTTTCGGATGTTTCGGATGTTTGACATGTTTGGGGTATTTGACATGTTTCGAATGTTTCGTATGTTTGACATGTTTCGGGTGTTTGACATGTTTCGGATGTTTCGTATGTTTGACATGTTTCGGATGTTTCGGATGTTTGACATGTTTGGGGTATTTGACATGTTTCGAATGTTTCGTATGTTTGACATGTTTCGGGTGTTTCACATGTTTTGAATGTTTCGTATGTTTGACCTGTTTCGGGTGTTTCACATGTTTTGAATGTTTCGTATGTTTGACATGTTTTGGGTGTTTCACATGTTTCGGATGTTTCATATGTATGACATGTTTCAGGTGTTTGACATGTTTTGTATGTTTCGTATGTTTGACATGTTTAGGATGTTTCGTATGTTTGACATGTTTCGGGTTTTTGACATGTTTCAGATGTTTCGTATGTTTGACATGTTTCGGGTGTTTGACATGTTTCGGATGTTTCGTTTGTTTGACATGTTTCGTATGTTTGACATGTTTCGGGTGTTTGACATGTTTTGGGTGTTTCACTAGTTTCGGATGTTTCGTATGTTTGATGTGTTTCGGGTGTTTGACATGTTTCAGATGTTTCGTATGTTTGACATGTTTCGGATGTTTCGTATGTTTGACATGTCTAGAGTGTTTGACATGTTTCGGATGTTTCGTATGTTTAACATGTTACAGGTGTTTGACATGTTTCGGATGTCTCATATGTTTGACATGTTTAGGCTGTTTAACATGTTTCGGATGTTTCGTATGTTTGACATATTTTGGGTGTTTGACATGTTTCGGATGTTTCGTATATTGACATGTTTCGGATGTTTAACATGTTTCGAATATTTTGTATGCTTGATATGTTTCGGGTGCTTGACATTTTTTAGATGTTTCGTATGTTTGACATGTTTCTGGTGTTTGTTATGTTTCAAATGTTTCGTATGTATGACATGTTTTGGAAAATTGACATTTTTCGGATGTTTCGTATGTTTGACATGTTTCGGGTGTTTGTTATGTTTCGGATGTTTCGTATGTTTGACATTTTTCGGGTTTTTGACATGTTTCGGATGTTTCGTATGTTTGACATGTTTCGGATGTTTGTTATGTTTTGAATGTTTCGTAAGTTTGACATGTTTCGAGTGTTTGACATGTTACGGATGTTTCGTATGTTTAACATGTTTCGTATATTTTACATGTTTCGTATGTTTGACATGTTTCGGGTGTTTGACATGTTTTAGATGTTTGACTTGTTTCGGATGTTTTGTATGTTTGACATATTTTAAGTGTTTGACATGTTTCGGATATTTCGTATGTTTGATATGTTTCGGGTGTTTGTCAATTTTGGGATGTTTCGTATGTTTGACATGTTTCGAATGTCTGACATGTTTCTGGTGTTTGACATGTTTCGGGTGTTTGACATATTTTGGGTGTTTAACTTGTTTCGGATGCTTTGTATGTTTGACATGTTTCGAATGTTTGACATGTTTAGGTTGTTTGACATGTTTCGGATGTTTGGTATGTTTGACATACTTCGGGTGTTTCGTATGTTTGACACGTTTCGGGTGTCTGACATTTTTCGGATGTTTCGTATGTTTGACATATTTCGGGTTTTTGACATGTTTCGGATGTTTCGTATGTTTGACATGTTTCGGATGTTTCGTATGTTTGACATGTTTCGTGTGTTTGACATGTTTCGGATGTTTTGTATGTTTGACATGTTTCGGATGTTTCGGATGTTTGACATGTTTTGGGTGTTTGACATGTTTCGGATGTTTCGTATGTTTGACATGTTTAGGGTGTTTGACATGTTTCGAATGTTTCGTATATTAGACATGTTTCGGGTGTTTCACATGTTTTGAATGTTTCGTATGTTTGACCTGTTTTGGGTGTTTCACATGTTTCGGATGTTTCGTATGTATGACATGTTTCAGATGTTTGACATGTTTTGTATGTTTCGTATGTTTGACATGTTTCGGATGTTTCGTATGTTTGACATGTTTCGAATGTTTGACATGTTTCAGATGTTTCGTATGTTTGACATGTTTTGTATGTTTGACATGTTTTGGGTGTTTGACATGTTTTGGGTGTTTCACTAGTTTCGGATGTTTCGTATGTTTGACATGTTTCGGTTGTTTGACATGTTTCAGATGTTTCGTATGTTTGACATGTTTTGGATGTTTCGTATGTTTGACATGTTTAGAGTGTTTGACATGTTTCGGATGTTTCGTATGTTTGACATGTTTCGGATGTTTCGTATGTTTGACATGTTTCGGGTGTTTGACATGTTTCGGATGTTTTGTATGTTTAACATGTTTCGGGTGTTTGACATGTTTCAGATGTTTCGTATGTTTGACATGTTTCATATGTTTGACATGTTTAAAGTGTTTGACATGTTTAGGATGTTTCGTATGTTTGACATGTTTCAGGTGTTTGACATGTTTCGGATGTCTCATATGTTTGACATGTTTAGGCTGTTTAACATGTTTCGGATGTTTGACATGTTTTGGATGTTTCGTATGTTTGACATATTACGGGTGTTTGACATGTTTTGGATGTTTCGTATATTGACATGTTTCGGATGTTTAACATGTTTCGAATGTTTTGTATGTTTGACATGTTTCGGGTTTTTGACATGTTTCGGATGTTTCGTATGTTTGACATGTTTCGGATGTTTCGTATGTTTGACATGTTTCGGGTGTTTGACATGTTTCGGATGTTTCGTATGTTTGACATGTTTCGGATGTTTCGGATGTTTGACATGTTTGGGGTATTTGACATGTTTCGAATGTTTCGTATGTTTGACATGTTTCGGGTGTTTGACATGTTTAGAATGTTTCGTATGTTAGACATGTTTCGGGTGTTTCACATGTTTTGAATGTTTCGTATGTTTGACATGTTTTGGGTGTTTCACATGTTTCGGATGTTTCGTATGTATGACATGTTTCAGGTGTTTGACATGTTTTGTATGTTTCGTATGTTTGACATGTTTCGGATGTTTCGTATGTTTGACATGTTTCGGGTTTTTGACATGTTTCAGATGTTTCGTATGTTTGACATGTTTCGGGTGTTTCACATGTTTCGGATGTTTCGTTTGTTTGACATGTTTCGTATGTTTGACATGTTTCGGGTGTTTGACATGTTTTGGGTGTTTCACTAGTTTCGGATGTTTCGTATGTTTGATGTGTTTCGGGTGTTTGACATGTTTCAGATGTTTCGTATGTTTGACATGTTTCGGATGTTTCGTATGTTTGACATGTCTAGAGTGTTTGACATGTTTCGGATGTTTCGTATGTTTGATGTGTTTCGGGTGTTTGACATGTTTCGGATGTTTCGTATATTGACATGTTTCGGATGTTTAACATGTTTCGAATATTTTGTATGCTTGATATGTTTCGGGTGCTTGACATTTTTCAGATGTGTCGTATGTTTGACATGTTTCTGGTGTTTGTTATGTTTCAAATGTTTCGTATGTTTGACATGTTTTGGAAAATTGACATTTTTCGGATGTTTCGTATGTTTGACATGTTTCGGGTGTTTGTTATGTTTCGGATGTTTCGTATGTTTGACATTTTTCGGGTTTTTGACATGTTTCGGATGTTTCGTATGTTTGACATGTTTCGGATGTTTCGTATGTTTGACATGTTTCGGGTGTTTGACATGTTTCGGATGTTTCGTATGTTTGACATGTTTCGGATGTTTCGGATGTTTGACATGTTTTGGGTGTTTGACATGTTTCGGATGTTTCGTATGTTTGACATGTTTATGGTGTTTGACATGTTTCGAATGTTTCGTATATTAGACATGTTTCGGGTGTTTCACATGTTTTGAATGTTTCGTATGTTTGACCTGTTTTGGGTGTTTCACATGTTTCGGATGTTTCGTATGTATGACATGTTTCGAATGTTTGACATGTTTCAGATGTTTCGTATGTTTGACATGTTTGGGGTGTTTGACATGTTTCGGATGTTTCCTATGTTTGACATGTTTTGTATGTTTGACATGTTTTGGGTGTTTGACATGTTTTGGGTGTTTCACTTGTTTCGGATGTTTCGTATGTTTGACATGTTTGGTGTATTTGACATGTTTCAGATGTTTCGTATGTTTGACATGTTTCGGATGTTTCGTATGTTTGACATGTTTCGGGTGTTTGACATGTTTCAGATGTTTCGTATGTTTGACATGTTTTGGATGTTTCGTATGTTTGACATGTTTAGAGTGTATGACATGTTTCGGATGTTTCGTATGTTTGACATGTTTCGGATGTTTCGTATGTTTGACATGTTTCAGGTGTTTGACATGTTTCGGATGTTTCGGATATTTGACATGTTTCGGATGTTTCGGATAATTGCCATAAGTATACGTAAAATAATAGTATCGTATCCCTCCGACTCTAGCAAACATGATAGTTACTTGGCGATAAGGAAATAGTGTCCCCGGTATCAAGGTAGACAATCAAAAATTGTCAAGAAAGGGAGAGTTTATAATGTTATGAAATTAGCCTTGTTCTATCCTAAGAACGCTTGCTGCAACTGTAATCCACAAACATATCAAAAGTATTGTAATATATATCGGTGGCATTCCACTTGTTGTTCAAATTTTTTCTAGATATTTTCTATATTTTCTGTAGTTAAAAAAATGATATCCTGCTGAGAATATTTGACTTTGGTAAAAACTTTCAACATGTATGTAATTTGACTTTAGTATCAATTTCTGCTGCCTAAAAATGTTGAATTTTATATAAAGTATTCAATTGTATATGTTTTAAAACATTATTAGTAAAATAAAAATGCATTTTTAATGCTGACGGCATATTTGACCTTCAGAGTTCTAAATCTAGTATTATTTATATAGATTAAAAATAGATGACATCTTTTTCAAGAGTTATTCATCCTGCTAAGAATGACCCTACCGTTTTTTATTTTTGTAGTACAAAGACATAGAGAACTCTATAGTTGCTTAAATAAGAAAAATTAGCATTTTTTTTTTAAATAAATTTAATTTTTCAGTAGAAACTTAAATTTGCATAAATGTAATAAATTGATTTTAAAAGTCATTATTATAACAATTTTACAAACAAACAACAAATTTTATTCATTTTTTGGGACAATTTATAGTTTTTTTTGAATATAGTACATTAAAAAAATCTACCAATTTTAAGTTTAATATTTAGTTTATATAAATAGAAAACTTGTCATTTTGTCTCACTGTTACGCACAATAGAATTGTATCCATTCAGACATGTCAAACACCCGAAACATGTCAAACATACGAAACATCTGAAACATGTCAAAAACCCGAAACATGTCAAACATACGAAACATCCGAAACTAGTGAAACACCCAAAACATGTCAAACACCCAAAACATGTCAAACATACGAAACATGTCAAACATACGAAACATCTGAAACATGTCAAACATTCGAAACATGTCAAACATACGAAACATCCGAAACATGTCAAACACCTGAAACATGTCATACATACGAAACATCCGAAACATGTGAAACACCCAAAACTGGTCAAACATACGAAACATTCAAAACATGTGAAACACCCGAAACATGTCTAACACCCGAAACATTCGAAACATGTCAAACACCCTAAACATGTCAAACATACGAAACATCCGAAACATGTCAAACACCCAAAACATGTCAAACATCCGAAACATCCGAAACATGTCAAACATACGAAACATCCGAAACATGTCAAACACCCGAAACATGTCAAAAATACGAAACATCCGAAACATGTCAAACATACGAAACATCCGATACATGTCAAAAACCCGAAAAATGTCTAACATACGAAACATCCGAAACATAACAAACACACGAAACATGTCAAACATACGAAACATCTGAAACATGTCAAACATACGAAACATCCGATACATGTCAAAAACCCGAAAAATGTCTAACATACGGAACATCCGAAACATAACAAACACCCGAAACATGTCAAACATACGAAACATCCGAAAAATGTGAATTTTCCAAAACATGTCAAACATACGAAACATTTGAAACATAACAAACACCAGAAACATGTCAAACATACGAAACATCTGAAAAATGTCAAGCACCCGAAACATATCAAGCATACAAAATATTCGAAACATGTTAAACATCCGAAACATGTCAATATACGAAACATCCGAAACATGTCAAACACCTAAAATATGTCAAACATACGAAACATCCGAAACATGTCAAACATCCGAAACATGTCAAACATCTGTAACATGTTAAACATACGAAACATCAGAAACATGTCAAACACTCTAGACATGTCAAACATACGAAACATCCGAAACATGTCAAACATACGAAACATCTGAAACATGTCAAACTCCCGAAACACGTCAAACATACGAAACATCCGAAACTAGTGAAACACCCAAAACATGTCAAACACCCGAAACATGTCAAACATACGAAACATGTCAAACAAACGAAACATCCGAAACATGTCAAACACCCGAAACATGTCAAACATACGAAACATCCGAAACATGTCAAACATACGAAACATACAAAACATGTCAAACACCTGAAACATGTCATACATACGAAACATCCGAAACATGTGAAACACCCAAAACATGTCAAACATACGAAACATTCAAAACATGTGAAACACCCGAAACATGTCTAACATACGAAACATTCTAAACATGTCAAACACCCGAAACATGTCAAACATACGAAACATTCGAAACATGTCAAATACCCCAAACATGTCAAACATCCGAAACATCCGAAACATGTCAAACATACGAAACATCCGAAACATGTCAAACACCCGAAACATGTCAAACATACGAAACATCCGAAACATGTCAAACATACGAAACATCCGAAACATGTCAAAAACCCGAAACATGTCAAACATACAAAACATTCGAAACATGTTAAACATCTGAAACATGTCAATATACGAAACATCCGAAACATGTCAAACACCCGTAATATGTCAAACATACGAAACATCCAAAACATGTCAAACATCCGAAACATGTTAAACAGCCTAAACATGTCAAACATATGAGACATCCGAAACATGTCAAACACCTGAAACATGTCAAACATACGAAACATCCGAAACATGTCAAACACTCTAAACATGTCAAACATACGAAACATGTCAAACATACGAAACATCTGAAAAATGTCAAACACCCGAAACATGTTAAACATACAAAACATCCGAAACATGTCAAACACCCGAAACATGTCAAACATACGAAACATCCGAAACATGTCAAACACTCTAAACATGTCAAACATACGAAACATCCAAAACATGTGAAACATACGAAACATCCGAAACATGTCAAACACCCGTAATATGTCAAACATACGAAACATCCAAAACATGTCAAACATCCGAAACATGTTAAACAGCCTAAACATGTCAAACATATGAGACATCCGAAACATGTCAAACACCTGAAACATGTCAAACATACGAAACATCCGAAACATGTCAAACACTCTAAACATGTCAAACATACGAAACATGTCAAACATACGAAACATCTGAAACATGTCGAACACCCGAAACATGTTAAACATACAAAACATCCGAAACAAGTCAAACACCCGAAACATGTCAAACATACGAAACATCCGAAACATGTCAAACATACGAAACATCCGAAACATGTCAAACACTCTAAACATGTCAAACATACGAAACATCCAAAACATGTCAAACATACGAAACATCTGAAACATGTCAAACACCCGAAACATGTCAAATATACGAAACATCCGAAACAAGTGAAACACCCAAAACATGTCAAACACCCAAAACATGTCAAACATACAAAACATGACAAACATACGAAACATCCGAAACATGTCAAACACCCCAAACATGTCAAACATACGAAACATCTGAAACATGTCAATCATTCGAAACATGTCAAACATACGAAACATCCGAAACATGTCAAACATACGAAACATACAAAACATGTCAAACACCTGAAACATGTCATACATACGAAACATCCGAAACATGTGAAACACCCAAAACAGGTCAAACATACGAAACATTCAAAACATGTGAAACACCCGAAACATGTCAAACATACGAAACATCCGAAACATGTCAAACATACGAAACATCCGAAACATGTCAAAAACCCGAAAAATGTCAAACATACGAAACATCCGAAAAATGTCAGACACCCGAAACATGTCAAACATACGAAATACCCGAAGTATGTCAAACATACCAAATATCCGAAACATGTCAAACAACCTAAACATGTCAAACATTCGAAACATGTCAAACATACAAAGCATCCGAAACAAGTTAAACACCCAAAATATGTCAAACACCCGAAACATGTCAAACACTCTAGACATGTCAAACATACGAAACATCCGAAACATGTTTCGAATGTCTGACATGTTTCTGGTGTTTGACATGTTTCGGATGTTTCGTATGTTTAACATGTTACAGGTGTTTGACATGTTTCGGATGTCTCATATGTTTGACATGTTTAGGCTGTTTAACATGTTTCGGATGTTTGACATGTTTCGGATGTTTCGTATGTTTGACATATTTTGGGTGTTTGACATGTTTCGGATGTTTCGTATATTGACATGTTTCGGATGTTTAACATGTTTCGAATATTTTGTATGCTTGATATGTTTCGGGTGCTTGACATTTTTCAGATGTTTCGTATGTTTGAAATGTTTCTGGTGTTTGTTATGTTTCAAATGTTTCGTATGTTTGACATGTTTTGGAAAATTGACATTTTTCAGATGTTTCGTATGTTTGACATGTTTCGGGTGTTTGTTATGTTTCGGATGTTTCGTATGTTTGACATTTTTCGGGTTTTTGACATGTTTCGGATGTTTCGTATGTTTGACATGTTTCGGATGTTTCGTATGTTTGACATGTTTCGGGTGTTTGACATGTTTCGGATGTTTCGTATGTTTGACATGTTTCGGATGTTTCGGATGTTTGACATGTTTTGGGTGTTTGACATGTTTCGGATGTTTCGTATGTTTGACATGTTTAGGGTGTTTGACATTTTTCGGATGTTTCGTATGTTTGACATGTTTCGGGTGTTTGTTATGTTTCGGATGTTTCGTATGTTTGACATTTTTCGGGATTTTTGACATGTTTCGGATGTTTCGTATGTTTGACATGTTTCGGATGTTTCGTATGTTTGACATGTTTCGGGTGTTTGACATGTTTCGGATGTTTCGTATGTTTGACATGTTTCGGATGTTTCGGATGTTTGACATGTTTTGGGTGTTTGACATGTTTCGGATGTTTCGTATGTTTGACATGATTAGGGTGTTTGACATGTTTCGAATGTTTCGTATATTAGACATGTTTCGGGTGTTTCACATGTTTTGAATGTTTCGTATGTTTGACCTGTTTTGGGTGTTTCACATGTTTCGGATGTTTCGTATGTATGACATTTTTCAGGTGTTTGACTTGTTTTTTATGTTTTGTATGTTTGACATGTTTCGGATGTTTCGTATGTTTGACATGTTTCGAATGTTTGACATGGTTCAGATGTTTCGTATGTTTGACATGTTTGGGGTGTTTGACATGTTTCGGAGTTTCGTATGTTTGCCATGTTTTGTATGTTTGACATGTTTTGGGTGTTTGACATGTTTTGGGTGTTTCACTAGTTTCGGATGTTTCGTATGTTTGACATGTTTCGGGTGTTTGACATGTTTCAGATGTTTCGTATGTTTGACATGTTTTGGATGTTTCGTATGTTTGACATGTTTAGAGTGTTTGACATGTTTCGGATGTTTCGTATGTTTGACATGTTTCGGATGTTTCGTATGTTTGACATGTTTCGGGTGTTTGACATGTTTCGGATGTTTTGTATGTTTAACATGTTTCGGGTGTTTGACATGTTTCGGATGTTTCGTATGTTTGTCATGTTTCGTATTTTTGACATGTTTAGAGTGTTTGACATGTTTCGGATGTTTCGTATGTTTGACATGTTTCAGGTGTTTGACATGTTTCGGATGTCTCATATGTTTGACATGTTTAGGCTGTTTAACATGTTTCGGATGTTTGACATGTTTTGGATGTTTCGTATGTTTGACATATTACGGGTGTTTGACATGTTTCGGATGTTTCGTATATTGACATGTTTCGTATGTTTGACATGTTTCGGATGTTTCGTATGTTTGACATGTTTCGGGTGTTTGACATGTTTCGGATGTTTCGTATGTTTGACATGTTTCGGATGTTTCGGATGTTTGACATGTTTGGGGTATTTGACATGTTTCGAATGTTTCGTATGTTTGACATGTTTCGGGTGTTTGACATGTTTAGAATGTTTCGTATGTTAGACATGTTTCGGGTGTTTCACATGTTTTGAATGTTTCGTATGTTTGACATGTTTTGGGTGTTTCACATGTTTCGGATGTTTCGTATGTATGACATGTTTCAGGTGTTTGACATGTTTTGTATGTTTCGTATGTTTGACATGTTTCGGATGTTTCGTATGTTTGACATATTTCGGGTTTTTGACATGTTTCAGATGTTTCGTATGTTTGACATGTTTCGGGTGTTTGACATGTTTCGGATGTTTCGTTTGTTTGACATGTTTCGTATGTTTGACATGTTTCGGGTGTTTGACATGTTTTGGGTGTTTCACTAGTTTCGGATGTTTCGTATGTTTGACGTGTTTCGGGTGTTTGACATGTTTCAGATGTTTCGTATGTTTGACATTTTTCGGATGTTTCGTATGTTTGACATGTCTAGAGTGTTTGACATGTTTCGGATGTTTCGTATGTTTAACATGTTACAGGTGTTTGACATGTTTCGGATGTCTCATATGTTTGACATGCTTAGGCTGTCTAACATGTTTCGGATGTTTGACATGTTTCGGATGTTTCGTATGTTTGACATATTTTGGGTGTTTGACATGTTTCGGATGTTTCGTATATTGACATGTTTCGGATGTTTAACATGTTTCGAATATTTTGTATGCTTGATATGTTTCGGGTGCTTGACATTTTTTAGATGTTTCGTATGTTTGACATGTTTCTGGTGTTTGTTATGTTTCAAATGTTTCGTATGTTTGACATGTTTTGGAAAATTGACATTTTTCGGATGTTTCGTATGTTTGACATGTTTCGGGTGTTTGTTATGTTTCGGATGTTTCGTATGTTTGACATTTTTCGGGTTTTTGACATGTTTCGGATGTTTCGTATGTTTGACATGTTTCGGATGTTTCGTATGTTTGACATGTTTTGGGTGTTTGACATGTTTCGGATGTTTCGTATGTTTGACATGTTTCGGATGTTTCGGATGTTTGACATGTTTTGGGTGTTTGACATGTTTCGGATGTTTCGTATGTTTGACATGTTTAGGGTGTTTGACATGTTTCGAATGTTTTGTATATTAGACATGTTTCGGGTGTTTTACATGTTTTGAATGTTTCGTATGTTTGACCAGTTTTGGGTGTTTCACATGTTTCGGATGTTTCGTATGTATGACATGTTTCAGGTGTTTGACATGTTTTGTATGTTTCGTATGTTTGACATGTTTCGGATGTTTCGTATGTTTGACATGTTTCGGGTGTTTGACATGTTTCGGATGTTTCGTATGTTTGACATGTTTCGGATGTTTCGGATGTTTGACATGTTTCGGGTGTTTGACATGTTTCGGATGTTTTGTATGTTTGACATGATTAGGGTGTTTCACATGTTTCGAATGTTTCGTATATTAGACATGTTTCGGGTGTTTCACATGTTTTGAATGTTTCGTATGTTTGACCTGTTTTGGGTGTTTCACATGTTTCGGATGTTTCGTATGTATGACATGTTTCAGGTGTTTGACATGTTTTGTATGTTTCGTATGTTTGACATGTTTCGGATGTTTCGTATGTTTGACATGTTTCGAATGTTTGACATGGTTTAGATGTTTCGTATGTTTGACATGTTTGGGGTGTTTGACATGTTTCGGATGTTTCGTATGTTTGCCATGTTTTGTATGTTTGACATGTTTTGGGTGTTTGACATGTTTTGGGTGTTTCACTAGTTTCGGATGTTTCGTATGTTTGACAAGTTTCGGGTGTTTGACATGTTTCAGATGTTTCGTATGTTTGACATGTTTTGGATGTTTCGTATGTTTGACATGTTTAGAGTGTTTGACATGTTTCGGATGTTTCGTATGTTTGACATGTTTCGGATGTTTCGTATGTTTGACATGTTTCGGGTGTTTGACATGTTTCGGATGTTTTGTATGTTTAACATGTTTCGGGTGTTTGACATGTTTCGGATGTTTCGTATGTTTGACATGTTTCGTATTTTTGACATGTTTAGAGTGTTTGACATGTTTCGGATGTTTCGTATGTTTGACATGTTTCAGGTGTTTGACATGTTTTGGATGTCTCATATGTTTGACATGTTTAGGCTGTTTAACAAGTTTCGGATGTTTGACATGTTTTGGATGTTTCGTATGTTTGACATATTACGGGTGTTTGACATGTTTCGGATGTTTCGTATATTGACATGTTTCGTATGTTTGACATGTTTCGGATGTTTCGTATGTTTGACATGTTTCGGGTGTTTGACATGTTTCGGATGTTTCGTATGTTTGACATGTTTCGGATGTTTCGGATGTTTGACATGTTTGGGGTATTTGACATGTTTCGAATTTTTCGTATGTTTGACATGTTTCGGGTGTTTGACATGTTTAGAATGTTTCGTATGTTAGACATGTTTCGGGTGTTTCACATGTTTTGAATGTTTCGTATGTTTGACATGTTTTGGGTGTTTCACATGTTTCGGATGTTTCGTATGTATGACATGTTTCAGGTGTTTGACATGTTTTGTATGTTTCGTATGTTTGACATGTTTCGGATGTTTCGTATGTTTGACATATTTCGGGTTTTTGACATGTTTCAGATGTTTCGTATGTTTGACATGTTTCGTTTGTTTGACATGTTTCGTATGTTTGACATGTTTCGGGTGTTTGACATGTTTTGGGTGTTTCACTAGTTTCGGATGTTTCGTATGTTTGACGTGTTTCGGGTGTTTGACATGTTTCAGATGTTTCGTATGTTTGACATTTTTCGGATGTTTCGTATGTTTGACATGTCTAGAGTGTTTGACATGTTTCGTATGTTTCGTATGTTTAACATGTTACAGGTGTTTGACATGTTTCGGATGTCTCATATGTTTGACATGCTTAGGCTGTCTAACATGTTTCGGATGTTTGACATGTTTCGGATGTTTCGTATGTTTGACATATTTTGGGTGTTTGACATGTTTCGGATGTTTCGTATATTGACATGTTTCGGATGTTTAACATGTTTCGAATATTTTGTATGCTTGATATGTTTCGGGTGCTTGACATTTTTTAGATGTTTCGTATGTTTGACATGTTTCTGGTGTTTGTTATGTTTCAAATGTTTCGTATGTTTGACATGTTTTGGAAAATTGACATTTTTCGGATGTTTCGTATGTTTGACATGTTTCGGGTGTTTGTTATGTTTCGGATGTTTCGTATGTTTGACATTTTTCGGGTTTTTGACATGTTTCGGATGTTTCGTATGTTTGACATGTTTCGGATGTTTCGTATGTTTGACATGTTTCGGGTGTTTGACATGTTTCGGATGTTTCGTATGTTTGACATGTTTCGGATGTTTCGGATGTTTGACATGTTTTGGGTGTTTGACATTTTTCGGATGTTTCGTATGTTTGACATGTTTAGGGTGTTTGACATGTTTCGAATGTTTTGTATATTAGACATGTTTCGGGTGTTTTACATGTTTTGAATGTTTCGTATGTTTGACCAGTTTTGGGTGTTTCACATGTTTCGGATGTTTCGTATGTATGACATGTTTCAGGTGTTTGACATGTTTTGTATGTTTCGTATTTTTGACATGTTTCGGATGTTTCGTATGTTTGACATGTTTCGAATGTTTGACATGTTTCAGATGTTTCGTATGTTTGACATGTTTCGTATGTTTGACATGTTTTGGGTGTTTGACATGTTTTGGGTGTTTGACATGTTTTGGGTGTTTCAATAGTTTCGGATGTTTCGTATGTTTGACATGTTTCGGGTGTTTGACATGTTTCAGATGTTTTGTATGTTTGACATGTTTCGGATGTTTCGTATGTTTGACATGTTTCGGGTGTTTGACATGTTTCAGATGTTTCGTATGTTTGACATGTTTCGGATGTTTCGTATTTTTGACATGTTTAGAGTGTTTGACATGTTTCGGATGTTTCGCATGTTTGACATGTTTTGGGTGTTTGACATGTTTCGGATGTTTCGTATGTTTTACATGTTTCAGGTGTTTGACATGTTTCGTATGTTTGACATGTTTCGGAAGTTTCGTATGTTTGACATATTTCGGGTGTTTGACATGTTTCAGATGTCTCGTATGTTTGACATGTTTCGGGTGTTTGACATGTTTCGGATGTTTCGTTTGTTTGACATGTTTCGTATGTTTGACATGTTTCGGGTGTTTGACATGTTTTGGGTGTTTCACTAGTTTCGGATGTTTCGTATGTTTGACGTATTTCGGGTGTTTGACATGTTTCAGATGTTTCGTATGTTTGACATTTTTCGGATGTTTCGTATGTTTGACATGTCTAGAGTGTTTGACATGTTTCGGATGTTTCGTATGTTTAACATGTTACAGGTGTTTGACATGTTTCGGATGTCTCATATGTTTGACATGCTTAGGCTGTCTAACATGTTTCGGATGTTTGACATGTTTCGGATGTTTCGTATGTTTGACATATTTTGGGTGTTTGACATGTTTCGGATGTTTCGTATATTGACATGTTTCGGATGTTTAACATGTTTCGAATATTTTGTATGCTTGATATGTTTCGGGTGCTTGACATTTTTTAGATGTTTCGTATGTTTGACATGTTTCTGGCGTTTGTTATGTTTTAAAATGTTTCGTATGTTTGACATGTTTTGGAAAATTGACATTTTTCGGATGTTTCGTATGTTTGACATGTTTCGGGTGTTTGTTATGTTTCGGATGTTTCGTATGTTTGACATTTTTCGGGTTTTTGACATGTTTCGGATGTTTCGTATGTTTGACATGTTTTCGGATGTTTCGTATGTTTGACATGTTTCGGGTGTTTGACATGTTTCGGATGTTTTCGTATGTTTGACATGTTTCGGATGTTTCGGATGTTTGACATGTTTTGGGTGTTTGACATGTTTCGGATGTTTCGTATGTTTGACATGTTTAGGGTGTTTGACATGTTTCGAATGTTTTGTATATTAGACATGTTTCGGGTGTTTTACATGTTTTGAATGTTTCGTATGTTTGACCAGTTTTGGGTGTTTCACATGTTTCGGATGTTTCGTATGTATGACATGTTTCAGGTGTTTGACATGTTTTGTATGTTTCGTATTTTTGACATGTTTCGGATGTTTCGTATGTTTGACATGTTTGGATTGTTTGACATGTTTCAGATGTTTCGTATGTTTGACATGTTTCGTATGTTTGACATGTTTTGGGTGTTTGACATGTTTTGGGTGTTTGACATGTTTTGGGGTGTTTCAATAGTTTTCGGATGTTTCGTATGTTTGACATGTTTCGGGTGTTTGACATGTTTCAGATGTTTTGTATGTTTGACATGTTTCGGATGTTTCGTATGTTTGACATGTTTCGGGTGTTTGACATGTTTCAGATGTTTCGTATGTTTGACATGTTTCGGATGTTTCGTATTTTTGACATGTTTAGAGTGTTCGACATGTTTCGGATGTTTCGCATGTTTGACATGTTTTGGGTGTTTGACATGTTTCGGATGTTTCGTATGTTTTACATGTTTCAGGTGTTTGACATGTTTCGTATGTTTGACATGTTTCGGAAGTTTCGTATGTTTGACATATTTCGGGTGTTTGACATGTTTCAGATGTCTCGTATGTTTGACATGTTTCGGGTGTTTGACATGTTTCGGATGTTTCGTATGTTTGACATGTTTCGAGTGTTTGACATGTTTCGAATGTTTGACATTTTCGTCTATTTGCCATGTTTCGGGTATTTGAAATGTTTTGGGTGTTTGACTAGTTTCGGATGTTTCGTATGTTTGACATGTTTCGGGTGTTTGACATGTTTCGAATGTTTCGTATGTTTGACATGTTTCGGGTGTTTGACATGTTTTGAATAATTCGTATGTTGGACATGTTTTAAGTATTTCACGTGTTTCGGATGTTTCGTATGTTTGACATGTTTCCGGTGTTTGACATAATTCAGATGTTTTGTATGTTTGACATGTTTCGGGTGTTTGACATGTTTCAGATGTTTCGTATGTTTGACATGTTTCGGATGTTTCGTATGTTTGACATGTTTGGGGTGTTTGACATGTTTCGGATGTTTCGTATGTTTGCCATGTTTTGTATGTTTGACATGTTTTGGGTGTTTGACATGTTTTGGGTGTTTCACTAGTTTCGGATGTTTCGTATGTTTGACATGTTTCGGGTGTTTGACATGTTTCAGATGTTTCGTATGTTTGACATGTTTTGGATGTTTCGTATGTTTGACATGTTTAGAGTGTTTGACATGTTTCGGATGTTTCGTATGTTTGACATGTTTCGGATGTTTCGTATGTTTGACATGTTTCGGGTGTTTGACATGTTTCGGATGTTTTGTATGTTTAACATGTTTCGGGTGTTTGACATGTTTCGGATGTTTCGTATGTTTGACATGTTTCGTATTTTGACATGTTTAGAGTGTTTGACATGTTTCGGATGTTTCGTATGTTTGACATGTTTCAGGTGTTTGACATGTTTCGGATGTCTCATATGTTTGACATGTTTAGGCTGTTTAACATGTTTCGGATGTTTGACATGTTTTGGATGTTTCGTATGTTTGACATATTACGGGTGTTTGACATGTTTCGGATGTTTCGTATTTTGACATGTTTCGTATGTTTGACATGTTTCGGATGTTTCGTATGTTTGACATGTTTCGGGTGTTTGACATGTTTCGGATGTTTCGTATGTTTGACATGTTTCGGATGTTTCGGATGTTTGACATGATTGGGGTATTTGACA
>JAZGLO010006138.1:0-11587 GCA_036873155.1 Biomphalaria sudanica
ACCCAACAAGAATGTTCTGTTTAGAGACAGGAAGTAGCTTCTTTACACCCAACAAGAATGTTCTGTTTAGAGACAGGAAGTAGCTTCTTTACACCCAACAAGAATGTTCTGTTTAGAGACAGGAAGAAGCTTCTTTACACCCAACAAGAATGTACTGTTTAGAGACAGGAAGTAGCTTCTTTACACCCAACAAGAATGTTCTGTTTAGAGACAGGAAGAAGCTTCTTTACACCCAACAAGAATGTTCTGCTTAGAGACAGGAAGTAGCTTCTTTACACCCAACAAGAATGTACTGTTTAGAGACAGGAAGTAGCTTCTTTACACCCAACAAGAATGTTCTGTTTAGAGACAGGAAGTAGCTTCTTTACACGCAACAAGAATGTTCTGTTTAGAGACAGGAAGAAGCTTCTTTACACCCAACAAGAATGTTCTGTTTAGAGACAAGAAGAAGCTTCTTTACACCCAACAAGAATGTACTGTTTAGAGACAGGAAGTAGCTTCTTTACACCCAACAAGAATGTTCTGTTTAGAGACAGGAAGTAGCTTCTTTACACCCAACAAGAATGTTCTGCTTAGAGACAGGAAGTAGCTTCTTTACACCCAACAAGAATGTACTGTTTAGAGACAGGAAGTAGCTTCTTTACACCCAACAAGAATGTACTGTTTAGAGACAGGAAGTAGCTTCTTTACACCCAACAAGAATGTTCTGTTTAGAGACAGGAAGTAGCTTCTTTACACCCAACAAGAATGTTCTGTTTAGAGACAGGAAGTAGCTTCTTTACACCCAACAAGAATGTTCTGTTTAGAGACAGGAAGAAGCTTCTTTACACCCAACAAGAATGTACTGTTTAGAGACAGGAAGTAGCTTCTTTACACCCAACAAGAATGTTCTGTTTAGAGACAGGAAGAAGCTTCTTTACACCCAACAAGAATGTTCTGCTTAGAGACAGGAAGTAGCTTCTTTACACCCAACAAGAATGTACTGTTTAGAGACAGGAAGTAGCTTCTTTACACCCAACAAGAATGTACTGTTTAGAGACAGGAAGTAGCTTCTTTACACCCAACAAGAATGTTCTGTTTAGAGACAGGAAGTAGCTTCTTTACACACAACAAGAATGTTCTGTTTAGAGACAGGAAGTAGCTTCTTTACACCCAACAAGAATGTTCTGTTTAGAGACAGGAAGAAGCTTCTTTACACCCAACAAGAATGTACTGTTTAGAGACAGGAAGTAGCTTCTTTACACCCAACAAGAATGTTCTGTTTAGAGACAGGAAGAAGCTTCTTTACACCCAACAAGAATGTTCTGCTTAGAGACAGGAAGTAGCTTCTTTACACCCAACAAGAATGTACTGTTTAGAGACAGGAAGTAGCTTCTTTACACCCAACAAGAATGTACTGTTTAGAGACAGGAAGTAGCTTCTTTACACCCAACAAGAATGTTCTGTTTAGAGACAGGAAGTAGCTTCTTTACACCCAACAAGAATGTTCTGTTTAGAGACAGGAAGTAGCTTCTTTACACCCAACAAGAATGTTCTGTTTAGAGACAGGAAGTAGCTTCTTTACACCCAACAAGAATGTTCTGTTTAGAGACAGGAAGTAGCTTCTTTACACCCAACAAGAATGTTCTGTTTAGAGACAGGAAGAAGCTTCTTTACACCCAACAAGAATGTACTGTTTAGAGACAGGAAGAAGCTTCTTTACACCCAACAAGAATGTTCTGCTTAGAGACAGGAAGTAGCTTCTTTACACCCAACAAGAATGTACTGTTTAGAGACAGGAAGTAGCTTCTTTACACCCAACAAGAATGTACTGTTTAGAGACAGGAAGTAGCTTCTTTACACCCAACAAGAATGTTCTGTTTAGAGACAGGAAGTAGCTTCTTTACACGCAACAAGAATGTTCTGTTTAGAGACAGGAAGTAGCTTCTTTACACCCAACAAGAATGTTCTGTTTAGAGACAGGAAGAAGCTTCTTTACACCCAACAAGAATGTTCTGCTTAGAGACAGGAAGTAGCTTCTTTACACCCAACAAGAATGTACTGTTTAGAGACAGGAAGTAGCTTCTTTACACCCAACAAGAATGTACTGTTTAGAGACAGGAAGTAGCTTCTTTACACCCAACAAGAATGTTCTGTTTAGAGACAGGAAGTAGCTTCTTTACACACAACAAGAATGTTCTGTTTAGAGACAGGAAGTAGCTTCTTTACACCCAACAAGAATGTTCTGTTTAGAGACAGGAAGAAGCTTCTTTACACCCAACAAGAATGTACTGTTTAGAGACAGGAAGTAGCTTCTTTACACCCAACAAGAATGTTCTGTTTAGAGACAGGAAGAAGCTTCTTTACACCCAACAAGAATGTTCTGCTTAGTGTAAGGAAGTAGCTTCTTTACACCCAACAAGAATGTACTGTTTAGAGACAGGAAGTAGCTTCTTTACACCCAACAAGAATGTACTGTTTAGAGACAGGAAGTAGCTTCTTTACACCCAACAAGAATGTTCTGTTTAGAGACAGGAAGTAGCTTCTTTACACCCAACAAGAATGTTCTGTTTAGAGACAGGAAGTAGCTTCTTTACACCCAACAAGAATGTTCTGTTTAGAGACAGGAAGTAGCTTCTTTACACCCAACAAGAATGTTCTGTTTAGAGACAGGAAGAAGCTTCTTTACACCCAACAAGAATGTACTGTTTAGAGACAGGAAGAAGCTTCTTTACACCCAACAAGAATGTTCTGCTTAGAGACAGGAAGTAGCTTCTTTACACCCAACAAGAATGTACTGTTTAGAGACAGGAAGTAGCTTCTTTACACCCAACAAGAATGTACTGTTTAGAGACAGGAAGTAGCTTCTTTACACCCAACAAGAATGTTCTGTTTAGAGACAGGAAGTAGCTTCTTTACACGCAACAAGAATGTTCTGTTTAGAGACAGGAAGAAGCTTCTTTACACCCAACAAGAATGTACTGTTTAGAGACAGGAAGTAGCTTCTTTACACCCAACAAGAATGTTCTGTTTAGAGACAGGAAGTAGCTTCTTTACACCCAACAAGAATGTTCTGTTTAGAGACAGGAAGAAGCTTCATTAAACCCAACAAGAATGTACTGTTTAGAGACAGGAAGTAGCTTCTTTACACCCAACAAGAATGTTCTGTTTAGAGACAGGAAGAAGCTTCTTTACACCCAACAAGAATGTTCTGCTTAGAGACAGGAAGTAGCTTCTTTACACCCAACAAGAATGTACTGTTTAGAGACAGGAAGTAGCTTCTTTACACCCAACAAGAATGTACTGTTTAGAGACAGGAAGTAGCTTCTTTGCACCCAACAAGAATGTTCTGTTTAGAGACAGGAAGTAGCTTCTTTACACCCAACAAGAATGTTCTGTTTAGAGACAGGAAGAAGCTTCTTTACACCCAACAAGAATGTACTGTTTAGAGACAGGAAGTAGCTTCTTTACACCCAACAAGAATGTTCTGTTTAGAGACAGGAAGAAGCTTCTTTACACCCAACAAGAATGTTCTGCTTAGAGACAGGAAGTAGCTTCTTTACACCCAACAAGAATGTACTGTTTAGAGACAGGAAGTAGCTTCTTTACACCCAACAAGAATGTACTGTTTAGAGACAGGAAGTAGCTTCTTTACACCCAACAAGAATGTACTGTTTAGAGACAGGAAGTAGCTTCTTTACACCCAACAAGAATGTTCTGTTTAGAGACAGGAAGTAGCTTCTTTACACCCAACAAGAATGTTCTGCTTAGAGACAGGAAGTAGCTTCTTTACACCCAACAAGAATGTACTGTTTAGAGACAGGAAGTAGCTTCTTTACACCCAACAAGAATGTACTGTTTAGAGACAGGAAAAAGCTTCTTTACGTTGAAAAGGAAAAAAGTCTTCATGTTCTAAAACAAGAGGAAAGAGGCATCTTTTGTCCTTCCTGGTGTGTTAGGTGGCTGTTGATGTAGACCTAAAACAACAATGGTAGTGTGTTGTAATGGGGTGCCTGAAAATGTGGATTGGCAGGAGAGACAGTGGAATCCTAAAACTGGATTCTTTGTGTCAGAAAGTTTGTGTTGATTGGGATCATCTATATATCATTCTTAATTGTTAATAAACAATCATAATCTAAGTTTTCTCCTTAGTTCAAAAGAGTTGCTTTTCTTAAGTTTACATCAATATCTTTGAGTTATTGATTAGCAATAAGGATAAAAGTAGTAATTTAGTATTGAACTTACAGAGCATACATTTGCTTTGATACTGGCATTTTCCTGCTGATGTCTCTTTAGTTCTTCCTTTTTACTTGTTAAGTCTTCAGTTAACGCAACAATTTCTTCCCTTTGTCTTTTTAGAGTGTTAGCTGTTGCTTTGAGTTGTTCATGTAGGTTTTGTTCCAACTATAAACATAGATTTGTTAAAAATTGTAAATACAATTCTATCAGTTGTAACAATTGACTTAACTAAAGGCTTTACAAAATTACAAACTGTACCTGCTCCTTTCTCTCAGAACCTTGACATTTTATTTTCCACTCTTCCTCTTTCTCTTTAGCATCTGCAGCTTTCCTCTCTGCCAATTTTTTATCTCGTTCCATGGCCAAAAGTTTTTGCGCTACTTCTGCAGCTTCCTCTTGGTACTTGCTCTTCAAAGACTCATGCTGCAAATAGTTTCATAGGTATCAATAAAATTTAGTATACAAAAAAAGTTGTTTTTTTAATACTATCACTTTGTGAATCTATAAGGTTTAAATAAAAAGGAAAACTATGTTTGTCTTTAAATGTGAATTTATTATAAAGTTTTACTTGAAGCCTCAAGGACTAAAAAGAACAAGTGAAGTAGGGTTGACATATTAAATCAAGTGAAACACAATACAGCCATCCTTACCATCCATACAAGATGTCTTAATAATTAAGATCAACAGAGTTGGATGATGCAGAAACTTCTTCAGATAGAGATAAACTAATAGTTACAACTAGGAATCTTATCACATTTGATTTGGTAGATGAAATAGTCAATAGAACAAAATGTAAATGCTAAACCTACAAAAGGAAATGAATTTAAAAAAAATGAATAAATAGGCTAATAACTTACTTCACTAGTCTTTGCTAACAACTCAGTCTTTAGGACTTCCAGCTGGCTTTGTAAATTGTTAATAAACTGAGACTGTGAATTTTTTTCATTCAAACATAGCTGCTGCTGTGATAGCAGAGAATTAGAATGATTCTCTAGTCTCTTGACAGTTTCTTCTTTGCTTGCAAGAGCAGATTTGAGCTCATTAAATTCTTTTTCAAGGCAATCTTTAGATGTATTCATCATCTTGAACTTCTCTGTTGTCTCTGACAATAATTCCTGAACACCAACAAGTTCTTGGACCTTGGAATTGAGCTGTTCTATTGTGCACTTCAACTCCTGTTTTTCATTTTCTAACTGTTCAGCCTCTTGTTTCAGATGTGTATTCTCCTCCTGTAACTTATCTAGAAGAGCTCTGGCAGAATTTTCCTCATCAAAGAGCAATTTTAAATTTGTTTCTTTCTCAACATTCACAGCCAATGATTGGTTCAAATCCTCTTGCAGTTTTAGAATCAATAGTTTTTGTTCATTTTCCAAATCTTTGTAAGCTGTTAACTCATTCAGTTGAATCTTCAGTTCGCAATTTAATTTTTTTTCTTCCTCAAGTAATTTTTCAACCCCTTCTTTTTCGTTGATTAAATCTTGACAGTTTTTTAGTTGCAGATTTAAATTTTCGATTTCAGTTTTGTTTTTCACAATAAATTCTTTACATTCTATGATCTCTGTATTTAAGAAAGCTTTTTCACATTCATGCTTAGTATTCAGTTCTTCTAAATATTTTTGGTGTGACTCACTCTCTATTTGTTTTTTCTTCGCCATCATTTTTTCATTTTCAAGAGCTTTTTTACATTCTTTTAACTCTAGTTCTTGCTGGCTGATTTTCAGTCTTAAATCTTCCATCTTAATTATATATTCTTCCATTTCAAACTGCAATAAACTATCTGCTACATTTTCTTCAGACCTGAAAATACCCAAGGTTGATGGTCGATTTTTTGGTGTACCTAATACTACATCTTGAATAAACATATTTGTAGTGCCATTGGCTTTTTCTTTTTGTAATTTTGTGTAAGCAGCATGTAAAGAAGTGAGCTGCAAATGCATCTCAACAAGCTCATGGGACAAAACAGCATTGGTTTGTTTCTGAATAGAAACATTTTCTTCATCCTTGTTGATGTCTATTCCACTTTCAGAGCTTTCACATAGGGAGTCTGAAGTGACTGAACTAACACTGACATCCATCCCAGCCAATTTCCTTTTACCCCTCAGTAACCTAGTTTTAGGAACTTCTGTTTTGGTCTTTAATTTGGCTATTTCAAATTTCAGGGTGTCAATTTCAGCAGTGTACCCATGTATGAGAGCTTGTTCACGTTGAAAAAAATCTTCTTCCTCTTTCTTTAATTTACTCCTTAGTGCTGTGTTGGCTAATTCAGCATTTTTTAATTTAGTTAGCAGTTCACTATTGTCATATTTGGTCAACTCTATTTGGTTCTTAGACTTGTCTGAAATAGGTGTAGTTTTTTCTATCAAAGCTGTGTGTTTACCCTCCAAGTGTTTCACCATGTCAGTGATACTAGCTTCTAACTGTGTTTCCTCTATGTTCTTGATGCTCTGTGGCTGTAACTCCTGACTATCTGTATTTTTACATTCCTTTAACTTCTTGAAATCTTCATTAGCAGTTTTCAAAGATTTCAGTTCTTCTACTAGAGAGAAGTTTTCTTTCTTGAGTATTTCTAGATTTTCTGTAACTAATTTGTCCTTTGTATTGAAGGCCTCAACTGTTTCTTTAAGCTGTTTATTTTCTATTTGAGAACTTTTCAACTCTTCAGTAATACATTGGATTTGATCTTGAATGTTTTTCATTTCTGTTATCAGTTGTTCATTTTCTACTTTTAATGCTTTATTTTTTTCTAATTGTTCAGTATGTAATTGTTTAATATTTGTAATTTCCTCATCATTGGCTTTGCAAGTTTGAAGAAGAGATTCAATTTTTTCTTCATGAGCATTTGATGGGCTAGATTCTTTGCATAATTTATCCAAAGTTATTGAATTACTGGACAAAACTGTTTCAGTGACTTTTGCTGGTTGTAGTTCACTTCTCTTGGATTTGTTGGAGAGGACTGAAGAGTCTAAATCATTCTTATACTTGCTCTGTTCATCTATTAGACTCATCTGATCTTGTAATCTTTCAATCTCATCTTGAAATTTAAAAAAAACATCACAGAAAAACATTAGATACTATAAAATATAAGTTCCTGAAAAATAACATTATGAATAAAGCTTTTGGTTTTTAAATATTAATGATAACTTTGTACGATGATGAATTACAGACAATTGGGAGCTAAATTTTGTATTATTTATATACAGTTTTCTTTAACCTTAAAACTATTGCATTAAGCATACATCATTTTTCAAAGATGTGAAAGTGAAATGCTATTTATAACCGAATTGATGGGATAGAATAAAGATTTAAAAAAATAAAATATGATAAACAATTTAAATTTGGAGATTTAATCTGATAAAAAATAAAGAATTGAATAATCATCTAGTACCTCACTTAGTAAACAAAAATATTAATGCTAAGATTATACACTAATAGATGAAAGTTAAGTCAAGAAGTTCTACATGGCTAAACGTTCAATAGGCAATTTTGCTGAATTAGTTTTAAATTTCCATAAGTAAATATTTCTGCTGGTAATAATTCTCTTGGATCTAAACATAGTTCTATTTATGTGAAAGGTTTTATATGCCTCAATATTTTAAAGCTAAATTATGTTTAAAAAAAAATGAAATGGATTTGTTAATTTTCAGGGAAAAAAAAAAAAAGTTAAGCTCTGAAAAAAAAAAATCATTTTAAATTCTCCATTAATACTAAAATTAATCTTAGAATTGTAATCATATAGGAAAAGAAAATGAACAGATTAACTATTAATTATTAAAAAAACTAATATGATCCCTTTTTTCTACCATAGTATAACAGAAGCACAAAAAAAATGTGTTCTGGTACAATACAAAAACAACTTAAAATGAAACTTATTTGTTTAGTTTTGATAATTCTATATATAAAATGAATATTAAAAGTAAAAATAGAAAATGAGAAACATTTTGTGTTCTTACATATGTAATGAAAAACAAAAAGCAAGAACAAAAAAAAGCCACATGTTTTACAAATAGTATAAGAATTAATTACCTTGCATTTCTTTTATTTCTTCTTCCAAAGAAGTTATTGTGTTATCTTTACATTTAATTTTCTTCATTAATTCTTCTTCAAGTGATTGAAATTCTTTTTCTTTGAGCTCGACGGTTTTCGTTAGCTCAGTGCAATGTTGATCTTTCACTGACAATTTTTTTTTCATCTCTTCTACAGTGGATAACTGAAAAGATTGTATAATTAACCAATTGCATTAAACTGTTTATGTTCTTTGCTGCGCTGAAGGCTTTAAAAAATTTCTAATTCCAGGGTTACTTATGTGAATCAATCTTATTTTTTACAGAGATTGACATAAGAAATCAAAATATAAATAGCACTCGCCATCAATGTTCAAAAAGAAAGCCTTTCACTTTTTGATAATAGTGAATTTATCCAAACCCTGCCCATCCCCTTCGTCCATCAACTCTGAAGGAACATCCGAAACATATAAAACATTTTACAAACACTAAATAGCAGCGCGGTATATATATATATATATATATGTATATATATATATTAGGGGTGCACCGGATAGTACTTTTTGATATCCGGCCGGAGCCGGATATGACCGGATAGTAAAATTTGATATTCGGCCGGTGCCGGAGCCGGAGCCGAATACCTGAGTGTTTTGTAAATAGCTTGTATTGCTGAGCATTTTACGAAACTGTTAAATAACTGTTAAATAATAATTTTTTGGTATTATTTTTTTCCTTTTATATACCTTATTGTTTTAAACTCTTTTGCTGATTGATTTATTAAAGATTAACAGTATTTATAAACATAAATTAATCTGTGTAGCATGAGCGTGTCTGTGTGTATGTATGAGGCCACCAACTATAAAGGCTGTGTGTTGGAGGGTCAATGTAAAATCTGTTAGTATATATTTAACTAGTTACTAATGTAAATCTCTCATCTGGCTTGTATGGTGGTTGGATGTATGTGTTCAATAATTTCTGACCAACAACTGGTCATCAGACTTGTAATTTTAAGTCCAAAGACTGCTTCTGGTTCTGGCTTCAAGGGCTTAATACTGATAGCTGTTAGTTAATAGTTGGAATCTGAAGCGTAGTAGGTCATATACTTATTAATCCATTTGCGACAAACGATATTTTATTAACAGCAGGAACATCTATTATACCTACTCATAGCCTGAGCTTTAAATGTTGCAAAGCATAGATTTAATTGTAGTCTGTAGGCCTATTATTGTTATCAATGTTTAGATCTACTGTTATATAGATCTAAGAGAATTAGGAAAAACAACTATAAAAGAAACAAAATCACCCACACCCTCCCTACCAAAAAAACCCAACATAAATAGACTTTGTGTTCGACTGATTGTAACAACCTGGTCAGATAGACTTAGTGAGCCTACACATGTAGTCCTAGTGTAGTGTGTATAGTTGATGGTGTTGACCTTCACGCGTTTTTTTTCCTTGGGCATACGCAATAGTGTTTAGTGTGCAGGCGAAAAAAGATAACACATTGGCATGATCAGTCAAGCATATAGATAAATTATCTCTGTACCTTAGTTACAGAGGTCAAATGTTTCTTAACATTCCAGCATATTTTTTCTTTGTTTGCTAGATCTAATTGTGGTGCTTTAGATCAATTTATTTTCTGCGATGTTAAATTTAACTGTAAGGTTTTCCTTTAAATATTAAGTCAATAGAATTAAACAATGAAATTAATTTTCTTTCTAAAGGTTTTAATACAAGGGGAAAAATACATACACGCACACATGCACATATTAGTTTTATTTTATTGTGCAACGAACGTGTGTTCAGCGCCCTAAATGACATTTCTCTCCAAGTAAACAAACTTAGTGTCACCATCTAGTGACCTCTAGACAGTCTCAATATGTCTTAACAATTTGCGTTAATCCATTCTGGCTTAAGAATGGTCAATGTCTATATTCTCTATCAATACATGTCATGGATTAAACAAATAAGAAGTTGGGGGTGTTGAGTCTCTTGAGCCCTCCCTTTAAATACCCTTGGTCAGTGTCTGTTTGGCTTGTAGTCCTGACTCATACGTGAGACTTAACTCAAAGTAAACAAACTTATTACCCGTCCAATGGTATAAAAGGTGTGGTTTGTGGTCCAGACCCTTGATTGACAACCTATCTCATAATAAACTAACTCATACCAAATTAACCTTATAGAGATTTGGCTTGTAGTCCCGCCTCTAATAAAAATTCTAATCCAAGTAAACAAACTCAGTTCCCTCATAAGATGTGACCTCTAGACAGTGTCGACACGTTGACATCTGGCTTAATGTGGTCAGCTGCCTATTTGTGAACTCAATGTTATGGACTAAACAAACAAAAGGAGGTGGGGGTAGCTCATCTCTACCTCTGGAGATACACCCGCACATCTTGACAGATTATCAGCGTGACTAAGTAAAGGAATATGACATGTTTACTAGACCACTCAAAGGTCAAGACAAGCCAGTGTGCCAGACATCGTTGCTACGTATGTAATACGAATTTATAATGTAAAGTCTAGTCCCCCCCCCAATAACAAACCTAGTTCCCTCGTGTGACCTCTAGAGAGTGCTTACGTCCATCGTATCTGACTTGGGGTCACCTGTCAATCAATGAACTCAATGTGATGGGCTAAACAAATAAAAGGGGGAGGGAGTTGTTCATCTAGAAATATACCTGGTTACCTTAGAGGTGTGGCTCTTGTAGTCCAGCCCCCCCCCCAATAAAGATTAATTACTAAGTAAACAAACTCAGTTCCCTCGAAAGGTGTGACCACTAGAGAGTGTCTATACGCTGACATTAAACCTACGACCATCGTATTTAACTTGTGGTTACCTGCCTCAATGTGATGGACTAAACAAATAAAAGGGGGTGGGAGTTGTTCATCTCTACCTCTGGAGATATACCCGCACAGCTAGACAGACGTCTGGTCAGCATGACGTAGTCAAGGAATGTAACATTTTAACATGTTAAACAACTTACCCAAAGGTCAAGACAAAATGAAAAAAGTGCCAGCCGTTGCATATCTGTATGTAAAGCGCATTTATGATGTAAAGTTTCATCTCTATTTATATTAAGTTATTAACATGCCTTGTCTTTATAATAAACGATGTTTGGTGCATATTTATAATGGCTCTATTTTTAAGCACATTATAGTGTTTTCATATAAACATTAATACATTCTATAACAGACAGTAATGGAACGAGGTCCACTTTATGCATATTAAATAGGTGTATTTTTACTATCCGGTTTACTATCCGGTAGTGATATCCGACCGGAGCCGGATAGCACCGGATAGTAAAAAATGCCGGATATTCGCCAGAAGCCGGAGCCGGAGGGACTATCCGGTGCACCCCTAATAT
>JAZGLO010006140.1:0-46318 GCA_036873155.1 Biomphalaria sudanica
CAGATTTGTAAAGAAAACCAAAACATTTGCTTTAAATGTGACATCTTTTGATAAAACTAGGTCAAAATCACTTTGAAATATAAATATATATATATATATATGGCACGTTAAACCATGACCTGCTTATTACAAGTGCTGGAGAGATACTTTTTCTTTTCAATAGCTGTTTAAGCATGGAATATTATGTCTAAATTATCCAGGAAAACTAATGATTGAGTACACTTAAGATCATAAATGAACTACTACTAGATTTAACACACGGATATGTAAAGAAACTCGTAATCATTTTTTTAAAGGAGCATTTCTTCAGTTGAAATGACTATGGATCATCTCATAGAAATAAAGATGAAAACCTGGTCAGAAATATGTCATCCAATATCTGAGCCATACATGAAGGCCAGAAACAGGACTGGTTGTCAGAGACTATTTGAGATATGTGCCACTGGAAGCATTTTATCGGTAGTGGAGCACTTATTTCCATTACCACTTCTGACAATAACAACTTTACAGAACCACAAAAAAACTTACTTACAAGATAAAATGGTTCCTTATTTAAAATATCTAGTGGAAGGTGTGGCTTTAACATTATTAACTTATATCAAGGGGCATATAGTCCTGCACTAGATATCATAATTTAGTGAGGCTACAAATCAATGAGTGTCCTAATATATAGAGGGATATAATCAGTACAAAAGATGCAATTAAGTTGAGTGAGTCAATAAGGAATAATTTTTCATTGAATCATGTATACTTATTGTTAATGACTTTTATTTCTATGAGATGATCCCTAGTCATTCCATGACTGAAGAAAGCCATCTAAAATATATTTGTATACTATAAAATTTAACAAATGGGTCAAATATTAAAGTCATATGAAGTCAATCTTTTGCCCTCATGTGATATGTATATTTGATTAAATTTAGATCATGCAAAAACCACATTGGATTTTATAGACCAATGAATATTTTATTGAACAATGAATGTATCAGACTTATTTTGAACCAAATATCAGACCCACTAGAGCTTAGTGGACACTGACAATCTATAAAAATTTCATGTTTAAACCCCAACCTTTACCACAGTTGTTCTTGAAACTTTATTTCAGCTTTAAATTTGTCTACAATATATAGAAAAACAATTTAATTGCTCTAATTTAATCATATTTAAATAACTATAAGTATGGGTCTAAAATTTATTTTTTTTTTAACTGTCATTCATATTTAAATAAGCATCAAAAATGGTAATCATTTTTTAGAAATATTGTATTTACCAAATTCATCTAGTAGCTTTGGATTAGGTGTAAGAAATTGCTATCAGAAAGCAATCTAGATTTAAAATAATGTCTAAGAACTTTAACATCTGAGTGAGACAACATTTCTACCTGTGGGACTGTCATCAAGTAACTGTTGACCTACTTGACTGTTAAGTTGCTGATCCATGACTCCAGAGACTTTATTGAACAAGTTTTTCGAGGAAGAACCTGTTGAAGAAAACTAAAAAGTTAAGGTGTTTTCTTATAAAGTGAATCATGCAGACAATTAATAGAGGAAGGCCGACGATGAACATGTAAATGAGAGATGGAGGAAAGAGGTAGAATTCAATTTGTGAAAGGGGTTTATGAATTTATAAAAGAAAGATTTTCCTAAAATTAACTCAGTCCAATATAATAACAAAGGAGATATAAAAACTTGCTGTTTTGGTGTGTTTTTTTTAATTCTGGAAGTTACAGAAGTTCCTTCAAAAAATAGGTTTATTATGTCATAGCTCAAAACTCATGGAGAGAATAATCTGTTTGAATTCAGGACCATGATCACAACTGTCCAAAGACCATAAGACACAATGGGACAAGTCATCCAGATAAGCACCAAAAGTGCACATGAACTGTGATTGTGATGTAAAAATATAAAATGTTTTACATGTTTCAGATATTCTTTCAGATGATATTACATAGTAGCTTAAACTTCCCGCAGGATGAAATGGGATGGGCAGTGTTCAAACCAGGGACCTTCCAGACCACCAAATAACAGTCCACAGCTCATACTACATGACCAGGCAGCCATGAAACCTGTTTTATATCCCATCTAACAAAATTAGTCTAAACAAACTGATACGGAAATGTCAATTGTACGTATCTAAGAAATGCAATAGACTCTTACTTCCTTCTAGGGCTTTGGTTGCTCGCTGCATAAACAATGTTTTTTCCGCTTCCGACAAATCTGTGAAATACTGAACATGACTTTCTGTCAGCTGTTGCTGTATGGCTTCATGTAACTCATGAACAAAAGAGTTCCATTCCTAGAGAAAAAAATATTGTTTATAAATTACTAAGCAAAACTTTTTTTTCAAAGTTAAAAATAATTTTGTTTTTGTTTGCAAAAGTCCACATGTAACCACTATAATCAACTGTAAAAGACGAGTAATCATCATCCACAACAAACTCCATTTGAATGAGGGCTTGAGAGGCTCTAATCCTCTCTTGCAAAAGCTCTGGACAGAAACCCTGCTATTTGCGATGTCAACATACAGGTCAAGAATTTATGGTTTCCCTGACCTGTCAAGATGTGGATCAGCACGTCTGGTCAAAAAGAATTTGAGACACGGTTTCCTCTTCTTCCCTGCAGTGGGGACACTGTGAGTCAAACTTTGGCCATAGCAGAATATATTTGATAAAATACTCAAGATGCCAAATGAAACACCATTAGAAACACAGGCAGGACCTTAAAAACACAACTCATTCAAAATCGTGAAACTAAGCCTATCTGGCCTGTCTCTATTCATAACACATAACATAAGGGTACCACTGATCTCTTCAACACTGCCTTTCAACAATGTAATGACAAAAACACATCTTTAGATTGAGAATAAACTTATTGACATGACACTATCCATTCTGACAGGATTAACAACCAACACACTTTTCTTTAAATGAAATGGGGGCAAACATTCCTTTCTTTTCCCATTTATCTTAGTCAAACTGCACCGGCTCCAAACAATTTCCCGTGCTTTTACACCAAGGAAGTTCCTTTCCTTTCTGCCTCGATAGCCAACAACAATTTTGGATAGATAAATTAACTAAGTGTGACAATCACACTTGCCGGGAATTATATTATCAAACTTGACAATTCAATGAAATGAAGAAACATCTCTCTGTATTTACTTCCAAACTTCTTTAATAATACTTCTTCAACTTTCACATAAAATTAACTTCTCAATTCAATAACAACTTGACTTGATACTTCATAAATAAAACTTGAAGATACATGAAACTTCACATAGTATAACTTCAACTTCAACTCCAAATAATATTACTTCAGATAATATTATATATGGAAAGCTCCCTGATCTAAAAACCACTGCGCAGTTCATCTCATGTATTGGTCTACTCATCTGAACACTCCCACATAACAATGAGAACGAAGAAGAAGATAATATTACTTCAACTAATAAAACTTTAATTAAATGAACCTGCTAATATCACAAAACTTAACTAAACCTTTACTAAGAGAGGACTTAAGCGATAACTAAGCAAGGACCATCGCTCTACAAGAACTACTACTATGCGAGGACCCCATCTAACTGACTTTCCCCTAATTTATACCTTTCTTAATCGTACATTCCAGAATCATGGAAACTTCTCCCTTAATTATTTTAGTAACTTTGACCTTCTAGAAGCTGACGTGTGCTATTTTTTTCCCTTAACCTCTTTCTTTGATTGGATACCTAAAATTAACTTGTTTACGCTGGACACTTGAACTCGCTTCTAGAAACTGGTCAAAATAGGTCACAGACTCAACTCGTGACACCAAGAGCCTATTTTTGATTGTTTGTCTCTTTCATTTGTTTGTAGCTGAAAGAGCTATTGGTCTCCACTGACCACAGGTTGCCACATCACAGGTCAGTGTTCAGACCTAATATGATGATTGGTCTCAATCCAGCAGACTTTCCTATATGTAAATCCAATATATTTTTCTATGCAAAGGATATTAAGCTCTTGAATCAATTTACATCAGTTGAGCTCAGTGTTAAACTGTTTCCAGCATAATAAAATGCCAGAGATAATAATACAGTTTGTATACAAATATATAATTCTTATACCAGTATATATTTATGGACCAAAAATCTGAACACTCCAACATGCATGAGCAGATTGACCTAATCATTTTTTCAAAGTAATTTTTTTTTTTATAAGATAAGAGTTTAAATTAGAAATTGCAATAGTGGGAAAAAATGTAATACTAGTGGCCGGGGAGGCACTGTGGCTGAGTGGTAAAGCACTTAGCTACCAAACCAGGGTCCAGGGTTTGAATCCTGGTATTTTTAATTATGGGATCTTTGTGCGCCTCTTAGTCCACCCAGCTCTAATTGGTACCTGACATTAGTTGGGGAAAGTAAAGGTGGTTGGTCGTTGTGCTGGCCACATGACACCCTCGTTAACCATAGGCCACAGAAACAGATGACCTTTACATCATCTGCCCATAGACCACAAGGTCTGAAAGGGGAACTTCTTTTTACTAGTGGCCGGGGATATATGAAAAAACCAGGACCTAGAGATAAAAGTTATACTCTTATCTTATCTTATAAAGTGAACAAAGAAAAGTTGAAAATGATGTGAGTTAAGTAGTCAATATTATAAGATTAAGAAAGTCTTTAATATTGTGTTATAACCAGCATAGGCACTCCACCCTAAGAAAAATGGTGACTGAACATTGTATGAGATTTACAGGACATATCCTTAGAGAAGAGGTAACATGTTTACCAAAATTAGCCATAACACAGAAGCCAACAAGAGGAAAGTGAAAACAAGGCAGCTGTGTTGCACATTCTTAGAAGACCTAAAATCCTTAGCCATGCAGTTGGAAAAGGATGTGAAGGTTGGCAACTAATTTCTACATAATCAAAATATTAATGCTTTTTTCATATGACTTTAATAATTGTGAGAATCTGCAGCAATTGTTTTTCAGCTAATCAGCTTTTCATTATAGCTTACCAGAGCCATAGACAGAAACAAAAACCCTATACACAACTTATTCTAAAGAACAGGTAGTTTGATTTAAACAATGTTTACTAAAAGTTTTGCAATGAAAATTTTAGAAAACACAAAAAAAAAAGTCAAGATTTTGATAAATCTAGCTATCTATTCATAATAATTATGAATAGTTTAGATCTAAATATCTAGGTCTGGTCTTCTCCATCAAAAATTAAATTGCTCTGTTAATTTTAATAATCAATTTACATACGCACATTCCACAAAACTCAACCCTAAATGGAACCCAAAAAATTAGATATATTAGGCTCAAAGCCAGGATCTAAAGATACAGTTATTCTATCAAAAATTAGAAATTGCAATAAGGGGAAACAAAAAGTAATATTAGTGGCCAGAGATGTTAAGTAAAAGCCAATATCTAGAGATAAAAGAATATTTTGTCAAAAATAAATTTATGCACACAAAAAAAAATCTATTCCATGTGACACATGCAACGAATATTATCATGCACACTGCCTGTATTTGCACACTTTAGAATACTTCACATTAGTAAATTAGGATACAAGATATAGCACTGATGAGTAATGAGTTCACATAACAACTGTTTGATGCCCACACTTCTAACCAATACATCTTACAAAACCCTTTTTCAAGTTCAGAATACATAACACTTAATGCTTTATAAAACTCCTGTCAAAATCTCCACAAATACATAAATCTCTAAGTATTTTAAAAACCTAGTGGTCAACTTTGAAAGTCTTAAAAACAAATTAGTAGGTTTTAGAGATCTTTTTAGAAACAGAAAATTTTTTAGGGTAGGCACAGAAACAAAGATAAATCCAGACGTCTACAATGTAGATCTAAATAGAAAATTTTATAATGATTTTAACTTTTATAGGAAAGATAAGTCAGAAGTTCATTTAGCCATAAAAAAACACACAGCTAAAGGATGAAATTACTCAAATTCAAACAAACATTGATTGAAACAAGTTTTTACAAAATCGACACCACCTAAACATCCTAAATAATCAAGTAGCAATACTTCAAGATAAATAACCAATACATAGCAATTATTTGTTTGGATCATGAGCTACTTTACTCTCCTTGGCATTACATGGAAAGCATTAACAAGAAAATAAATGAAAACATTAAGGCAATGATAAACTGGCTAGACAACAGACTGAGTCTACACTGATATTGTCAATTGTAGTCAAACTAAATTTCCATTTGATTGGATCAATAAAATTATCTTATTTACAACAACTGCCACCCTACAACAAAAATCAAGGGACAGATGATAATTATAACCAGATATAAATTTAGATTATGATCACGAATTTTTTCTGAAAGTGAATCATGAAATCATTCATTTGTTGATCAATTGAATTCGTGATGTCAATGTCACATGTGTTCAATGATTGAGTGGCATTTTGTCATTAACTTATCCAAAGATTTAATTAAATCATTTGAAATAAGATATTTGATCATAACAATATTTTAGAATGTTATTAGCATAACTCAAGACCTTTGATTTTGTAATTTCTTCTTTGGAATTAAGTAACCACTTCGGATAACCATGTAGTGACGCCATTTTGTAAACACAGCTGTCAAGGACTCATTTAGCGCCACAGGCCTATATATTTATCTGCGCATGCCCGTTGTTACAACTAAAGCAAAAACACATAGATCTGTGAGCGCAAATGCCGTAAATAGAACTATATATATCCAGATCTAGTCTAAATCTAGAAATCTGTATCATAGTCTTTGATCTACTAGTTTTGAATAAAGATGAATGCTAAGAGTTTTCGCTTTAGGTTGTGGCTTAGATCTAAATGTTAAATCTTTTCAATGTTTCGGATGTTCCTTCAGAGGTGAAGCATTAATTTTCTTCCTAGTCCAAACCTCTCGCAAGACAACGGAAGGGAGCGGGCGGGGTTTGAACTCGGGACCATCGATAAGTCCGAACGCGCGCAAACCGCACGTCCAGACAGCATCTAGTCTAGATCTATTACCTAAAAAAAAAACGCTTTCCATAATAAAGAATTGACTCTAATGTATTCTTGAAAATAATTTCGAGTGTCTCAAAATAGGCCTACAGCAGGAAAATTCTGAATTCAAACCTCAGCAGAAATAAGATAAGATAATATAAGATAACTTTTATTGATCCAATCAAATGGAAATTCGGTTTGACTACAATCGACAACCTCAGCGTAACTACTGAACAATAACAATATAGATGCACAGTATAGATGCACATACGAACAACATTCACACACGAAAAACACATACACACTCATATCCAGCGCTTTATAAATAGACTTCTATGTACTTCTCGATGAAGACAGATTGTTAATTTTTAATGTTGGTCATCCAGGGTCTATTATTACTGAATGTTTTAATTTTCCTCTTTGGTACAATCATGTTTTCACAGAACTGGATGTAGGAATTAACAGTTGTGGTAAGTTCATCTGTCTGGGCAGTTGTTTACAAACATGTCCCAATCTGTTTGCACCAGACAACTTTGTGGCTGTAAAACAGCGTCGTCAGACCATGACTGGATGGGCTGTACTTCGGGTTTTGTTGTTTTTAAAACTGGTTTGTACGTGGGTGTAAGATGGATCATTGTGTGGTCCGACTCTCCGAGGGGAAATAACGATCGAGATGTGTAGGTCATTTTTATGTTGCTATAACACATGTCCAAAGTTTTATCGTGCCGTGTGGGACAATTAACATATTGAGTATATGTTGGCAAGTGTTGAGCTAACGAAAGATGATTGAAATCTCCCATAACTAGTCGGGCAGCATCAGAACTTACAATCCAATCCGCATGCACAATTTCTATTAAATGTTTTGTTGATTTCTCTGTGTTGGCTGTGGGTGATATATGTACAAGTATGATGTACAATTTTGTAAACTCTCGGCAGGTAGAATAGCCTGAGATTGTTACATAGAAGTTCAATATCAGTCGTGCACACTTTAGTTTTGATTGAGATATTGTTGACACAGCAGTACTGTTTAGTGACTTAAATGGCCAGTCCTCCTCCTCTTGTTTTGCCACTATATGTTGTCCTGTCTGATCTGTACAAAAGAAACGCATCAAAGTCTACTGTTGTGTCGGGAATAATTTCATTTAGCCATGTTTCAGTGAGACAGATTTGCGAACTTTCACGGTAGAAATGTCTGCAGCAACAATCGACAAATGTCTGCAGCAACAAGTTCGTCCATTTTGTTATTTAGTGATCTAACATTGTCCTCTTTTCCTGCTTTTGACTCGAACTCCTCCTCTACGGCCTCGTTAGTTTCGCTTTGTCTGTGTGTTGATGGGCTCATGGCGGTTTGTTATGTATCGGCCATTTGTTTCAAAGATGGCGGGTGTGTACATAGATTCATTGATGATCATATTATTTATGCTATCCACCGAAACACAGGTTTTTAACATGCACACTAATAAAATAGTCCATAAAACTAGAAACACTTTTATTCCCTAAAATAGGCTTCGGGAGTCAACCCTGAGGAAGAATCAGAAGCAGTGTTACACCCTCGCAAAGCCTGCGATGAAGCTGATTCCATACTGTATCGGCACCTGCAGTTCCTTTGGATAGATCAGATGCGTGGAAAGACGTCATTCCGGCCCTATACCTAACCATATAATGCATGCACTGCATAGACAACACATTCAAATCTCTATAATATTTAACCTATGTCCTAATGAGCTCTCTATATATGTTATCCTATCTTATAAATTACAGACGATACAAAAAAAAAAAGAAGATAGGGTGTCTTTACGCGTAGGACTGTACGTAATCATGTTCTATTTTTTGAAGTAACGTCTGTATTATTTAAGATAAGATAAGATAAAAACATTCCGGATTTTTTTTTTAAATGCCCATATCATTAATTCCAAGATTACGGATGAGTGCAGAGTTTCACATGAGTATTTAAACCCAGTTCTAGGTTCCCTTTCAGACCTTGTGGTCTATAGGGCAGATGATGTAAAGGTCATCTGATTCTGTGGCCTAAGGTTAACGAGGGTGTCATGTGGCAAGCACAACGACCAACCGCCTTTACCTTTCCCCAACTAATGTCAGGTATCCATCAGAGCTGGGTAGACTCAGAGGCGCCAAGGATCCCGAAATAAAAATCACAGTCTTCACCAGGATTCCAATCCGGGATCCCCGGTTCAGAAGCCAAGCTTTTTACCGCTCAGCCACCGCGCCTCCACTTAAACCCAATGGCGACCTGCTTATTTTGCCATGCAGACAAAACCGTTGTCCGTCGGGGTCTATATACGCTTTCTGTTCGCCTTCTGCGCCTGTATTCAGCAAAAGCTCTATTTTGGGTCTCAAATGTATGTCCAGTGACCCTTCGGTGAGATCTTTCCAGTTGTCTCTTTCAGATCCTATTTGATGCCAGCTGCTTTCCTCTAGCGGGCTTATTAAATCCGACGATCTTTTGCTTGAAGGTATACATTTTTCCATTGATAGTTCCTTTTTCTTTAAAAATAACTTACAACCTACATCTAAAGACAATGATATAAAGCTTTTGCTATGTAAATACATCATACACCTAAAATTTGATGATTTTTATTACATTATCAAAATCACATTTAAAGCCTAACTAGGCCCTGAACGAAATACATTTTAAGGTAGGGGGTCGCGGCTAACTGGTGAATCGTATTAGTGGGTCGCCGAGCTAAAAAGGCTGAGAACCGTTGATCTAGGTAGAGAAGCTAGAAAGAAAGCGGGCATGATGGTGGTAGGTAACTAAAAAGGTTGAGAACCGCTGATCAAGGTAGAGAAGCTAGAAAGAAAGCGGGCATGATGGTGGTAAGCAGCTAAAAAGGTTGAGAACCGCTGATCTAGGTAGAGAAGCTAGAAAGAAAGCGGGCATGATGGTGGTAGGTAGCTAAAAAGGTTGAGAACCGTTGATCTAGGTAGAAAAGCTAGAAAGAAAGCGGGGATGATGGTGGTGGTAGGGCTAATGGAGTCGCGAGGCAGTGAACGGTTTGGCATCGTGAGTAGAGACGAGCTCTGCCTTAGAGGGAAGGGGTGGAGCACGAGAGGAGAGAGGGAGGAGAAAGAAGCAAGCTAAGAGAGGGGGCAGAGATGGAAAAAGGAGAGAGAGAGAGTTGCCGCGTGAGTCAGCACACCCCACAGTCGTCGATGCTTCTACAGGCGGCATTTCAAACTTGTCATTGATTTCTCCCCCCTCCCCAACCCCTCCCCCCTTATCGACGCCGCTACTCCTGCCATCAGAGTGTGACCCGTGTTTTGATGTTTGACACAGTGTGTCGTGCCAGTTGTTGTCTCTGGATACTAATAAACACAATTCATTTCTTGATAGAATCAAGGATTAAACTCTGTGTCGACTCAGCACAATTAAAGCACATTTGCAGGTTGGTTGTTTCATGTTTCTTAACATTTTTTTTTTTAAACACAGTGTCAAGCATTAACTCACACCGAAGTGAAGTCCCTTCTCTGATGTATCGATCCTCCGTGGCCTTCACCGCTCTTAACGTGAGCCGCCATAAGTCCTTTAACCCTTTCTCTCAGTTATTATTTGTCCACGTTTCGAAGATATTCTTAATTTTGTTCATTACTATTTCACTCACCTGTTATGATTAAGCTTCAATAGCTTTGTTATTTGTTATCAGAAAAATGTTGAATTTGGTATAGAATTAAAGGGAAATGCATGCTTTTTTTTATACAACACAAAGTCAGGTTTATAAAATAAAACATTAATTTAATTTAATGAGGTCAAATCGACGATGGTATCGTCGATTAGGAGAGTAAGAGTTAAGAGAGGACGAATGTAACACTGTCTCTGTTCTTACAACGACATAGTAACCTAATTATAGACTAAAAATTACCTGTTTTACTTAGCCTACGCCTGTTAGTTGCTGTAAGTAAGAATCTTGGGAAGGGGGGAGTGAAGGAGCGAATGAATGGTATACCAACATGACTAGAGGGGTGGGGCTGGCGATACTACACAGAACAACACAAAGAGACTAGAGACTAAACTCTGGTCAGTGTCACAGCTCGTTTCTGCAAATAAGAGCTACTTTACTTTAGACACTGGTCAATGTATTGATGTGACATTAAAGCATAATGCTTAACAAGAGAAATATACCCAAAAAATTTTTTTTTAAAAAGCTTATCTAAGCGGCAGAACTCCACACTTATCCATACTGTAATATTTATTTCCCTTTTACGATATCAAATAAAATTAAGTAATTACCAGTATTTAATTAGATAATTGGTAATAAAAATATTGATTCATGTTTTGTTAGGTACAATAAATAATTGTGCAAAGTTTCAACTTGATCCGAGAAAAGGAAATTGGAGAAATAACGTGTTCAGAATGTGTACCAGACAGATAGACAGACAGACTAATTGAGCTGATGCAAGCTTTGCAATAGAATTAATAGTTTTGCTCATATAATCAGTTTATGTATTCAATTACCAGAAAAAGTATTACAAATATATCACTGTTTTTATAAACAGTCGAATATGTACTGTCTTGTTTTGACATATAAGAAACTGAAAATTTAGTTTTCTTTAAAGTTGACACGATGAACAATTTTATAAATAGGCATATTTAGTCATTAAATACAATTTTAATGCACACATTCAGACATAGAATACATTTACAATACAAATACAACAACAAGCGATTGGAAAAAAAACAATGAATATGTTATCGAGAAACGACAATACAAAGTCATTGAAGTGTGACCAACAGAAGTGGCATTATAAACGTGCATTGCGAAAACGAGGCATTTTCATTTAATTAAAAACGCGTGCACCTTTTTTTTCCTAAAAAAAATATGTTCATATTCAAATGCATTAGCTGTAACGTCAATGCCCACACACAAATGACAACCTTTCAAAGATGACTTGAGATTACAACACGTTGAATGTATAGAAGGTTTACTAATATCTTTGTTATCCTTGGGGAAATTAATGTTACACATTTTGCGTGGTGCCCCAATGGTCAAACAGACTAAGAGATATGTGAAGATGACGGTGAATTCCTAGGCTATATAGTTGTTGTTGAAGGTCGTTGACTTGTAGCACCTAAACGATGGTAGACAACTAAACCGCTGTAGGCGTATTATACCTTAACTTATTAAACTTGAAATAACTTCTTTTTTTTTTTTAAACAAAGCTAAATAGGACTTTTAATACAGTGTAATCAAATTCAACTGGAGATAATGAAATAAAATGAAATCAATATATTAGACTTTTGTAATAATATAAAATGGTATTTTAAACAAAATCTAACTCGCTTCAATAACACTTCTTTTCAGTCTCACGTTCTGGAGTCGTCTGTCTTAAACTAAGACCGCTGTCGGCAATGCTACTTATCTTGCATCATTCACGACCACTCGCTAACCTCTTTCCACCGTCACCATAGAAACATACACACATAAACAAACACACTCCATAACAATCGTCCTTTTGGTTTGTCATTTGTCAGTAACTTTCCCGTGACATGTTTGTTGACCCATTGGGAGGGGGTACCTCATCGGTATCTTTTTTTTTTTTTTTTTTTTTGTCTTGCCGATCTTTAATTTTTTTTTTAAACCTTAAGCTTGGCATTCAGTCTTGGACGCCATGATGATCTTGTGACATTTCTACATTAGCGCTTTGTTGTCAAGAATGGTTGGAGAGTATATTGTCACTTTGTTGTCATGATTGATTGGAGAGTATATTGGCGCTTTGTTGTCAAGATGGATTGGAGAGTATTCGCGAAGTACAAATCAACGTTTGTATCCTGTCACTCTTGTCACTATTTGGACAAAGGCCGAAACTAATGTGTATTCCTCTAATCATAACAATGCCCCCAAAAAAGTTCAAGGCAATATCTAAAAACAAACATCTAGTTCTAGCAGACGTCAACACTACGACCAGGGTCATGGTCACATTCCTAAAGCAGAGTATGGGGGAAAAAATTAAGCAATGGAGATACCGGAAGCTAGAAAAATTAGCATCGCCTCCTAGGCTACAAACCACTATTATCTATTTTTTCATCAATGTCAAGGTCGGTTGACCAGTCTAATTATAGGCCCACACCTTTCAGCTATGTGTGGTTGTGTGGTATGCGCTCTGGACTGTCGTTTATATTGTCCCTGGTTCGAACCATTCACGCTGCTATCCCCTACAGTCACTCGGAAGGTTTGGGCTTGGATGTATGTTCCATTCTGAAAGAATAGACGAAACACGCAAAACAAAAAGTTCCACCTATGCTCAAGTTATGGAGATCAGGAAGCTAGATACAGAATCACAAGAAAGATGAGGTCTCTTATAACCTATCCCGACAAGATCAATATCTAATTTTTCGATTCAGAATCGGACACAAAAGAATGAGACAACATATGTTCCGGAAGTTCAAAATTGGAACCAGTGAATTCTGCCCATGTGAAGTATCACCAGAGAATCCTGACCATGTCCTTCAAAACTGCATTCTCTACCAAGAGGCCCGTACAAGAAGCTGGCCCCAAAACACCTCAATAGAAAGAAAGCTATATAGAGAGCTCCCTGATTTGGAAACCACTGCGCAGTTCATCTCATATATTGGTCTAGTCATCTGAACACTCCAACATAACAATGAGAACAAGAAAGAAGAAGAAGTAAGCTAGATAGACTAGACATCTCTTCCAAAATCACTATTCCTACTACCTAGTAATTCATCAACTTCAAATGTGGTTGGACAAAAAAACTGTTTAAAACACAGGAGTATGTGGTTAGAAGTTTGAGCTACCGAAGAGTTGAGTTTGAGTTGAGCCCCAGTGGAAGCTGAAGAAATTTAAAAAGAGCAAATTAAGGATGAATCATTTCATAAGGAAATATTTTCTCCACATTAGCGGAAATTGTGTTTTGAGATAGGTATGGTTTTGTTTTTAACTGCTAATATCTACAATTCAATGATGAGTAATTCATATTAGTTGTCAGGGTGGAGAGACTCTTAATTTGATTCTCACGTAATGATGTAACCCAGGAAGTGAACGCTTAAATTAGCGTCGTCTATTCTGAGCGTATTTTAAACATTTCAATGAGTAAAAAATCTTATTGTTACGTGCGCATCATAGTGTAAATGTGAAATGGTGCGATTGCGTGTTGAAAGGAGAGAAAAACCAAAATGGAGGAATATGAACAAGAAAGTGTTTTCAGTGTTAATAAAGATTAAAGTATTTATAAAATGTGATTTGTCGTTTTCATGTCTAAAGAGTCTCATCAAATATGAAGACGTAACACTTATCTTATATAATACAGACGTTACTTCAAAAAAGAAGATTATTACGTCCTACGAGTCATGCATCTAATCATGCATATTAACCAATGCCTAAGGCAACCCATTCCATGCTATAATAGTACTAGGGAAGAAAGAGCATTTGTACAAATTTGTCTAAGCATATGGAACTAGGAATGTGCCTTTATCTTTGTGTCTTTCTGACTATTTTATTAGATTTTGTTTTTGTATATGAAGATTATGGTTCAGTGTTTTATGTATAATTGCTACTTTACTTTTAAGTCTATCATTTAGGCTCTCTAAATTTTGTGATTTTAATAATGGTGTTAATCAAAAGTGAAAATTCGTTTGTTATAAATCTCACTGCTCTATTTTGAATTTGTTCTAGTTTCTCTGTATTTTAGAATTGAGGGATCCCAGACAAATAATAATAATATTATATGTGTCAAACAATCGCTAACCTCTTCACACCGTCACCATAAAAACACAAGCACTCCATAACACTGAGAGGTCCACTAAAGTAGATAGAATTCTCCTTCTGTCTCTCGCTCTCTCTCTCTCTCACTCTCTCTCTCTCTCTCTCTCTCTCTCTCTCTCTGTCAGTCTGTGTACTTTTTCAAACCAATTGAGGAGAGAGTAATCCATTTATTCAATGGACCTCATTCACCAATCGTAAACAAACAACATTTAGCCACGTGATTCTATATATCTTCTATACAAATTACGATCTAATTTTAAATGCACAATGGCTATCACGTGACCGTTTTTTTTTTCGTTGTTTTATCAATATTATCACGTGACTAAATGTTTTTTGTTTACAATTGGTGAATGAGGTCCATTTGAGAATGTGACCTTCTCCACGTTATCATCACTGGTCATGCACCAGGGAGACAAATTCTGTTTCCCTTTCACCTGTTATAAAGTGATAATTAGTATAATATAATACTAGATTGTAAAAATAAAATAAGCGAGGCTGGCACTACGACAAAATTAACTCCCGTAAATTTTTCTTTCGCTTATAATTTTGTTTTTCTTTAACTCGGCGGCCCAAAAGGTAAACTTTCCAGAGGTTATCTCCCTTGATGAATCGGTGGTTTTGAATTGTCTTCCCTGCTGAGCTTAGAGTCTAGGCAGCCACGGGAAGGAGGCTGGTGAAAGACAATTTAAACTACGACAGTGACGGGAGATGGTTGGTTTACAATGGGAGACCTGTCTATTGACAAGTCCTTGTTATTTTGTTGTGATAGCCAACTTCATCTGGAGACTTCCTGGTAGTTGTAGCGGTTTTCTTTTCATTTTTTTTACTCGGTATGCTGTTAGAGGACATTTCCGATCCAAAAGGCTACTAAAAATCAGGTGTGTTCTTCTACATTAGGACTACATTTATAGACCTCCATTGGTTGTAAGTTACGAAAAACTTAGACCGAAAAATACGCAGGGAATGTTATGGTAATGAATTGCTCTAATGATGAATTGCTATAATGATGAAATGTTGCAATGATGAAATGCTATAGTGTTGAAATGTGCAATGATGAAATGCTATTGTGTTAAAATGTGCAATGATGAATTGCTATAATGATGAAATGTGCAATGATGAATTGCTATAATGATGAAATGTTGCAATGATGAAATGTCTCGTATGATGAGGTGCCTGGTCACCGCTTCAGAGCGAGGCTAGTAGACATACAGCCAGAGAGTTATGCTATGTTTCAGAGTGAGGCTAGTAGACATAGAGCCTTAGAGTTCTGCTATGTTTCAGGGCGAGGCTAGTAGACATAGAGCCTTAGAGTTCTGCTATGTTTCAGAGTGAGGCTAGTAGACATACAGCCTTAGAGTTCTGCTGTTTCACAGCGAGGCTAGTAGACATAGAGCCATAGAGTTCTGCTATGTTTCTGAGCGAGGCTAGTAGACAAAGAGCCTTAGAGTTCTGCTATGTTTCAGAGCGAGGCTAGTAGACATAGAGCCTTAGAGTTCTGCTATGTTTCAGAGTGAGGCTAGTAGACATACAGCCTTAGAGTTCTGCTGTTTCACAGCGAGGCTAGTAGACATAGAGCCATAGAGTTCTGCTATGTTTCTGAGCGAGGCTAGTAGACAAAGAGCCTTAGAGTTCTGCTATGTTTCAGAGCGAGGCTAGTAGACATAGAGCCTTAGAGTTCTGCTATGTTTCAGAGTGAGGCTAGTAGACATAGAGCCTTAGAGTTCTGCTATGTTTCAGAGTGAGGCTAGTAGACATACAGCCTTAGAGTTCTGCTGTTTCACAGCGAGGCTAGTAGACATAGAGCCATAGAGTTCTGCTATGTTTCTGAGCGAGGCTAGTAGACAAAGAGCCTTAGAGTTCTGCTATGTTTCAGAGCGAGGCTAGTAGACATAGAGCCTTAGAGTTCTGCTATGTTTCAGAGTGAGGCTAGTAGACATAGAGCATTAGAGTTCTGCTATGTTTCAAAGTGAGGCTAGTAGACATACAGCCTTAGAGTTCTGCTTTTTCAGAGCAAGGCTAGTAGACATAGAGCCAGAGAGTTATGCTATGTTTCAGAGCGAGGCTAGTAGACATACAGCCTTAGAGTTCCGCTGTTTCAGAGCGAGGCTAGTAGACATACAGCCATAGAGTTATGCTATGTTTCAGAGCGGGGCTAGTAGACATAGAACCTTAGAGTTCTGCTATGTTTCAGAGCGAGGCTAGTAGACATAGAGCTAAGAGTTCTGCTATGTTTAAGAGCAAGGCTAGAAGACATAGAACCTTAGAGTTCTGCTATGTTTCAGAGCGAGGCTAGTAGACATACAGCCTTAGAGTTCTGCTGTGTTTGAGATTTTATCTATGTTTTGCAATTTTTTCTTTTTTTTTTTTTTGCGAGATCCCTTCCAATCGGAGGCCCTAGGCGTAGTGATTGGCAAAATGTATCTAAAAAGCTAGAAACTTTGAGTTTTAGTTTAACTTAACACAATCTAATTAAGGCCAAAGTTTAATTACAAAAAAAAAAAGTTTATTTAAAATCGTAGTTTAAAATTTCAAAAACTTTTCAACATGTTGTAGCGGTTGAAACGCACGTTTCCTGTTTTCTGGTCATGGGATATAAACAACTTTGATTATAAAAAAACAACAACCTATAATTAAAAACTATTTTGTCAGTCTGCCTTTGAAGAGCGACTGGTATAGTAAGATGCTGGTAGAAGTTATCGAACCAATATCTGCACTTTGGCAAAAGCTATGTAACATTATGAATGGGGTTATTCCGTATTTCTTTGAATTCACAGTTAAATTTCTGTTAGTTTATATTGGGACTCTGATAAACGTGTTAGGCCACTATTTAGTGGTTTTAATCAATAAGTTGGCAAACGCTAATTTATTAACTTCAGAAACATCAGACCTTAGATGATGCCGAAGCGTATAATAGATTCAAGTCTTTAGACCTAATTGATATCAAGGTCAAATCTAAGAGCATTTGGATAACCAACTCAAGACAAAAAAAAAACATTTTAATCCACACCCTCCCTGCCCAAAAGTAAAAAGACTGTGTCCGACTGATTGTAACAACATGGTCAGCTAGACTAGTGTACTGTAGTCTGTGGTCGTATGCAGGACCACTCGACCACCCAGCGGTTTTTTTTTATCTTCTTACGCGTTATGCAATAGTGTTTTTTTATATGTCGAGTTGTGAAACATAAATAACACATTGGTCTAGTTAGTCAAGCATTTATAATACGAAGACCTACCTTTATACTAAAAAAAGTTGCACAGGTCAATTTTTTTTAAACACTTCATCAGTTTCCTCTTTTTTTAAAATTTCTTTGGTTACTAGATGTAATTGAGTTATTTCCAATGGGTAAATTTTTTATGAGATTGTATAATTGGATGGCTACCTGGTCGTGCGGTTTGCAGGCTGGACTGTCGTTCAGGTTTATCGTTGGTCCAGGGTTCAAACCCTGCCCGCTCCCATCCCCCGTCGTCCTGTGGGAGGTTTGGACTAGGAAGTAAACTATCTTCAACTCTAAAGGAACATCTGAAACATTTAAAACAACATTATAATAAGTCAATGTAATAAAAAAAAAGTACCATTCTTTTCTAAAGGTAAGCCTAGTGTACTAGGCAAAAATACAAGCAGACATATTTAATTAAGACATCTTTTTTTTTCAAATGTTATTGTGTTATAACATTTATCGTAAGAAACTTCTTCCTTATTACTGATTTTATTGCGGAGAAAGATTTATAGAATGTTATAACAATTAAATCGAATTCTAGTAAGCCTACAGTTGGATTGATTAGCTAGGTCTAGATCAAAACAGCCACCCTCCCCACCAAAAAGTTGTTAAAGTTTATTTAATTGGTTTTAGCTTAGTTTAACTCTCTTTTGAAGTTGGTGATAAACTTTTAGTTTAGCTACTTTATTCTAGTTAAAACTTAGTTTTAGTTTAACTTTTCAAATATAGTTTAGTTCCCATTACTACCTAAGCGGCTGCATAGTTTGCGTATGCCTAATGCCGACACTGCCAAGCAGCTTTAGCTCTGCACTGCAGTCTGGAACGGAACGCAACACTATAAGAGGAAAATGTTTTTTTAAAAAAAAATACTATTTGTATCTTTTTATTTCTTTGTCATAGATCGTACGTAAGATTTCTTTTTGTAGAATTCAGAATCTGAAACTAAATTTTAAGTAAAAATTGAACGCACTCATTTACACGCAATTTTTTTTTTCAGACGCGTCTTCACACTAAGTATTCAAATAATTAACTAGGTCATATGTGAATGATTTCCAATGTCACGTCTGCACGGTCGTGTGGTTTGCGCTACGGATTGTTGTCACGACGTGTGCAGTTTTAGTGAGTTATATCTTGTTTAAATTATTACTTCACCTGTGTTTCAACATGCATCTACTTTTTAAGTTGAATCTATGTATAAATACAGTTAGAAACGTGTTCGTATTAACTGCCTATTCTACTTTAAGAATATAATACACCTACATCGGTTTAGTTGGTCTAGGCAGGGCCGGACTTGGGTGTCAAAATCGGTCCGGGCATTTGTTTATATTCCGGCCCATATATTGTATAATCACAACAAATTTCCGTAAGGATCAATAAAGCAGTCTTAGTCTTAGTCTTAGTCTTAGTATATCAAAAATCAAACAAAGCATTAGGGTTTATTAAAAGAAATTACTATAAATCAAATAAGAACATAAAACTAAAATGTTATTTAACCTTGGTTAGGCCAATAATAGAATATGCATCCTCCGTTTGGGACCCCTCAACTCAAGAAAACATTTAGAAACTGGAACAGACACAAAATAGAGCAGTGAGATTCATAACAAACGAATATTCACATTTAACCAGAGTAACACCTTTAGTAAAATCACTAAATTTAGAAAGCCTTCAGGACAGAAGACTCAAGAGTAAAGTAGCAATTATACATAAAACCCTGAACCATAATCTTCAAATACAAAAACAAAATTTAATAAAATACTCTGAAAGACACAAAGATAAAGGCCCATTCCTCGTCCCATATGCTAGGACAAATTTGTACAAATACTCCTTCTTCCCTAGTGCTATAGAGCATGGAATGGGTTGCCTGAGCTAGCCAGGAAAACCAGTGACTTGGCAGAATTTAAGTCATTGGTTAATATGCATGACTAAATGCATGACGCGTAGGACGTAATCATCTTCTTTTTGAAGTAACGTCTGTATTATATAAGATAAGATAAGATATCATAAGGATATGAGATAAGACAACATATAAGATAATATAAAATCTGTGAACATTTATATTGACCATTGGGAAGGCATAGTCCTAGACCGCACTAGTTTGAGAGAGACGGTGACCCAGAAAGCTATGGACAGCGAGAAAACATGGGCATCAGGTCTTGAAGAAAAGCGTGCCACACGGAAAATGGCCAGCTCCTCTACCACCAAAGCGAACGTCACCTTGACCTGCAATATATGTGGACGGGAGTGTCTCTCCAAAACATAGGGCTCCACAGCCATATGAAAAAGTGTTCCAGATGAACCATAGTCTTTCCCCGACTGAAGGAGGCCAATGAATGAAGATAATATAAACCTTATGTTTCTTTTTTAAACCGCTTTCACACCCCCGCCCCCATCAATGTCAGGTACCCATTAGAGCTGTAAAAAATTACAGTCTTCGCCAGGATTCAAACCTGGGACGCTCGGTTCGCAAGCCAAGCTTTTACTATTTCTAAAAAAATATGTTAGATTAAATTGATATTACACAGTAAATAAATTTTTTAAACACGACGCTCGTAGGTTCACTTTTATAAGAGAATATTATAAAATCTTTAACTATTTAAAACGTGTCATAGTGACATCCATGAGGCCCTTTCGGTATCTCTATCGGCCCGATTGGGTACCAGGCTATCGGGCATTTACTTGAATGCCCATATAGCCAGTCCGCCCCAGGTTTTAGGTGTTTGTATCTACAAACCAACGAGACGGAGTATCAAGAACCACAAAGGAAGAAAGCTCCCTAAATTACTGCTTACGTTACGCTAATATATTCCTTATGTTTTTATTTTAGGACCTCGCGTGTACTTGTAATGCTACACAGCAGTACCCCAGCAGTTAGCTCACCAAGGTTCTCTCGCTTTGTACACATAGGAGCAAAAACAGGTAACCTTGACATTTAACTCTTCGATGTATTGGAACTGAAATTCTTAACCTTGTGAGACTTGGGGGCCGCTTTCAATCTGAGTCACTCGGTAGCGATCTGGTGCTTTTGTGCTAAGATTTGACTGACGACAATAGAACAAATGCTAAGACTTTTTAAAGCAGTAGATACACAGTCATAGATAAATCTAGATATATTATCTAGCTTTGCTGTAACATGTGGAGTTATAGTCAATTTGAATGACCGGACTATGTTCTCGCTTGCTTGAAGTAGCAGGCTCTAGATCTGTCACGGTCAAAATACCAATATCTGACCTTGACCCACGGAGTTCAGAATAAGTAATCTATTCGTCAAAGGTTGTTTTTTTTTCTGAACAAAACTATTCGAATATATAATACTAATCTCTGAATATTTGATTTACAATTTGCAGCTCTGCCAATATTTTATATCTTATCTTATATATTTGACTTTACTTTAAAAAATAAGATAATTAGGCCTACGTCCTAAGCATTTCATGTGTCAATCTAGTCATACATGTAATTGAAGAAAGTCGGTCGACAGATCATGTGTGGTGCCCCAACGGTTCAACGGACCTAGGGATAGATGAAGGTTTAGGTTTATTTATTGCCAGTTTTGTTTATGACAATTTCAGACCTTACAAACTATTCAATTAATTTCATTTGAAAACTGGATTTTAAATTTGATAAAATCTCTATTCATTATCTATACAAAACTTGGAAGCGGAAGCCATTAGCTTGTGACGAAATGCTGTTAGCCAAGGAGGTTATATTTAGATGGAGATGGCGGTTGCTATCAAATGTTCATTATCGGTTGAAGCCAGTGGGCGGAGCCTATTCGCATTATTGGTTTACTCAAAACATTCCATCAGTTTTCTAATTCTCGTAACGACTCAAATTAGCCTCGTATTTTGTCATCATGTTTTTTTTCTTTAATCTCCTGTAAGGCCCAAGTTCATATCTGGTGGTCTAGATATTCATATCTGGTGGTCTAGATATTCATATCTGGTGGTCTAGATATTCATATCTGGTGGTCTAGATATTCATATCTGGTGGTCTAGATATTCATATCTGGTGGTCTAGATATTCCAATGGATAAATTACAAAGCGCTGTAGAGCATGTAAAGTGATTTATACGATCACCTGATCGAGGCCTACAAAACCGAAATATAATGATTACATCGAAATTAAGCACTATTGTGGGCTGAAAAAATCACAAAAATGATTTGCAAGAGGTTTGTTATATTTTTGATACTTTTTACCGCACTGAAATCACCACAAAATTGATAAAATTGAAGTGAAAAGAGTACTACTACCTACTACTAACAATAATGATACAGTAATACTAACTAATCTTTCCCTAATTAAACTCTGGCCTACATTTTAGTAAATATTTCTTCAACGTTGAAAACATAAACTTTATTTGGTTTAACTTTTGTTTTTATTCCAATTTTTTATATTTTAATAAAAATGTTTTTAGATTAGGAATAGGCATATAAATTTTGTTTCACATAAAAAACCATACTGGACCCCAACCACGACCACCCATCTAAAAGGCATTTGTAATGTTTATTTTATTCTATAACGTTTTATAAGATATTGTACAATGTACAGATATTTAAATAATGTCGTGAAATATTGTCGAACAAATTTCTCAAAAAAAAAACAGACTACACGTTTTAATTTGAGTAGACCAAGATGGCTGCGATTTGGCTTCAACCTAGTGACGTCACGCAATCTCCATCTAAATATAAAATCCTTGCTGTTAGCAGACGATATTTTTTTTATCTATTCCAGTCATTGTATTTTGTAAAAATCGTAAGTACGATAGGTACTCTCTAAAACAAAATCTTGGCGTCAAATCCTCGACGTAAATAGTTTAAACATTTAGAAACACAGAGTGGATGACAACTCAATCTATTCTTGAGGATTTACTGGTACAACCAAGATTTAATTTGCTGGTCAGTTCGGTGGTTCTTCCCTACACGGTTTTGTGGTGGTTACAGAATAGGACAATAAAGAAATTACGTCGTGGTTAGCAGAAGTCAAGCCGCTTGTAAGCAGACGAAATACAGGATTGGGGACGTGAGCCACGAATGTGGCACGACCCAATCGTAGAAATGGTCGCTGCCATTGTGGTACCTTCAAACATGACATAGGGGAAGAGTTCCCAGGTCCGATAAAATCCTTTCCAACGGTCATTAAGGCGCACCTTGCAAGCGCGCCGATTCTCGACTGGACTTCATTGAAAATGTTTCTTCCTGATTCCAGAGAATGGTTAACTCTTATGCTTTTTCCTGATTTCAGAGAAATGTCAATTCTGTCAGCCCAAAACATTACAGAATAATGCGTACTCTGACCCACACTCTCAACCAAAACAGTGTATATCTTATAGATGTAACTCTCCTTATGGTTATATCCTGTAGTGCTTTGATATAACAAAGATAAAGGCACATTCCTCGTCCCATATGCTAGGACAAATTTGTACAAATACTCCTTCTTCCCCAGTGCTATTAGAGCATGGAATGGGTTGCCTGAGCTAGCCAGGAAAACCAGTGACTTGGCAGAATTTAAGTCATTGGTTAATATGCATGACTAAATGCATGACGCGTAGGACGTAATCATCTTCTTTTTTGAAGTAACGTCTGTATTATATAAGATAAGATAAGATAAGATAGGAGCCTTTCCAGTAAGCGTGCACAACCAAGTTTTTCTATTACAGTCCCTGCTGAAAGCGTATTCCTAATAGCCAAATATACTTTTAAGAATTGTTATATAACCGTTAAACCAGAGTTTTCATTCTGTTTGTCTGGTACAACTCTTGTGCACATTGTTTCTCCCTCTTCCCATTCTCGGATCGAGTTGAAACTTTGCACAATTATTCATTGTCGATAACAGCACATGAACAAAAAAAAAATTAATTAGTGGCAATTAATTTATTTTGTTTTATTTAGAAAAGGACATCGTTTTTTTTATGATGTTTTTATTTTCAGATACAACGGAACGACAAAAAGCAGGAGAGAACAGAGGAACAATGAATGTAAGTTTTTTGTAAGTGTATGAGAGTTAAAGCAGCAGAGTGAGTGTGTGTGTGTGTGTGTGTGTGTGTGTGTGTGTGTGCGTGCGTGCGTGCGTGCGTGCGTGCGTGCGTGCGTGCGTGCGTGCGTGTGTGTGTGTGTGTGTGTGTGTGTGTGTGTGTGTGTGTGTGTGTGTTTGCGAGAGAGAGAGAGAGAGAGAGAGAACCTTGTAGCTTAGCTTTTACATTGAGGTCATCAAAGGGAGGCAAGTAAGTGGTTATGGTACATATTAATATTGTAATGTTGTTTATCTCTTCTTTTACTGTTTTAGTTACTCTTAACTTTAATAGTGATAAAAAAAAACTGGAGCTCATTACCTATCTGATAAAGTTGGTAAACGCACCATTAAAACCATTTAGCCTAAATTGCCAAAATTACTACATTTTAACTCGACATTCTAAAACTACACGTTTTTTGTTTTTTTTTTGCTTGAATAAGAATTTATAAGCAGTAATTAAGAATACCAAACTAAATCTCTATCGCAAGGTTTACTTAATTTTAGCGTACACATCTGTGATACACAAAAATCTGGCCAGTATTTGTACACGCTCCATGTTTGCCACACCCTCTGAATGTAATTCTTTCATCCGTTCCCTGACACGCATGCCTGGACCATCTGTAACATGTCTGCTTCTGGGCATACGTACACGGATTTATTTATAGAGCTCTGTTTGTGTATTCAACTCACACTTATATCCCGCCCCTTCAGCTTTAGACACACACTCCCACACAATAGTTACACACACACATGCACACCCACATACACACTTATGTTAACTACACTTCGTTACCCATTAATCCGATGTAACTGGCATCGTTTGACCATTAACATCAATTGGATTTTACATACAGTGCATGGGCCTAAAAATAGATTTACGCTCACAAGTCAGTTTCTGTCTAATTGAGATGAATTATGCTTGCTTTAAGATGACTTAATGGGTGTTCGCTTCATATTGTTAGTTCGGGTATAATTTGAAAGCATGTGGCCAGGATGTAAAGGTAAAAATTGCCAAGAGGTGGTGGAAAAAGATGCTTTTTAGAATTGAATGTTATTACAAACGTATATCTGCTCACTTTGTGACACTCTGTCTGTCTGTCTGTATGTCAGGTAAAAAGTTTGAACATGTTTTTTCTCCCACTTCCCATTCTCGGATCAAGTTGAAAATTCGCACAAATATTCAGTGTCAATGACTACACATTAACCAATCAAAAAATTAACCGATTAGTTAATAATTTAGTTGTCATTAATTTATTTATTGCGAATAGAAAAGGGAGTTAAATATTGCAGTATTGATAGATATGACAGTAATAGTGCGGTTCTTTTCATTTTATAAGCCTTTTATTTTTTTTTTTATCTTCCTTTTTTTATTTAGATTAGGTTTACATTCAAAGTGCATCTCTTTAGCAATATAATCTTGAAAGTTCCCTGTTACCAACTAAAAAAAAACAACAACTACTTTGTGCAAGAAGAGGAAGAAACTAGAAATTCGATTCTTCGGCACTAAGAAGTACACAATAATTATTTTTTTAATTGCTTTTTCATTACTTCCGTTTCCTGTGCACCGGATACAGCTTAACAAATCTATTTTTAGATTCGCTTCCGTTTATGGAAATCCCCCATGAAGAAGACACAGCGCATAAATAGAAGAATGTTGACAAACAGTAGCAGCAGAACTCGAATGTCACAATTATATCACTAGTTTTAAGTCTTCTGAGCTCTGTGTGTGATATTTAAATGTGTCAGTCACTACGCTCTCCTCCACGGTACCTCCATCACCAGGCAAGGACCGAAAACATGCTCACAATTGGAGTTTCAATTGTTGAAAGAAACATCCTCCTGTTAGTTCAGTAATTCTTCATGGGCTTAAAAATGGTGGGAAAACACTGGGCTGATACTACGACATTTCGAAAACGGCTCTAATGATTTTCCAAGAAATTTGACAGTCTATGTATAGTCCATATCTTTGGGGGAAAATACTCACTAATTATCCACACTAAGAAAACTATGGTTTGACTGTCATAATTTTTCAAACTATTATCATCTTCAATTTTGCTTTTTTAAACAGTTGGAATTCCCGCAATGGACTCAAATGTTTCTTTGTTTTTAGTCAAGAGTTGAATAAATACATATATAGAGGTTCATAACATTTTGCGCTCTGATTACATAGGAAATAAGCTGGAGTGTAAAAGAAGAACTTAATTGTGCAAGCTCTGTAATGAAGCATGAAAAGAAACGAATAGAATACGAAATTAACGACCAAAATCATCTTTATTTTTATATGCTTATATGTGTAATGATCCTAGTTTTCGACTTTCTGATAAATTTTCATTATCGACCTATTTATGTACTCACTACTAATATTTTATTTCACGTCTGCTGTGGTCTAAACTATTTTGTTACAGTTTAAAGCTTCTGTAATTATGATTTCCAAATTTTTTTTGCGATTTTTATTTGGCCACAGGCTTAAGATTTTGTTTGGTCACTTCAGGGGCCGGTTGGTGTAGACCAAAGTTTCGTAAGATTTTTTTAAAAAGTTCAACTTTTTTTTTCGATACAAGTTGCAACAGTTGAAAAGGGCCAAAACGACATAGATGTAGAACTAGAGTCTAGAATATTGATCCATTTCTCTGTATTCACCTTTAAACAGTAACCGTAAAACTATAACGCAACCCATGTCTCTTGGATTCTCTTTAATCGGATGAAATGTAAGGGAGGCAAACACCAGACGAATGGTATGAACACACTTTATTATTACTTCCCTTGCTTAGTTTGCATTTTTTTTTGTATCGTTTTTTAACGTGTACAAAATGTTTACAATGACGTCTTTGCAATGAATTTTTTTTTACCAAGTAGACGTGTTGTGAGGCCCCAAACCCTGCATTGAGCAACATTCAGTCAGACCTAGTGGACTAGAAACACACAAATACAAACATTCATTCATACACTACACAGAGAGAGAGGGGCCTACATAGTTCAAACAAATAACTGTTTAAAAAGTTGATATTTTGCTGTAACAAATTCTTTTATGGGAGGCGCGGTGGCTGAGCGGTAAATCGCTTGGTTTCTGAACCGGGGGTCGTTCGAATCCATAATAATAATTGAATTGCAAATAACTGATGCATGAAAATAACCGAGTTGTTTATGTGTCCTAATTTTTGTAACTCATCCTATTAGTTTGCAAACTCTTCATGGGTTCAAACCGGGAACAGATTGGAACCTTTTATTTTCAAAGTGACAATTTATATAAATCTTTGTGAAAAAAAATATTGGCCACTAAGTGAAAAATCTGGTTCAACCGTTCATTTTTTTTCAAAGTACAATAAATTTTTTAATTAAATTTGGCTTACGCTTTTAACATAGCTAAGCGGGAATTTCCGGACTCGACTCCAATGTTTCTTTGTATTCAGTAAAGAATTGAATACAGTAGAACGTCGTTTATCCGAACGTTTATTATCCGGAGCGTCAAATATCCGGACCAGTTTTTTTTTTTTTTTTTTTTTATCAACCACATGTACTGTGATGCACATATACTGTATGAATACGAAAAATAAGTGATTATTTTCCACAATAAAGGTAAAATTGCGACATTTGTCACCTATTTTGCTCGTTCTTCACGCACGTGTCCCGCATGTGATGATTTTCAATATTCGTATAGTGTCCGGTTGCATATACTGCATGGATCGCTTCGGTTTTCGGTTATCCGAACAATCGCGAATCCGAACGGTGTCCGGTCCCAATTGAGTCGGATAAACGACGTTCTACTGTAAATAAACACTTACGTGTACATTTGTGCGCACCCTTTTTATGTAGAAAGAACTTGATTATGTATAGCTTACTGGTAACTTTCCTTGCAATAATGAAGCATTGCAAGGTTTAAATGAAAAATAATAGTCCACTGTCATATTTATAAATTTGTGTTTTTTTTTTGTTTTTTTTTAAAGTAACGTATATATTTAATTCACTCCCTTTTTCACTTTCTATTATTAACTCACCGAAGAATCTTGGTATCAAGTTCGGCCCGCAGCCTGGGATAATAGTGGCGTATCTAGAGCCATTTAACGGTTGTCTGAGCGACGATTGTTATGCTGCGCTACGTGGCAAAATTTGTAGGTCGCTGGCAGGTCTGCGTAGCCACAGGTAATAATGAATTCCTCATTAATCTTCGGACTCGAAGACAAGCCTTATTATTATTGTTATTATTAACTCAGTGTAAAAATGGGATCATTTATCTTTATGACTTTTCATTATCCTATCAAGCTGAAATGTCGCTGAGTGGCAACACATTTTATAAAATTTCAGAAAGATCACTTTATTAAATATAGAAATTAATCATTTTTATTTACCGTTAAGCAAGCCAGTGTTTCATCTATGGGACTCTAGAAAACAATCAATTATAGCCTTTTTTTTTTTTTTTGAGTGCCAATATTAATTAGTAATGTTTCTTTTTGCATTGGCCGCCCCCATGCAAATGAAGGACAAGTAAAGTAAAGTAAGGATTGATTTTTTTTTCCAACTATATTACTTACTAAAGATTACAATAGATATTTCAATATCAGTAGAAATGAAAGATTTTTTTGTATCAAACAGTATAAGATAGCTTCTCCTTGTTGTAATAACCCTTTCAAGTATAATTTGTATTTATCTCAAGGATTAACATTGAATGGGAAAAAACGTTGCGATATTTAAATATTTTCAATAAAAAAATTCTTTTAAAACAAAGCACTCCTCCCTCCACATTCAACATTCTTTAATCTGTAAGATACCAGAAAAGAAAGCAAAATCTTTACCAAAAAGTATCTTTAAAAACAAGAAAAATATTCTTAAAATCCTTTTTAAATAACAAAGCTTATCAATTATGTAGCAGTTATTTCGCTTATTCGATATTAGAAAAAAATAATTACTCACTAATAATTACTTGACAAATTGGATATTTTTTTTTATTGATTCGTATCTTGTCTCTGGCAATATATAATTGTGCACAATTTTAACTCGATTCGAGAAATGTGTATGTGGGAAAATTAACGTGTAGCCTACAAACTTTTTACCAGACAGACAGATAGAAAGACAGACAGTTGATATACGCTTTGTGAAAAAAACACTAGGCTAATGTTATGTCTGAACAAAGAGAAGGTTACTAGCGGAAGTGGGTGAGCATCCGTTGGAAGACTATATTTTGAGCGTAGACAAGGTCTAATTCTAAAACTAGATGGCCTCGTAATGTGAGCTGATGTTTCAAGATAAAGGAGACAGTGGAGTCAGTGTAGCTCATCAGACTGGACACACAGGGCTATTTATAAACAGGCACGTGCTTTTAAAAAAAATGTGAGCTTACACGACAATGCCTTGTCCGAGAAAGTTGTTTAGAAAAAAAAAAACTGACTAGATAAATGACATCCATTTTGGTGGGTGTGTCCGCAACAGTTTCAGACTTGCACCTGTACTGTAATTATTTTTTACATAGCAAGTGGCAGTTTTTATACATGAGAAAGTTTTGAAACCGTGTGTAGGTCACACTAGGTGTTTAATGTATAGGCCAACTCTGTCTGGTGTAAAAGGTGTTTCCACATTATAAACTTTTGATAAAGAATCAATCTGTTGTGGAAATTTTCAAGGTATCTTAAAAAGGGAACTAACCCTTACACCCTACTCGCATACACAACACACAAAGCGCACACAAGAAAACACACACTCAAAACACACGCACGCACACGAAACACACACACACACAAACGAAAACGTAAGGGGAAAAACAGTGTCAACTCCTTAATGGGATGGTTGTGTGGTAAGCGCTATGGAGTGTCATCTCGATGGGCAGGGGTTCGAACCGCCTTAATAATATTCAATTCTGATGGAACGCCATAAAATATAAAACAAATAACCATGAGGAGATACTGCAGGGCCGGTCCTAACAATTGCGAGGCCTACTCTGGGTAGCGATAAGGATACGTTCAAACTTTAGATTTTGTATAAGAAAAGACATTCGTCTTTGCAATAAATTTTCATTAAAGTAATACATTAATAATTAATCATATTAATTATGATTTTTCCTGAGATTTTTCAGGAGATTTCCAAGACTTTCGTGTATATTTTGCAATGTCATGAGATTTTTAGGAGGTCGTGAAAACCCTGTTATTATATATAAGATTTAATTTAATAGTTTACACCTAGAATTAGCGCAGGGCCTATGAAAGTGCGGGGCCCACTGCGTCGCATAGGTTGCAGTGGCTTAAGACCGGCCCTGAGAAATAGTATGCGAAAAAACAACAACAGAGTTAATTGCCCATTGTTCGTGTCAGTCAGTACTTGTCATCCACATTCGAAATCTTATGGTGCGCGTGGCTGAGTGCTTGGCTAGAAAGCACTGAGTTCTGGGTTCGAATCTTATTGAAGACTGGGATTTTGTATTTCGGTTTTTTTAGGTCGCCCTTGAGTCCACCCAACTCTAATGGGTACCTGACTTTAGTTGGGGAAAGTAAAGGCGGCTGGCTACATGACACTGTTCGTTAACCATTGGCCAAAGAAACAGATGACCTTAGCATCATCTGAAAGAGGAACTTTACATCGTCTGAAAGAAGAACTTTACATCGTCTGAAAGAAGAACTTTATTTTACACTCGAAACATGAAGTCTTTCTGTGTCCTATGATCACGTGACTGAAACTTCATTTCTTAAGCTGTCGTCTTGTCTTAACTTTGAAAACGAAAAGACCCACAGTTTCTTTTAGCTTAAACTGACCCACTGACCAAGTGAGCCTCTAGGCTCCTACGAGCTCATTTTGAAAATTGCATAAAGTGGATCCTTCTGATTACATCTTTCAGGGATGGGAAGAGAACTCTAGTAACTGATTAATATTTCGTGCTCATGTCTCTAGGAGTTATGCTCCTTTGATCACATCTCTAACCAATCAAAAACAATGTTGATGTCTCTCTCTATATACTAATGTGTTAACTTCTGTGTCCTTAATTATTATGAAATTTGTTGGAAATATTTACAATTTCTTATCTTTTTCTTATCTTATATAATACAGACGTTACTTCAAAAAATAAAAGATGATGATTACGTCCTACGCGTCATGCATTTAGTCATGCATGTTAACCAATGACTTAAATTCTACCAAGTCACTGGTTTTCCTGGCTTGCTCAGGCAACCCACTCCATGCTCTAATAGCACTAGGGAAGAAGGAGTATTTGTACAGTATAACTGACGTAAAACTGTTGTTTTTTTTTTTTTATGACTAGCTCTGATAAAAGTATGACCGGTTCTTCTCTTTCAGTAGACCTACTTGTCATTAATCTTTTCATCTAGAAATCAAATTGTTTTGATCTTCATCATGTTTTCCTCGTATTCAGCGAAAACACACACACACACACACACACAAAGATGAGTAGGGGAGATTATTTAACATGGTAGATGAAATGAATTAGAAAATATGTAGAACTATAATAATAAGGCTTGTCTTCGAGTCCGAAGATTAATGAGGAATGCAGTATTTCCCGTGGCTACGCAGCCCCAGCTGTGACCTACATAGTTTGCCACATCCAGGGCACTATGGATAGAATACGTATTAAACAAGGGAGACCATGAACCTCTTTTATTTGTATTCCATGAATTTACCTTCATATATCCCTTAGTCTGTTGGACCGTTGGGGCAACACGCAAGATTTGCCCACCGTCTTTCTCCATTCCTCTCTGTTTTTGCCTTGGATAGAACCTCTTTCAATGACAGGCACGTCCATTTTTTTTATATTGCCTTCCTATCGCTTTGTCTGCCTCTTCTTCTTTTTTCTGGTACTGTTCCCTGAAGGAAGGTCTTTGCGAGCCCCAAAGACCTTGTAATATGGCCATAGAGTTTTAGTTTTCATTTTTTTAATAATAGTTAGCAGGTCATCGTGGGGTCCAATCGCTGTAGTAACACTGTTTCTAATCTCTTCGTTTAAGATTTAGTTTTTAAATGTGATATCTAGGATTCTTCTGTAGCATGAATTCCATGAATTACTAGTATCTTATATATCTTATCTTATCTATCTTATCTTAGACGTTACTTCAAAAAAGAAAATGATTACGCCCTACACATGTGTCCCAGTATATGGAACAAGAAATGTTCAGACAGGAAAACCAATTCAATTTAATGCTCTTATAAATATATACGACTATGTTAATATATGGAAACTTGTGTAATTGTATTTTATAATGAAAGTCTGTAATTTATTAAATAAGATTTTAGTCGAAGTCAAAAGTTTTAAATTCTAAATATAGCCCTTAAATAGCAGCCACTAATTGTAAACGTGGACTAAATGAAGGAGAAGAGAGAAAGAAAGAGACACACACATAGTAGAGACACACACATAGTAGAGAGAGAGAAAACAAGATATATATATATATATATATATATATATATATATATATATATATAGAGAGAGAGAGAGAGAGAGAGAGAAAATGATATATATTGCTATAACCATGCACACCGCCATTCAATATAGCGCAGAAGGTGCGCACTGCCAGAGACCAGACTAGGAAGGAAGTTGACATTAGAGAGCAGAGAACAATTTCCGTCCAAGTCTAGAGCCGACATGAAGATGCTGTGCTCAAGGCAGATGCCCTATGTGTTTGTCATGTCTCCATGTAAATAAACATCTACGTCTCGCTGAGTTGCCTCCCTTAAGTTATTACAATATAGAGAGACAGAATGAAACAGAGACACACACAAAGAGAGAGAGAGAGAGAGAGAGAATGAGAGAGGTGAAAAGAACAGACGAAAAAAAATAAGACTTGTCATTTGTAGACTAGTACGTATAAAGTGACAGTCAAACGTAACAAAGACACAGTCACAAGAATAAACACGCCATAATAAATGAAATTAAAACAACACACACACGAGCTTCTTCCCCCCCCCCTTTTATTTTAATCCTAAAATAATTTTCGCACCGTGACATAGACTCATCCCCCTTTTCTCTCTCTCTCTAAAAAAAAAAAAAAAGTCAAAATTCGCTACAGTAGGCTAGCCAGTCACTTCTTAGTTGCACAGAGAAACAGGGCGTGAAACGGACCGTGTAGCAATACAATGTATATGCATATATAGAATCTATTTACTTTGTGCTGCTGTGTGTTCAGTAAGGAATGTGTTACAGCAACAATGTGTATGTGTTAATGCGCGTGTCTCGAGGCTAAACAAATGATGGACTGGTTCTTCAGTGTTTGTGTTTAAAGTGCTATTCTTCGATTTATTTTTCCTGAAGTTTCTACTTCCTAGAAACAAAGGAAGAAGTAGTATGACTGAATCCACATTTAATTATACATTACCCGATTTAAAAAGATATGAGGCTTTAAGTGTACAATTATTGTTCGTGTTGTGGTTACCAGTATTTTCAATTGATGCAATTTTATTTAGCAGGTAACTTTCGTTGTTAGCGACTTGACGTGTTTGCGTACTAAAAAAAAATTCATCAACTTTGTGTTAGATAGCACTAGACAGGTGAGTATGTTGAGTCTTAGATGACAAATACTTCTAAAAAATATGACAGTTGACATTATGACATTTGACCTGACGGTAAGGCTGAAGCAACATCACAAATGATACAAAACGTTAAATTCTTTGCAACATTCGATGAAAAAAAGAAAATAGTTAGCGTTGCCCGAGCCTGAAGCTAGTGATGTTGCTATACCACTGTATATAATGTGTGTGTGGAGGGGGGTTGGTTCTTTTTTTTTTTTGCGGGGGGAGGGGGGCTAGGGTTTCTAGTATTTAATTAGGTATTTTAAAAATAAATTATATTGATGTTATATTTTTAAAAATACGTTGTACATATATCTTCTAGGAGATTGGAGCCTGTACAGAAAGAAAACTTTTAAGGGACAACTTCTGATACATTGTCCGGTATGCGCGCTGACTCTCGTTAGAATCGCTTCAATGGTCCCGGGTTCATACCCTGCACACTGCCCTGGTTTGAGTTAGGATGAAATTATCTTGAAATCTGAAGATAACATCCGAAAATATAAAGCATTTAGTAAACAAACGAACGAAAACGTGACATAATTGTTTCTTTAACCATAGCGGAGGCCGTGGTAATTGTTATAATCTTCTGCTATCTTGCGTTCCAGAAATGGTGTGTTTTTCTGCTAATTATAAGTTAAATATGCGTTCTTAATTTTGTCTGTAAGAAGATGAATAAATGTACTTAATCTGTAGTTCTGGTTCTAGAAAGGGAGACAATTTGACCTACAGCTTCTGAAAAACTTCTCTAAATTTGCAAAATGTTAGCAGCGTGAGTTAATGAACTTTGCTCATGTATCGATCTCTCTTAAAAGACTTTCGTATCATATCTATTGAAGAGTATAGTTTGTTTTGATAGATGCATTGAACAAGTGCAAGTGAAAGTATAATTACTGTATAGCAGTCAATTACTTGTTGTAAATAAATAAAAGCCTTCATTCTAAAGTGCAATCAAGTAAAATAATATTCACGGAGTTGTTGAAACTGTCACCATGGAAACTGGAAGAGTTAGCCCGATGAAGCCCAAGAGAAACACTTCAAAGAAGAATCTTGTTGAAAATGTAAGCGAGCCTTTGATTTTCCAGAATGGATTAACCACATCTCCTGTATCTCCATCTGGAAACATTCTAGACTCAGTGATACCGGCCACCCCCGGACTTAAAAGACGGTTGACAAGAAGAATGATTTACACTCCTGCTAAATATAAGGTAACATAGATCTACCAAACAAATCGAACTATATTCCACATCCCTGATAAATATAGACTACACTACCCTGTCGCTATGGTAACAAAAATGGCTAGCTATCAAACAAACAAATTATCTTCATTTTTGCCTGTAATTTCTGTTTACGATTTTTAATTCATTAGAGCAGATTTGCAGATATTTTTCTGAGGGGGAATTCCGGGAAAAAAAAGGGTCTCTCTCTCTCTGTATATATATATATCCAGTGCATTTTTTTGTCTATCTATCTATATCCTTTATCTATCTATCTATCTATCTGTCTGTCTATTTACATTTGTACGTCTTAAGTAAGACCAGGCTACTTGAAATGTCACCTACATATTTGAAATGTAATATTGACACTCTAGTTTCATTGCTAGCTCCTGGATGTATCCAATAGGTTGAAGTAGACCAAAGGTTGAAGTGGCCTGGAGAAATTTTTTAAACATTAAGTCACTCAAAGTCACGCTCCATGTATTACATCCAGGGCCGCCGCTACCTATTGTGCAATGTGTGCATTGCACGCAGGCGGCCGACTTTAAGGGGCGGCCAAATCATTATTCCAAGGTTACTTTTTTTATTATTATTAAATTAAAAAAAAAATATATTAAACAAATTCTAATTATTCCATTATCCTTTGAAAATATAAACGATATTCGTACATAAGAAATTATTTTGAAAACTAGAACAAATAAAATCGAGCAGCGTGCGAGGGATTCCAATGGGTTTTTCCATAAGCGCCTACTCATTTCTGGCCTTGAATATTTTCACTAGGGGGTGGGGGGGGGGGGGGCTTAGTTCCTCTCATATGGAGGAGGGAGAGTGCAACGTCCTGACAAAAAGGGGTGTTATGAAGTGTGTGTGTTTCCTAAGCGTCGGTGAGAAGAGGTGAAGTGATTGATAGGTGGTTACAGAGTGACAATGATGAAATTAACGTACACATATGAGACGATCTTAAGACATGAAATAGTAAAGACTTTTATCTTTTTTGCGAGGTAGATTTTGTTTAAATATCAGTTTATTTCATTACTATTAGATCTATACCTCAAGTTAAATCGTGAATAATAACAGTTATATTGAGTTTTTGTTGATAAAGAAGTTAGTTGAAGTTATCCAAAGTTTATTTTTCAAAAAATATAAAACGCCTCCATCGGTTCCGTTATACTGGCTGTTTGGAGCTACAAGTCAACAATCAACCGACAACAGGGACGGGCTCCAACTTCTATTGGGGGCTCGAACGAAAATGTTATCTAGTGAGTCGCCACCCGGAAACTTAAGAAACACTGCCTTACTCTGTTTTATTACAAGTCATTGTTTAAGTGACTTGTACTTTGGATTATTTTCTTTGTATAAACTCAAGAAAAATATTCAGCGCTTAGTTGCTTCATTTGTTGGATAAATTTATAGGCAACTCTGAATCCGTGTATGTCAGATGATTGTGGATACAATACACATCTCTCCAAAATACAATCGTAATAATTATTATGAAAGCGTACAGAACGTTGAAAAAGTTCCACTGTCAATGGCTTTTGTATTTCGAGCTTTTTTATTTCGGATTATGCTTTATTTTGCAATAACAAACAAGTTAACATATCAGTTAGAGTCAGGACCATATAAAACATATCAGTTAGAGTCAGGACCATATAAGGTTGTTGAACGAGAAATTGTATTTAGATCATGATCATTTCCGCTGTTCATTGTAATATATCTGCACAGCTCATCAATTATAAATTCATCTTCGCTAATAAAGGAGCATACGTTAGTAGTCTGAACGAGATAAGTTTTTTAAGTTTATCACCAAAAAAACAACAACATAAGATGTCAGATTTCTGTAGGCACATATGTCCGAAATTGTTCATAGTGCATAATTCATAATTGTACTTTAGGGGTACAACAACTGTGTGAATATAAAAGGAAAAAATAGAATGGCCTCCAAAAATGGAATTTAATCCAATGCCACTTTTGGAACAGTGTCCAGCTCAGTCTTAATGTTTTTGTTTTTTTTTTCTAGAAAAAAAAGGGGGGCAGTATATTAAAATTTCGCACGCAGGCGGCCACAACCCTCGCGGCGGCCCTGATTTCATCTATCAGATTTTATGTAGCCAAATCTTAAGTTTTACATATTTACATTAAGTAGCCTACTTTCTCACAGCTGATTGCACAAGAAACAAATTAGAGCATTCAATAAGCTACTTACCAAGTTTTCAAAAAAAAAAAAAATTGTATAAAAGCCCTATATATGTTGGGGCTTGGTCGCAGGTAGACACACAATGTAATAATTACACTTTAGCTCATTCTCTTCTAATTAACGATACCATCGGTGATTTGACCCCCTTAAATTAGATTAATTTTTGGTTTTAGAAAGTATAACTTGTGTTACCGGTATATAAAAAGAGCATACATTCTCCTATATTTCTATACCAAAAGTAACGTTTTCTGATTAAAAACAAAAATGTTATTGAAGTTTAATCATAACAGAGTAGAATGTACAACTGTGTATAATGAACAATTCTGTCAGAACGTTGAAAAATATTCACGGAGATAAAGAGTTAAAATAATTTGAACAAACTTCTCTTGTGAACAAAAATCTAGTTTTATAATAACATTTGCACTTTACTTGAAATGAGATATAGATCTAAAAGTATAAAAAATACAAAAAATACAAAATAAACTGATATGTAAACCCAAACTAACTGACAACAGAAACATGTCTTTACTCTTTCATGTCTTTAAATCGTCTGACATAGATTATGACAGACTCTGTCCTTATTGCATTATTCCCCAAGACCAAAAATGAATGCTCCCTTTCTTTATCATCACCTTGGAAACACACACACCATAACAACCTATGCAGAAAGAGATTTCTTTTAAGTTTAAACAGCTTACAAAAAAATATTATGTTTCTTAAATTATTCAAAGAACAAAGAACAAGTTTTTTTTTAACTATTTAAAAGACTTTTCGAATTTATGGTAACTGTTATACACCTATTCTAAACACCTCTCAGACGCGCACATTTTTTATATTCACGTGTGGGTGGTTGAGAGGGGGATATCTTCTGTAACTTTGCGTAGTATTTATGCAGATTATGGAAAAATCTGGCAGTTTACGGCAGAAACGGGGGACACAGTAAACGGAACCACATGAGATTAATGTGACTTTTTAGATCAAAATTAAGAGCAGTAGTTTTTGAAGTAGGCCCCATAGGCCTATTGTTTAAAGCATTTGACGATTTTATTTTTGTATAAAAAGGCTACTAACCCATTGTAATGGACCTCATTCACCAATCGTAAATAAACACATTTAGCCACGTCATAATATTGATAAAACAATGAAAAATACGTACCACGTGACAGCCTTAATGAATTACATAATTTATATTGAAGATATATAGAATCACGTGGTTAAATGTTGTTTGTTTACGATTGGTGAATGAGGTCCCTTGAAAGCTGTTTGTACCTATCAAATAAAGTCAAGTTTTTATTTTGTTTGGAAAAAAAAGAAGTTGTCGAGCTTTGTTCAAGTTTCTATATTAGGTCAAGTTGGACTAGCTGTCAGTAACTACAAGCCAACACATAGCCCATTCAACATGTAGGCCTAGAGCAGTGATTCCCAAAGTGGTCCATATAGACCCCCAGGGGTCTACGAAGACTTCCAATGGGTCTACGAAAGGGAAAACATAAATTGGGGGTCTATGAGATGTCCACGGGGGTCTACAATAAGATTTCCTTTAAACAGGTCGTGATTTTAATAATTTCAACATCAAATTAATGTAATTCTTTCATACACTAATATATGATTTGTACCCGAGTTAATCCTTTAAATATTTATCCTGCTATTCAAGCGAAAAATGTTTATATCTAATTTAAATACTTATTAAAATAGCTTCAATGTTTAACAACATTGTACAGCGTTGATTATTTAAAATTGGTATTTATTCCTTCCTTGTCATACTAGCGGTTGCCTAAGTGCCTTTTTATACCGATATGAAATCAATTATACTGGAGGATCATTTGAGACAATGCCTGCACCCTGACTAAGTAGATAAAGATTTGAAAAACGTTTAAACACTCAAAGATCAGAATAGACCCACACAATCTCTCTTCGACATTTTATCTTAGAGAAGATAATTGTTTGTGAGCGTCTTACAAAATCTCTTTACATATAGCAAAATACGGAAAACACTATAGGTAAAACATTGATTTTAGCCTCCGTTGTAGTTTTAAATAACTGTTATACACAAATCTACATCTTTAATCAACAATACAGTTCAAGGTCACATCTGTGGCATAAGTTATAAAATTAAAAGCTTTTTTTTTTTTGTAATTCTTTCCAAACAACATATATACTGTTACGGATCAGCGGCGTCGCAGGCTCTGACAGGGTGTAGCGCTGTGTGATGCAAACTGCCTAAAGGTCGCCGGCTCCTTAGTTTTAACAGGGTTGACCCACGAAACCTTTCCCATGTTCGGGTATAGCTGCAAGACAGCACAGTTTGAATTTACTTTTCCTTCTGCTAGGTAGGCTGCAAGCCAAGTCTAATGAGCCCTTCCTGCCAAAAGCTTACTGGTTTGGGTACTCACTAGGTACTCACCTTCACCCCTTCTCCTGTTATTGAAAACAGTTCTGCGCACCCAATATTTGTGCCAGACGTGAAAGATAAAAGAATACATGAGAAACTTGCGAAAACTTTTAGAATGATACATAAGGCTAATTAATTAGTTGATTGATTACTATTTAATGTTTGAGGACTACTTCATAGAACAACAAATTGCTACATGAAACATAATATCCGTAGCAACGGATAATAGATGTGAAAAAAAACAACAAAAAAAAACCACATTTCCAATGTGTTTGGTGATTCCAGTAAAAAATATAAATTGTTATTTTAATTAGTTTAGATTTGAATTTTATCAATTAAAAAAAATAGTTCTCCATAACCCTATATGTAGCTGTAAATTAGTTTTTCACTCTTTAACTCACTACAGTTAGAAATTTGTTTTTAAAAATGTTTTGATGTATTTGCAAAAATTAAATACAAATTAAGTAGGGGGTCTACCCAAAGCCAGAAAACACGGCAAGGGGTCTACGAGACAAAAAATGTTGGGAACCACTGGTCTAGAGTTATACTAGTGAACACTATTTTTGAAAAGTCTTTGTTTAGGCATAGATCTCATAGTTGGTATTAGTTTGACATCATCCACTTAGAAAATTGTGTGACGGGAAATTTTTAAAACCTTGAATTAATTTAGCGCTGCTAGCGCATAATTCATGCTTCAAGATATCTTATCTGGACAAGATGGGGCGGGGAGTATCTCGCCGGTGTTCGGCAAATACAACTTAACTCGAGTTGAAAGTCGAACTTGAGACAAGGGCCAGCCTTAGGCAAACTAGGCAGCCGCCTATGGCCTCCGATTGGTGGGGACCTCGAACGGGCCTTAGAACAAATCTTTAAAGGCGAAATGTGTCCCCGATGTTAATGTGGTACACTAAGTTTTGAATAAATTGTGTACTTTTATTTTTTCACTGTTTATTTTTCTATTTCATTCGGGGCCATCAAATTCACTTCGAATAGGGCCACCAATTATCTAAGGCCGGCCCTGTCGAGACCCTAGTTAACTAGCAAATGGGTTAATGCAGCTCAGCCACACATTTTAACATTCGAGTGAGGACGCCATCCGAACAACTAGCTATAAAAGCATACAGCTTAGAATACTATTTTACATCACGAAAGTATTTTTATTGCATTGCAATCTAATGTATAATTATGGACCTCATATGAATGGTCACGTGATTATATTGATAAAACAACGAAAAAAAGTCACGTGATAGAAGAGATAGAGATGCACGTGACTCAATGTTGTTTGCTTACGTTTGGTGAATGAGGTCCATTGTGTTTGGGGAGATTGACACCCAACTTTTGTGTTCAACTGTTAGCCTAAACAAGTCTTGTTGAAATGTGTCAAAGAGACAGTTCGGGTGTGTTGTCATTTTCTTGTAACTTTGACCTTTTCAGCTTAGATTGACCTTTGAACTTTCCCTTCAAAATAATTTTGACTCATCAAGCTCTTGGATAGCTGTAAAGGTCTCCTGGTCCGCCCCTTCCTCAAAACCTCTTTTTGGCCCCGCCTCTCTCTCCAACCCCTTTAGTTCAGTGTTTCCCAAACTGTTTTCTTAACGGAACACCATGCACATTCCAATTATTTAGCGGAACATTTAGTCTATTTTTTTAGAGAGATTAATTCACGTGGTGGCCTACTAGTTAATTATTCCTGTAGTTCGTGAAACACCTATTAAGGCTTCGCGGATCACAGTTTGGGAAGCACTGCTTTAGTTGTATAGGTAGTAGGCTCTTGCGTTAGTGTATATTTTTAAGAATCTAAAATAATATTCTATGTTACACCGAAGAGCACTGGGGCCTAAATCCACGATTGTGAATGCGTGTATGTGTGTGTGGATTAAATTGTGAAAGGAAATATTAAATTCTTTTTGAGAAAGCACGCAGTCATAAGTCTAACTAGAGAATTTTCTTAGGCCTATAGCATGAGTTTAGGCCTATTTAACCAGGATGATAATTAGACCTAGTACTAATCCCTATAGTTTGTTTCTCTGTCAATTTATGCCACCAGTGCAGTGGCAACTTAAACAAGTGATCCATGTCGAAGTCCGTTTAATTTTTAGGTACAAAGACATGTACGGTGTGTGAAATAAGAATTTAGTGTTCATTTTATTGATAACTTCAGAATGTTGTAATCCAAATAGTTTATCTTATCTTATATGATACAGACGTTACTTCAAAAAAAAAAAAGATGATTACGTCCTACGCGTCATGCATTCAGTCATGCATATTAACCAAAGACCTAAATTCTGCCAAGTCACTGGTTTTCCTGGCTGGATCAGGCAACCCATTCCATGCTCTAATAGCGCTAGGGATTGTGAAGGACGTATCGCACTGAACAAAAAATTGGGTTCTGTCAAATTGGATGGATATTAAATAATTCCAAATATTTCCAATAGAAATCATTAGCCTCTTTCAGTCGTAGAACAACTAAGGTTCATCTCGAAGAGCCCCTTTCATGTGACTGTAGAGCCCTAACCTGGAAAGAAATTCCCGTCCACCTACAACACAGGTCCCATGAGGATGGCTGCCTGGTCGTTCGGTTTGTGCGCTGGACTGTCGTTCGGATTTATCGATGGTCGAGGGTTCAAACCCTGCTCGCCCCCATCCCCCGTCGTCCTTCGTGAGGTTTGGACTAAGAAGTAAACTATCTTCAACTCTGAAGGAACATCCAAAACATGTAAAACATCTTACAAAACATGAGAAGTATGAGATGGCCTAAATATGATGGTATTATGAACTGGCCCTTTTTTTTTTTTTGGCTCGCTTTTCTTCCAGAGCTGAGGTCATTGCTTTTATCGCTGTCCATATCTTTTTTTTGTTGTCCCACTCTCTCTCTCCTCAAAGTTCGGTGCTATTTCTTCCCATCTATGTCAACGCAGTGCGTTCTAGGGGCATGTCTTCCCAGTAGTCACCAGCTCTCTCCACGCAGTGCGTTCTAGGGGCATGTCTTCCCAGTAGTCACCAGCTCTCTCCACGCAGTGCGTTCTAGGGGCATGTCTTCCCAGTAGTCACCAGCTCTCTCCACATAGTGCGGTCTAGGACTATGTCTTCCCAGATAAGTCACCATCTCTCTTATATTATAAAATACAGACGTTACTTCAAAAAAGAAGATGATTACGTCCTACGCGTCATGCATGTTGACCTCTTCACACTGTACGGTCTAGTCTATGTATTCTCAGTTGTCACCATCGATGTCAAGTACATATCTACATATTGGAAGTGGGCAGTTTTTCGTGACTTCCGGTACTAGATCTATCTTATCTTATATAATACAGACGTTACTTCAAAAAAGAAGATGATTACGTCCTACGCGTCATGCATTTAGTCATGCATATTAACCAATGACTTAAATTCTGCCAAGTCACTGGTTTTCCTGGCTAGCTCAGGCAACCCATTCCATGCTCTAATAGCACTAGGGAAGAAGGAGTATTTGTACAAATTTATTCTAGCATATGGGATGAGGAATGTGCCTTTATTTTTGTGTCTTTCAGAGTATTTTATTTAATTTTGTTTTTGTATTTGAAGATTATGGTTCAGTGTTTTATGTATAATTGCTACTTTACTTTTGAGTCTTCTGTCCTGAAGGCTTTCTAAATTTAGTGATTTTACTATAGGTGTTACTCTAGTCAAATGTGAATATTCATTTATTATGAATCTCACTGCTCTATTTTGTGTCTGTTCCAGTTTCTTAATGTTTTCTTGAGTTGAGGGGTCCCAAATGGAGGATGCATATTCTATTATTGGCCTAACCAAGGTTAAATAACATTTTAGTTTTATGTTCTTATTTGATTTATAGAAATTTCTTTTAATAAATCCTAATGCTTTGTTTGATTTTTTTATAGTTTCATCAATATGTGGATTCCATGACAGTTTTTCATTTATTATAACACCTAGGTATTTTGCGTTTTTAGTCTGTGTTACTGGTTTGCCATGAATAAGTACATAAATATGCCATGTCTCATTCCTAACCACAACTAAATCTAGATCTAAATCTAGATCTAGTATTAATTTATAATTATAAAAACATTAGTTTCTTGACACGTAGATTCTAAATCTACAGTAGTCAAGATTATTAGGTAAATGAAAATGTGGGAGATGACAATGTGGCTTGCGCGATTAAAATTGTTTAAAGTGGGGAATATTAGCGCTGCATCAGCCTCACTCTGTCGCTTCATACCTGCAGAATGTGAGGATAGCCGATAGGGTCCAGACATTTGGAGCTGGTTTGAGGTGCATTGTGTGTGACACTGTGAATGACCAGTCTGCTCTACATGCACCTCATTGGGCCAGACGTTTGCTAGGACGTTACCTTCTTCTTTAGGCTACGTCTGTAGGCTATTATATATTTTGTATAGGATAAGGTATAGATCTACCCTACTTACTAACAAATTCAAAGCAAGCCTTCATACATAGCAACAGAGAGTGATTTAAACAAACAACACGTCTTCAAGTTTACAGACATGTAATAATGTATATGTATTCTACTCATCAGATACTAGATCTAGATCTACATTCTACTAGAATCTGAAAAGAAAGCATGGGTTCTAGTCCTATAACTGCTTATTCTGCTCTGGATGGAACAAATGATTAGAATGATGTATGGCTGCCTGGTTGTGTGGTATGCCCTTTAGATTGTTGTCTCCAGGGTCCTGAGTTTGAACTTGAACCTTGCTGCCATCATTTTCCACCGTCCTTCAGGTGGTTAAGGTTAGGATGTCCTAATGATCAAACAAAAGAAAAATTGTGAAATGTTATTTTCTGTTTTGGTTTTGTTTGTCATACATGGTTCAGATGTTCCTACAGTTCTGAAGATTATTACATCCTAGCCTAAACCTCCTGCAGGATGCCAAGGAGGGGGGTGGCTGGCAGTGTTTGAACCCTAGACCATTGAACAAGAGTCCAGAGTGCATTCCACATGACCATGCAGCCATTCTTTTTCTCTCCAATATTAGTCTACTGCTGTCTATAAAGCTCAGCTGTTTTGATAGCCAATGGTTGAGGTTCTCATGCAGTCAACACAATGACCAATCACCTTTTGTTCCCCAACATATGTCAGGTACCCATTAGATTCTGGTTGACCCAGGAGTGCCCAGAAAATCACAAAGTTAAAACTCCTATTTATCACTGGGATTCAAACTTAAAATCTCTTTTACATAATTCCGAAGCCAAGCACTTAACCACTTAGCCATCACATCCGATTAAGTAGAGACTAATCAGACCTAAATACTGCCATAATACTTACAGAAATATTAAAATAAAAGCTAGAAACTATCTTTCTATTGGAATGTTTTGTTTGGTCTTCAGGATGAGGATGAATACATTGGCTTTGCTACACTCCCTGAACAAGTTCATAGAAAAGCTGTAAGGAAAGGGTTTGACTTTACACTGATGGTAGTTGGTAAGTCTTATTTTACAAGTTAACAATCAGAGTGATTCTAATGAACGTGGTAGACCTATTTGAAGATGAAATGTCATTTAGAATAGTTACTTCAAAATGTAGCCTTTGAAGTAAAAACAATAATTATTCTTAAAAATACTTGCAAATCTTGTGTGTTGGTATAAATATACTATAGGATATTGTTTTCCTGATTATTATCTCAAATTAAAACTTTGACAACTAAGACTAAGACTGCTTTATTGATCCTTACGGAAACAGACCCAACATAAAGAGTTCATTCAGCGACTACACACAGGTATCTTGGTGCATTTCATGTTCCCTGATCAATGAGTGCCGGTGATAGAGTCTGACCGAGTGAGGCTACATTAAGAAATGCGGTGATAGAGTCTGACTGAGTGAGGCTACATTTGCATAACATTCTTCAAAGAGGGCCTTTCGATGTAGTTTCACCTGAATGTTTTGTTGGTCTAGACTAGATTTGAATTTTGTAATACTAAAGAAAATGAGCAGTTTCAAAATTAAGTAAGGATATTTTAAACATTTAAATCATTCAAGAAATTGGCAGAAATAGGCCCTAGTCAATTCACTATTCAGTTTCTAATTGTTTGATAAATAACAGTGTTATTTAATTGCACCATTGTTCTATAAATTATAAGAAGTAATTGTGCTTGTTTATAGTATACAATTAAAAATACATTTCATTCGTGTTTTTTTTCTAACCTGCATGACATTTTGTCTTTCTTGTATCTAATGTTGTAAAGGAAGAATGTGATCTTTCATTGAGGATGAAGATTTCTTAAATGTTTAATTTAGTCCTATATTACTGTGCATTGTATGGGTTGTTAGAAAGTCTGTGAAGAGAGCCTCTAACGTCTATTTGTAAATGTCATTCATCAAATATCCTTATTGTTGATTCAAATTCTGCATTGAACTTAAGAAAAAAAAAGGAAACTTCACCACCTTCACTTTCACCTATCCCTTAGTCTGTTGGACCATTTGGGGCACCACATAAGAGCTGTTGACCGTCTTTCTCCATTCCTCTCTGTCTTTTGCCTTGGACAGAACCTCTTTCAAGGCCCGTCCATTTTTTAAAATTATCTTCCCATCGCTTTCTTTGTCTTCTTTTCTTCTTTTTCCTAGTACCGGAAACTGAATGAGTTTAAAGGTCAAGAATCTTTTTAATGCTAGTATAGAAACAACTATATTCTCACTAGTATGTGGTGTGCTATTTCAATGAGTATATCTTTTACTACTCTTGAAATTCATTTTTTAAAGTGACTAAATTCTTCTGTAATCTTTTTATTGGATTTATTCTCAATGGTATTGACACAGCTTTCAAGTGTAACACATTTAGTAGAGTTTCTAAATTTAGAAACACTTAGGAAGCAGAAAAGCAAAGTGAAGAAACACAAATATTAGAGAGAAAAAAACAACTAATTCACTGTAAGTACAACACAAGACCTAATTGTTAATAATCATTTTCAAAGAGTGTCTTGCTTAGACAGCACATTTTAAAAAACCCAGTTGCAGTAAGAGTTTCTTTTTTTAAAGCAAATAAATTTGAAAGACTACAATAAAAAGATTATTGCCCAAAAACATTCCAAAGAGATTGGTTTGTCTGATTAAGCCAGGAAAACCAAAATTA
>JAZGLO010006141.1:0-55000 GCA_036873155.1 Biomphalaria sudanica
TTTTTAATAGCCATGATTTGCTGCTAATCGATAAAAAAGAAAAGGCCGCTACTATTATTGACATCGCCGTACCACTATCTCATAATAAAAAAAAACTGAGCTGGAAAAACAACGAAAATATGGTAACCTTGACCAGGAGATTAGTCGTTTATGGAAATTATCTAAATCAACAATATATCCAATTGTTATATCAAACGAGGGGATAATAACAACTGACCTCACAAATACCTTCAAGGCCCTTGGCATTCCTAGGAACATTCTCGTTGCCTGTCTGAGGGCGGTACTACTGCAGACCTGCCACATCACCAGAAAATTCCTTGGTGGAAACTGATAAAGGGACTACGATGAATTTTGTTACCCTTTAACGAAACTCGACACTGGCTTAGCAAGAGAATGAATTCTCGTTCGTTTCTAACATACCAAATTTACAGTTTATTGACAAAAAGGAAAAATCCTCAAACATCAATACCATTATTTCATAATTTAAGAAAAACTGAACGTGAAAAAGAAAATATGAAAACCTAAGTTTGGAGATTAAGCGAATATGAAAGTTAATAACAATACATGTATACCCTGTTGTTACATCAGCCGAAAGGGATAGTGACAACTGACCTCGCAGACACCACCGAGTCGCTAAATATCACAAAGTCCTTTTTGCCTGTCAGAGGGCGGTACATCACCAGAGAGTTCATCAATGGACACCGTTAAGTCATTTGGACCCAGGCAGTGCCAGAGAATGAAAATTAGTTCATTTCTAAAATAATAACAATAATTAAAAAAAAAAAAGAAATGTCTCACTCTGGCTATGGCTGTACCTACACCAAGAAATGTCTTGGTCTGGCTATGCCAATATCTACACCAAGAAATGTCTTGGTCTGGCTATGCCAATATCTACACCAAGAAATGTCTCACTCTGGCTAAGGCACTACGTACACCAAGAAATGTGTCGGTCTGGCTATGCCAGTACCTACACCAAGAAATGTCTCATTCTGGCTATGGCACTACGTACACCAAAAAATATCTCGGTCTGGCTATGCCAGTACCTACACCAAAAAATGTCTGCGTTTGGCTATGGCAGTACCTACACCAAAAAATGTCTCCGTTTGGCTATGGTAGTACCTACACCAAAAATGTCTCCCTTTGGCTATGGCAGTACCTACATCAAAAAATGTCTCCGTTTGGCTATGGCAGTACCCACAACAAGAAATATCTCGGTCTGGCTATGCCAGTACATACAACAAGAAATGTTTCGGTCTGACCATGGCAGTACCTACACCAAGAAAAGTTCACACCCGACTGTCAATGTATTATCACCGTAAGGCTAAAATAATGAAGTCATTACCGGCCATTTATTAGCTGTCCACTCCAAACAGACACAACTTCTCGAAGAGATCTCTTCGAACTATCTCTCTATTATCACGCCCAAATTTAAGAAAGCAGCGCCCAATGAACCAATGGAGATTTGGTCACGTGACCCATTTCACTGACGACTTCCGGTCTAGAGACAAAGATGGCAGCGATAACTCACGAGTCCGGCCCAAATCTCCTTCCCCCATTTCTCTTACACCACAACCCTCACATTTCCCGACAGCCTTAGCGTGCCTCACCCCTCTCTCTCACACATACACGCATGCACCAACACACAAGATCGGTTCACGTCGGTAGATAGCGGTAGTTAGCAGTGAATCAAAGTGAGCAATTAAAGACACTGTCGCGTGGATGGCAGCCGAAATAACGACCGTAAAGGGGGGGGGACAAGAAAGCGGGCTGCGGTTGTGAGGGCGATGTGCGGTATGCTCGAATTAAAGCTTGGAGTTGGCAGCGAACTCTAAAATCTCGAACAAATCTCCGCCTCGTTTAGTTTCAAGGCTAGACGAGAAGCGAGGAAAACAAAACATACCCGAATGTGCGCCGTGTGTGATTTATATCGAGAAAGAACGAATGATAGACAGAGAGAGAGAGAGAGAGAGAGAGAGAGAAAGAGAGTTAGGAAAAGAGTGGGGGAAAAGGAGAAAGACAAAAACATAGTAAAATGTATACATGGAGAGAGAGAGAAATACAAGAGAGAGAGAGAGAAAGAGAAACTAGAGACAAATATAGGAAGATAAAAAGAAAGAGAGAGAGATGTTTATCTCTCTTATGTAAACTTAAAAGAATATTAAAAAGAACATTTAGTATTTAACTATACCTAAGAGGTTCTCAAACTTTTTGACCCTAAGTCCCCGTTATATTATCAGAACTTGTCCACGGATCCCTAAATGAAAAAAATGCATTTAATGCATAATATAAAATTTAAAAAGTAAAGAATTCATATTTCATTTTGTTAAAAGAGTGTTTATTGAAATTGTATTTTTGGTTTAAAATTTGTTGAGGTTGATGAGATTTTCTGAGTGTGCATATATCCAGCTCAATGATTGTAAATAGTAAATCTCGACGACCACAAATTTCTAGTCAGTTTCTTTTATTTTTGATGAGGTTCATTAGGAGACTATAGAAGTAGACGGGAAGTCAACAACTTCTGTGCACTGACCTATAGTACAGGATATATCATTGGAATCTGTTTTTTTTTGTAACCAGAACTTGTGGTAGCCTTGTTCAAACGTTGGTTTAAAAGTAACTCGTTTTTTTAAAATATATTTCAGTAAGCTGCTCCTGTATTCGTATAGATTCATCATTCAGCTATCTTTCGTATCTAAGTTTGTCAAAGGGTCCAACACCCAGTCAGGAATATCCAAGAGTACAATGTCTTCCAATCTTTGGTTTATGTCGGCATAGCATGGTACGTAATAGGCATGTTAAACAGTAGTGTAGGGCGAGTTGTACTATTAAAATTATCCGGTCACATGAACTAGCTTTCAGCGAGTTTTTTTAATTGTATACAATTTTCATCTCCCGGACCCCCCAGGACCACAGCTTGAGAACCATTACTAAACGGACTATCTGTGTTTCAGCATTTTTTTTTAATTATGATTATTGATTTGAAATTAGTAGTAAATGAGTAAATCCTTAAATCCCTATTCATTTAGAAAATACACTAGTTATACTTTTTGCGTTGCAACAAAACAGATTTTTAAAATCCTTCTATTAGATCATCGCTTGAGTCAGACTAACGCTATTAATAAAAAGATACTGTTTCTTGTTCACAATTTGATAGTTGTTTTAAAATTACTTAAAGACAATTAAAAGAATATTTAATGGACGTATTGTCTGGATGACCCTTTCGCCCTAATCTTCTCATTTTACTTACTCATTTTTATGACGTTTGGACTGGATGACCCTTCACCCTTGTTTTTTGTTGTTGTTTTTTCATTCGCTGTTGCATTGAAGGCCCTAACTGCAGCCCTAACTGCCACCCATAGAATTGAAATAATTTCTTTGTTGGATCATTCGGAGAATTGTATACATAAAAATGCAACTATATAAATGTGTTTGTGACACTGTGTGTGAGGGTGTGCGCGTGTGTTGCTCGTAAGCATTTATAACAAATAAAAAATTGAATAAGTAAGCTAGAGCTATTACCTTAACACTAAGGTGTTAATTCAAATCTTATAATTTAATTTGCATATTCATTGTTGTTAGGGTCTCTTAGAAGAGTGAGTGAGTGTGAGTGTGTGTGTGTGTTCCTTTCTAATATTCTTATGTTGCATTCACATTGTTTGGATTCCAACTTATAGAAACTAATACAATCTAGAATAAAAACAAATTACAATAGATACAATTCTGCATTGTTTCGTTGAGTGGTTCACGATTTTTATTTTACTCGATCCGGAAATACCCAATGTAGTTTTGTACTATTTTAAGCACGGCGAAAAGATGACATTCAAAGTGATAATAACACTAAAATACATTTTAAAAAAAAACAACATCGTATATCCGTGAATAAAGGTACAATTGATGTTGAAACGCCAGGCGTCAGACAAGCCTTTGAAGTTGAGATCTCGCTAAGTCAGACCCCATCCCCCCTACAGTGTGGCACATATCTCCTCTTTTGTTTTGCTCTATTCTGAAGCTAACGTCAAATGCCGGTGTCCACGGAGATGGCAGCGATTCAGACGAGACTAGAGTGATCACGGCTATTGCACAGCTATCTATAGCACGGGACAATAACAACCCCAAAAAATGGAACAAGAAATAGAAACTGAAAAGAAAGGTTTCTGCTATAGAGCTAGGAAATAAAAGGAAACACTTAATAAAGATACAAAGAAAGGTAATTGATTCACACAAACAGTGGGGCTTTACGGCGCCCCGTGAGCTCCGGTCTTCAATGTCACCTTTTTGTGAATCTGAAAGAAATTAAATGAATTTTTTTATTTTATCGATCTTCATATTATATGTGCATGAAATTTGTGTCTATATTATTGATACTTAGTTTTGACAAAGGTAAATACAAGTGTCAAGGTGTCTCAGGTAGAGTAGCCTGACCCCCTGTACTCCCAAAGCAGGAAATAAAGAAAGAGGTAGCCTTACCAAGAGGACACAAAAATAAAAAAGATAATATGAATTCGTAGAAACTAGACTTGCAATGTATTAGTTGAAACATGTCAGTAAATCAAAGGTTGTAAAATCACAACATTGGAGATCCTCATGCATAGCAGAAAAAACTAAAAATAGCCAACTTTATGGTTTATCCGGTGTACAAAATGAAGAGCTGATAAATAACGTTTTACCAAGAGGAAGATGAAATAATTTTTGCTCAAATTTTCTAGGAGCTTCTGTTTGTGGCATAAAATAATTTCCATTATGTAAGATTCTTCAGACTTTGACTTTACGAATTAAACATAAAACAACTACCTAGCAGCAATAAAAGAGATTTGAATCATTTTAAACTCAAAGTTCATTCTTCTTGATTTAGTTGTCAATTGAAAAGTTGAATTAAGCGTCCTTGACATTGTTTTATCGAGAAACTCTGCATTAAAGTATCTCAGATGAATCGACTTTTCGCAGAGTTTAAATTCCAGATCTGAGAAGCTCTGAGAAACGGTTTTGTTGTGTACAGTCCTGGATAGATAAAACATACATGAAGAAAGTTACCAAGAAACATTCCATCTTTCTGCTATTTCTTCTCACTTTGTTTGCTTAAAGCAAAAGATTGAACAGATTGAACTCGATCGATTCAAAAAATGCAATTGAAATAAATATCACATTGAAAGCTGGGCATTTGTGTCTATATTATTGAATTTGATATCTTATCTTATATAATACAGACGTTTCTTCAGAAAAGAAGATGAAGTTTTAGTACAGTTCTCAGAGCGCTAGTTCTAGTACAGATCTCACAGCGCTAGTTCTAGTACAGTTCTCAGAGCGCTAGTTCTAGTACAGATCTCAGAGCGCTAGTTCTAGTACAGTTCTCACGGCGCTAGTTCTAGTACAGATCTCAGAGCGCTAGTTCTAGTACAGTTCTCAGAGCGCTAGTTTAAGTACAGATCTCAGAGAGCTAGTTCTAGTACAGATCTCAAAGCGCTAGTTTTAGTACAGATCTCAAAGCGCTAGTTCTAGTACAGTTCTCACAGCGCTAGTTCTAGTACAGATCTCAAAGCGCTAGTTCTAGTACAGATCTTAGAGCGCTAGTTCTAGTACACATCTCAGAGCGCTAGTTCTAGTACAGATCTCAAAGCGCTAGTTCTAGTACAGTTCTCAGAGCGCTAGTTCTAGTACAGTTCTCAGAGCGCTAGTTCTAGTACAGTTCTCAGAGCGCTAGTTCTAGTACAGATCACAAAGCGCTATTTCTAGTACAGATCTCAGAGCGCTAGTTCTAGTACACATCTCAGAGCGCTGGTTCTAGTACAGTTCTCAGAGCGCTAGTTCTAGTACAGATCTCAGAGAGCTAGTTCTAGTACATATCTCAAAGCGCTAGTTCTAGTACAGATCTCAGAGCGCTAGTTCTAGTACACATCTCAGAGCGCTAGTTCTAGTACAGATCTCAAAGCGCTAGTTCTAGTACAGTTCTCAGAGCGCTAGTTCTAGTACAGTTCTCACAGCGCTAGTTCTAGTACAGATCTCAGAGCGCTAGTTCTAGTACAGATCTCAGAGCGCTAGTTCTAGTACACATCTCAGAGCGCTAGTTCTAGTACAGATCTCAGAGCGCTAGTTCTAGTACAGATCTCAGAGCGCTAGTTCTAGTACAGATCTCAGAGAGCTAGTTCTAGTACATATCTCAAAGCGCTAGTTCTAGTACAGATCTCAGAGCGCTAGTTCTAGTACAGATCTCAGAGAGCTAGTTCTAGTACAGATCTCAAAGCGCTAGTTCTAGTACAGTTCTCAGAGCGCTAGTTCTAGTACAGATCTCAGAGCGCTAGTTCTAGTACACATCTCAGAGCGCTAGTTCTAGTACAGATCTCAGAGCGCTAGTTCTAGTACAGATCTCAGAGAGCTAGTTCTAGTACATATCTCAAAGCGCTAGTTCTAGTACAGATCTCAGAGCGCTAGTTCTAGTACAGATCTCAGAGAGCTAGTTCTAGTACACATCTCAGAGCGCTGGTCTAGTACAGTTCTCAGAGCGCTAGTTCTAGTACAGATCTCAGAGAGCTAGTTCTAGTACATATCTCAAAGCGCTAGTTCTAGTACAGATCTCAGAGCGCTAGTTCTAGTACACATCTCAGAGCGCTAGTTCTAGTACAGATCTCAAAGCGCTAGTTCTAGTACAGTTCTCAGAGCGCTAGTTCTAGTACAGTTCTCACAGCGCTAGTTCTAGTACAGATCTCAGAGCGCTAGTTCTAGTACAGATCTCAGAGCGCTAGTTCTAGTACACATCTCAGAGCGCTAGTTCTAGTACAGATCTCAGAGCGCTAGTTCTAGTACAGATCTCAGAGAGCTAGTTCTAGTACATATCTCAAAGCGCTAGTTCTAGTACAGATCTCAGAGCGCTAGTTCTAGTACAGATCTCAGAGAGCTAGTTCTAGTACAGATCTCAAAGCGCTAGTTCTAGTACAGTTCTCAGAGCGCTAGTTCTAGTACAGATCTCAGAGCGCTAGTTCTAGTACACATCTCAGAGCGCTAGTTCTAGTACAGATCTCAGAGCGCTAGTTCTAGTACAGATCTCAGAGAGCTAGTTCTAGTACATATCTCAAAGCGCTAGTTCTAGTACAGATCTCAGAGCGCTAGTTCTAGTACAGATCTCAGAGAGCTAGTTCTAGTACACATCTCAGAGCGCTAGTTCTAGTACAGATCTCAGAGCGCTAGTTCTAGTACAGTTCTCAGAGCGCTAGTTCTAGTACATATCTCAAAGCGCTAGTTCTAGTACAGATCTCAGAGCGCTAGTTCTAGTACAGATCTCAAAGCGCTAGTTCTAGTACAGATCTCAAAGCGCTAGTTCTAGTACAGATCTCAGAGCGCTTTGAAAAAACTGATGTAGTATACGAGGTTGAACACTTAAAATGCTACCGTCTATGGCTAAACGCTCTATCACCTCAACCCCACTTTAACAACCTATAGATTTGAACATGCTTGGACTTAAAAAAACATCCTAATATCTCAGACAAAATAATTTCCTCCTCCTCACAAGATTCAAGCCTGGGTCCAGTGACTCCAAACCACATTTCACATTTTGATAATATCTCTCCCTTTGTTGCTATGTCATCCAATCAAATCCCGTCCCCCCCCCCCAAAAAAAAAAAAAAAAACTCACGATCTTCAATGTAATGCATTAAATAAGACATATATACATTAATGCGTCCGCCATTCATAAGATCATACACTCAAGATACCTGCAAATTAGCGCCGACATTAGAAGAAAGAAATACTATCGTAAAAATCCATTACAGAGTTTTGAGGTGTAAACCAAATTGAAAGGCAACCTACAGACTTTGTGTTTTTGATCTTTCTGGGGGTCACGGTACATTAAACGTGTAATTGTAGTGCCCTGGACTTAGGGTTCAGTTCAGGGGACCTCAGTTGGAGGATCAGCCTGTATTACAAGTTACATTCATACAGGTCTTAATTTCGTACAATGAGAATGAGACATAAAGAAACGCAGACAACTCCTTTAAAAAATGAGCTCCGGATATCAAATCATTTTAGGTCAACGATGCGAGCTATGCTTTAAATTGAGAGGTTTTAGAACTTGCTGTGTAGTGTGTAGCATTTAGAGACCTGTTTATGTGTGAATGATGATCCGAGTGTGTGTTTAGATGCGTGTGTGTGTGTTTGATTGTGTGATTATTTGAGTTTGTTTAATAAATTTTTAGGTCTGTTACTAAAATCCTGTGTAAAACCAAATAGTATCAAGTGATATTAGCATTTTGATGTGAGTCATGATAACAACATATGACTTTGGTTCGAAACGACAGATGACCTAAAAATAATAGACTTTTGTTTTAAGCGACAAATGACTTAGAAATAATTGACTTTTATACTAAACAACAGACGCCTTGTGAATAATTGACTTTGATTTTAAACGACAGATGACTTCTTGTGACGCTGGAAATGTGTTGTTGGCACTGTCTTGAGCTTAACTGAGGACATTTGGAGTGAAGAGAACCAACACAATTTTCCATTAAATAATTAAATACTTGAATAATTCGAATTGTAATCATACAATGAATACTAGTACTTTTGGCCTCCTTTAGTCGTTGAATGACTATGGTTCATCTCGAACAGTTTTTCATATGGTTGTGAAGCCCTATTTTGGAGAGACACTCCCGTCCACATATATTGCAGGTCAAGGTGGCTTTCGCTTTGGTGGTAGAGGAGCTGGCCATTTTTTATATGGCACGCTTTTCTTTAAGAGCTGAAGCCCATGTTTTCTCGCTGTCCATAGCTTTCTTGGTCACCGTCTCTCTCCAACTAGTGCGGTCTAAGGCTATGTCTTTCCAATGGTCAGTATTAATGTTCACTGATTTTAAATCCAGTGTTGTCACATACAATGGTCGCGTCAAAGTGGGGCATTGTAAAAAAGGGGTCGCCAAGCTTTAAAGGTTGAGAACCGCTGATCTAGAATCAAATGTGCAGAAAAACAAGGCGTTTGCCTTCTATGGCAGGGGGTTCTCAACCTGTGGGGCGCGACCCCCTTGGAGGTCGATTGACAATATGTCAGGGGTCGTTTATGTCCATCGAAAATATGGATTTTTTTTTGTCCATTTTAACATGTAAAGCTTGTCACAGCTTATTTTTTTTCCATTGAAATTTACTAATTACATTGATATTCGAGGAAAGATGCTGCAACCAGCTGAATCAGAATTGATTTCGAACATTTTGATTGTCCAGCAGATATATTTGTATATTTAAATTAATGCAGATTAATGAATATTGTATCGTTACATATGGCATATCGTCTGTTAACAAGAAGGTCGAAGTGTAATTTGTTATACTTCAATTGTTAAAAAAGTAAAAGGTCTTTTTTTTTTAAAATGTGGTTTATTCAGATTATACTTTCACTTACAATAACAGACAAGACAAAGATTAACGCCTCCACATCCAGATCATATAATACTGGTGAAGAGTTTGAGTTTTTGTATTTACAACATTCGAATCCGTAATATATGAACTAAACATTGTGCGTTTAAAAAAGGTTAAAGGCATCCACAAATTTATGTTAACACGTAAACTTTGTTTAGAAATCCATAACACATTGGACAACATGAACATTGAATGAACTCCAAATGGTAGCAGGGGAGGAAAGCATGGGCTCTGGTAAGGTAGTTTCTTATAGCTCCCCTATGCAGTTCAAGTGACCCTTCAGTTGTTCCCCGCAGCTCTTGGACACCCATGTAAAGACATGCACCACTGTTTCCTCTGCCAGCCCCATTAGTTTAAGCAGGATAAAAAGTAAACAGTACAGTATTGACTTGCTTCCAACCTCATCTGCTCTCTATGCTCTCTACTTTGAACCTGGCGAACAGATAAAATGATAATTTCTGTGAAAGAACATTTGCTTATGTATGTAGACACAATTTCCTCCTACTTTCCAAATCTACTTCACATCCCATTTGCACTTGCCAGAAATCCAATCAGAGTCAAAGTTAAAGATTTTTAGGAGACTGAAATAATTTAACAGTGAAACATTTCAATTTAATTAGTCCTACACAATTCTGGATCAAACGTTTGCAGCCATGTTCCAATTTATCTCTGCTGCACCTTCTTCCATTTGCAATAATATATTTATTTCTCGAAACAGCCTGTAAGTTATCCAATTGAAATACAGAAAATTGTCACGTGTGTGGAATGTGAATAGGAAATACTAACGTAAATAGAGGTACGTCATAAAGAAATTGTTTCATTGATTTGTAATTGGATAATGAGGAGAAATAGATATATTTAGTTATTTATTTATTTATATACCATAAACAGTAAGCTTTGGCAATGCCAATCAGACATTTACATTCGGCCTCTTCTTATCTTATATAATACAGACGTTACTTCAAAAAAGAAGATGATTACGTCCTACTGGTCATGCATTTAGTCATGCATATTAACCAATGACTTAAATTCTGCCAAGTCACTGGTTTTTCTGGCTAGCTCAGGCAACCCATTCCATGCTCTAATAGCACTAGGGAAGAAGGAGTATTTGTACAAATTTGTCCTAGCATATGGGACGAGGAATGTGCCTTTATTTTTGTGTCTTTCAGAGTATTTTATTAAATTTTGTTTTTGTATTTGAAGATTATGGTTCAGTGTTTTATGTATAATTGCTACTTTACTTTTGAGTCTTCTGTCCTGAAGGCTTTCTAAATTTAGTGATTTTACTAATGGTGTTACCCTAGACAAATGTGAATATTCGTTTGTTATGAATCTCACTGCTCTATTTTGTGTTTGTTCCAGTTTCTTAATGTTTTCTCCAATTATAATTTTGTAATATCTTACTTATAAACGAAAATAATTTAATGTGGGGGGTCGCCAATATGTGAGGAATAGTAAAAAGGGGTCGCAAAGCTAAAAAGGTTGAGAACCGCTGTTCAATGGCGACGTTTGGGATTTTCACGATTTTTTATAATTCCTCTTTTCAGCTTGCAAACTCTTCTTTGTGTCAAAAGACAAAAAAAGGAAGGGTGGGTGGACACAGTTCTCAAAAACGTCTCTAAGGATTTTCATAGATATTTGATAATTGGTGTATATCTTTGGGAAAAGAATTACTAGCTAACTGGCCAGACTGGGATAATAATTTGTCAAACTATAATAGAAACTAATTTTAATTTGATTTGAAGTTGTTGTTGTTTTTTTTTAAATCTTAAAGAGACATTACGTCATCGTGTATTTCTACATGTCGTCCTTATTCATGAAATAGTTTAATCATGGTTTAATAAATGAACAGACGAACAGGTATATTTTGCGAGCCGTCTTCTTAGGCTGTATCTATAGGCTTCTAAGAATTGTATTTACTCTGAGTAGATTTATTCCTTTGCTAAACCAAGATTTCTTTTCGTGTGGAGAGGGGAAACAGTGGCGGAGTTAAAATGTTCCCTTTTTACTTCAATCAATCATTCATTAGATTTATATAGTAAAATAGTCTCTCTAACCCCCAAAAACATAAAAATCATCAGCTTCATAAAGGAATATAGTTAAAAAAAAAATGTAAAATAGAATTTATTGTAATTGAAGGCGAGTTGGCTGGGTGGTTAAGCGCTTGGCTTCCGAACCTGGGGTCCTGGGTTAGGGTCCTGGGTTTGAATCTCGATGCAGAGGTTACTTCAAAAGGAAGATAATTAAGTCCAATTATCATTGTCATTATATGCTCCCACCCCCCCTATTGTTGGAAAGGTCTAAAAGAGATATCTGTAGAATTAAAGGCTTTGACTAGTCGACCCCATTGTTGGCAAGGTCTAAAAGAGATATCTGTAGAATTAAAGGCTTTGACTAGTCGACCATATTGTTGGCAAGGTCTAAAAGAGATATCTGTAGAATTAAAGGCTTTGACTAGTCGACCCCATTGTTGGCAAGGTCTAAAAGTGCTATCTGTAGAATTAAAGGCTTTGACTAGTCGACCACATTGTTGGCAAGGTCTAAAAGTGCTATCTGTAGAATTAAAGGCTTTGACTAGTCGACCCCATTGTTGGCAAGGTCTAAAAGTGCTATCTGTAGAATTAAAGGCTTTGACTAGTCGACCCCATTGTTGGCAAGGTCTAAAAAAGATATATCTGTAGAATTAAAAGCTTTGACTAGTCGACCCCATTGTTGGCAAGGTCTAAAAGAGGTATCTGTAGAATTAAAGGCTTTGACTAGTCGACCCCATTGTTCGCAAGGTCTAAAAGAGGTATCTGTAGAATTAAAGGCTTTCACTAGTCGACCATATTGTTGGCAAGGTCTAAAAGAGATATCTGTAGAATTAATAGCTTTGACTAGTCGACCCCATTGTTGGCAAAGTCTAAAAGTGCTATCTGTAGAATTAAAGGCTTTGACTAGTCGACCCCATTGTTGGCAAGGTCTAAAAGAGATATATGTAGAATTAAAGGCTTTGACTAGTCGACCCCATTGTTGGCAAGGTCTAAAAAAGATATATCTGTAGAATTAAAAGCTTTGACTAGTCGACCCCATTGTTGGCAAGGTCTAAAAGAGGTATCTGTAGAATTAAAGGCTTTGACTAGTCGACCCCATTGTTGGCAAGGTCTAAAAGAGGTATCTGTAGAATTAAAGGCTTTCACTAGTCGACCCCATTGTTGGCAAGGTCTAAAAGAGGTATCTGTAGAATTAAAGGCTTTGACTAGTCGACCATATTGTTGGCAAGGTCTAAAAGAGATATCTGTAGAATTAAAGGATTTTACAAGTCGACCCCATTGTTGGCAAGGTCTAAAAGAGATATCTGTAGAGTTAAAGGCTTTGACTAGTCGACTCCATTGTTGGCAAGGTCTAAAATAGATATCTGTAGAATTAAAGGCTTTGACTAGTCGACCCCATTGTTGGCAAGGTCTAAAAGAGATATCTGTAGAATTAAAGGGTTTGACTAGTCGACCCCATTGTTGGCAAGGTCTAAAAGAAATATATGTAGAATTAAAGGCTTTGACTAGTCGACCATATTGTTGGCAAGGTCTAAAAGAGATATCTGTAGAATTAAAGGCTTTGACTAGTCGACCCCATTGTTGGCAAGGTCTAAAAGAGATATCTGTAGAATTAAAGGCTTTGACTAGTCGACCCCATTGTTGGCAAGGTCTAAAAGAGATATATGTAGAATTAAAGGCTTTGACTAGTCGATTCCATTGTTGGCAAGGTCTGAAATAGATATCTGTAGAATTAAAGGCTTTGACTAGTCGACCCCATTGTTGGCAAGGTCTAAAAGAGATATCTGTAGAATTAAATGGTTTGACTAGTCGATCTCATTGTTGGCAAGGTCTAAAAGAGATATCTGTAGAATTAAAGGGTTTGACTAGTCGACCCGATTGTTGGCAAGGTCTAAAAGAGATATCTGTAGAATTAAAGGGTTTGACTAGTCGACCCCATTGTTGGCAAGGTCTAAAAGAGATATCTGTAGAATTAAAGGCTTTGACTAGTCGACCCCATTGTTGGCAAGGTCTAAAAGTGCTATCTGTAGAATTAAAGGCTTTGACTAGTCGACCACATTGTTGGCAAGGTCTAAAAGTGCTATCTGTAGAATTAAAGGCTTTGACTAGTCGACCCCATTGTTGGCAAGGTCTAAAAGTGCTATCTGTAGAATTAAAGGCTTTGACTAGTCGACCCCATTGTTGGCAAGGTCTAAAAAAGATATATCTGTAGAATTAAAAGCTTTGACTAGTCGACCCCATTGTTGGCAAGGTCTAAAAGAGGTATCTGTAGAATTAAAGGCTTTGACTAGTCGACCCCATTGTTCGCAAGGTCTAAAAGAGGTATCTGTAGAATTAAAGGCTTTCACTAGTCGACCCCATTGTTGGCAAGGTCTAAAAGAGGTATCTGTAGAATTAAAGGCTTTGACTAGTCGACCATATTGTTGGCAAGGTCTAAAAGAGATATCTGTAGAATTAAAGGATTTTACAAGTCGACCCCATTGTTGGCAAGGTCTAAAAGAGATATCTGTAGAATTAAAGGCTTTGACTAGTCGACTCCATTGTTGGCAAGGTCTAAAATAGATATCTGTAGAATTAAAGGCTTTGACTAGTCGACCCCATTGTTGGCAAGGTCTAAAATAGATATCTGTAGAATTAAAGGCTTTGACTAGTCGACCCCATTGTTGGCAAGGTCTAAAAGAAATATATGTAGAAATAAAGGCTTTGACTAGTCGACCATATTGTTGGCAAGGTCTAAAAGAGATATCTGTAGAATTAAAGGCTTTGACTAGTCGACCCCATTGTTGGCAAGGTCTAAAAGAGATATCTGTAGAATTAAAGGCTTTGACTAGTCGACCCCATTGTTGGCAAGGTCTAAAAGAGATATATGTAGAATTAAAGGCTTTGACTAGTCGACCCTATTGTTGGCAAGGTCTAAAAGAGATATCTGTAGAATTAAAGGGTTTGACTAGTCGACCCCATTGTTGGCAAGGTCTAAAAGAGATATCTGTAGAATTAAAGGCTTTGACTAGTCGACCCCATTGTTGGCAAGGTCTAAAAGAGATATCTGTAGAATTAAAGGCTTTGACTAGTCGACCCCATTGTTGGCAAGGTCTAAAAGAGATATATGTAGAATTAAAGGCTTTGACTAGTCGATTCCATTGTTGGCAAGGTCTGAAATAGATATCTGTAGAATTAAAGGCTTTGACTAGTCGACCCCATTGTTGGCAAGGTCTAAAAGAGATATCTGTAGAATTAAATGGTTTGACTAGTCGATCTCATTGTTGGCAAGGTCTAAAAGAGATATCTGTAGAATTAAAGGGTTTGACTAGTCGACCCGATTGTTGGCAAGGTCTAAAAGAGATATCTGTAGAATTAAAGGGTTTGACTAGTCGACCCCATTGTTGGCAAGGTCTAAAAGAGATATCTGTAGAATTAAAGGCTTTGACTAGTCGACCCCATTGTTGGCAAGGTCTAAAAGTGCTATCTGTAGAATTAAAGGCTTTGACTAGTCGACCACATTGTTGGCAAGGTCTAAAAGTGCTATCTGTAGAATTAAAGGCTTTGACTAGTCGACCCCATTGTTGGCAAGGTCTAAAAGTGCTATCTGTAGAATTAAAGGCTTTGACTAGTCGACCCCATTGTTGGCAAGGTCTAAAAAAGATATATCTGTAGAATTAAAAGCTTTGACTAGTCGACCCCATTGTTGGCAAGGTCTAAAAGAGGTATCTGTAGAATTAAAGGCTTTGACTAGTCGACCCCATTGTTCGCAAGGTCTAAAAGAGGTATCTGTAGAAATAAAGGCTTTCACTAGTCGACCCCATTGTTGGCAAGGTCTAAAAGAGGTATCTGTAGAATTAAAGGCTTTGACTAGTCGACCATATTGTTGGCAAGGTCTAAAAGAGATATCTGTAGAATTAAAGGATTTTACAAGTCGACCCCATTGTTGGCAAGGTCTAAAAGAAATATATGTAGAATTAAAGGCTTTGACTAGTCGACCATATTGTTGGCAAGGTCTAAAAGAGATATCTGTAGAATTAAAGGCTTTGACTAGTCGACCCCATTGTTGGCAAGGTCTAAAAGAGATATCTGTAGAATTAAAGGCTTTGACTAGTCGACCCCATTGTTGGCAAGGTCTAAAAGAGATATATGTAGAATTAAAGGCTTTGACTAGTCGATTCCATTGTTGGCAAGGTCTGAAATAGATATCTGTAGAATTAAAGGCTTTGACTAGTCGACCCCATTGTTGGCAAGGTCTAAAAGAGATATCTGTAGAATTAAATGGTTTGACTAGTCGATCTCATTGTTGGCAAGGTCTAAAAGAGATATCTGTAGAATTAAAGGGTTTGACTAGTCGACCCGATTGTTGGCAAGGTCTAAAAGAGATATCTGTAGAATTAAAGGGTTTGACTAGTCGACCCCATTGTTGGCAAGGTCTAAAAGAGATATCTGTAGAATTAAAGGCTTTGACTAGTCGACCCCATTGTTGGCAAGGTCTAAAAGTGCTATCTGTAGAATTAAAGGCTTTGACTAGTCGACCACATTGTTGGCAAGGTCTAAAAGTGCTATCTGTAGAATTAAAGGCTTTGACTAGTCGACCCCATTGTTGGCAATGTCTAAAAGTGCTATCTGTAGAATTAAAGGCTTTGACTAGTCGACCCCATTGTTGGCAAGGTCTAAAAAAGATATATCTGTAGAATTAAAAGCTTTGACTAGTCGACCCCATTGTTGGCAAGGTCTAAAAGAGGTATCTGTAGAATTAAAGGCTTTGACTAGTCGACCCCATTGTTCGCAAAGTCTAAAAGAGGTATCTGTAGAATTAAAGGCTTTCACTAGTCGACCCCATTGTTGGCAAGGTCTAAAAGAGGTATCTGTAGAATTAAAGGCTTTGACTAGTCGACCATATTGTTGGCAAGGTCTAAAAGAGATATCTGTAGAATTAAAGGATTTTACAAGTCGACCCCATTGTTGGCAAGGTCTAAAAGAGATATCTGTAGAATTAAAGGCTTTGACTAGTCGACTCCATTGTTGGCAAGGTCTAAAATAGATATCTGTAGAATTAAAGGCTTTGACTAGTCGACCCCATTGTTGGCAAGGTCTAAAATAGATATCTGTAGAATTAAAGGCTTTGACTAGTCGACCCCATTGTTGGCAAGGTCTAAAAGAGATATCTGTAGAATTAAAGGCTTTGACTAGTCGACCCCATTGTTGGCAAGGTCTAAAAGAAATATATGTAGAATTAAAGGCTTTGACTAGTCGACCATATTGTTGGCAAGGTCTAAAAGAGATATCTGTAGAATTAAAGGCTTTGACTAGTCGACCCCATTGTTGGCAAGGTCTAAAAGAGATATCTGTAGAATTAAAGGCTTTGACTAGTCGACCCCATTGTTGGCAAGGTCTAAAAGAGATATATGTAGAATTAAAGGCTTTGACTAGTCGACCCCATTGTTGGCAAGGTCTAAAAAAGATATATCTGTAGAATTAAAAGCTTTGACTAGTCGACCCCATTGTTGGCAAGGTCTAAAAGAGGTATCTGTAGAATTAAAGGCTTTGACTTGTCGACCCCATTGTTGGCAAGGTCTAAAAGAGGTATCTGTAGAATTAAAGGCTTTCACTAGTCGACCCCATTGTTGGCAAGGTCTAAAAGAGGTATCTGTAGAATTAAAGGCTTTGACTAGTCGACCATATTGTTGGCAAGGTCTAAAAGAGATATCTGTAGAATTAAAGGATTTGACTAGTCGACCCCATTGTTGGCAAGGTCTAAAAGAAATATATGTAGAATTAAAGGCTTTGACTAGTCGACCATATTGTTGGCAAGGTCTAAAAGAGATATCTGTAGAATTAAAGGCTTTGACTAGTCGACCCCATTGTTGGCAAGGTCTAAAAGAGATATCTGTAGAATTAAAGGCTTTGACTAGTCGACCCCATTGTTGGCAAGGTCTAAAAGAGATATATGTAGAATTAAAGGCTTTGACTAGTCGATTCCATTGTTGGCAAGGTCTGAAATAGATATCTGTAGAATTAAAGGCTTTGACTAGTCGACCCCATTGTTGGCAAGGTCTAAAAGAGATATCTGTAGAATTAAATGGTTTGACTAGTCGATCTCATTGTTGGCAAGGTCTAAAAGAGATATCTGTAGAATTAAAGGGTTTGACTAGTCGACCCGATTGTTGGCAAGGTCTAAAAGAGATATCTGTAGAATTAAAGGGTTTGACTAGTCGACCCCATTGTTGGCAAGGTCTAAAAGAGATATCTGTAGAATTAAAGGCTTTGACTAGTCGACCCCATTGTTGGCAAGGTCTAAAAGTGCTATCTGTAGAATTAAAGGCTTTGACTAGTCGACCACATTGTTGGCAAGGTCTAAAAGTGCTATCTGTAGAATTAAAGGCTTTGACTAGTCGACCCCATTGTTGGCAAGGTCTAAAAGTGCTATCTGTAGAATTAAAGGCTTTGACTAGTCGACCCCATTGTTGGCAAGGTCTAAAAAAGATATATCTGTAGAATTAAAAGCTTTGACTAGTCGACCCCATTGTTGGCAAGGTCTAAAAGAGGTATCTGTAGAATTAAAGGCTTTGACTAGTCGACCCCATTGTTCGCAAGGTCTAAAAGAGGTATCTGTAGAATTAAAGGCTTTCACTAGTCGACCCCATTGTTGGCAAGGTCTAAAAGAGGTATCTGTAGAATTAAAGGCTTTGACTAGTCGACCATATTGTTGGCAAGGTCTAAAAGAGATATCTGTAGAATTAAAGGATTTTACAAGTCGACCCCATTGTTGGCAAGGTCTAAAAGAGATATCTGTAGAATTAAAGGCTTTGACTAGTCGACTCCATTGTTGGCAAGGTCTAAAATAGATATCTGTAGAATTAAAGGCTTTGACTAGTCGACCCCATTGTTGGCAAGGTCTAAAATAGATATCTGTAGAATTAAAGGCTTTCACTAGTCGACCCCATTGTTGGCAAGGTCTAAAAGAGATATCTGTAGAATTAAAGGCTTTGACTAGTCGACCCCATTGTTGGCAAGGTCTAAAAGAAATATATGTAGAATTAAAGGCTTTGACTAGTCGACCATATTGTTGGCAAGGTCTAAAAGAGATATCTGTAGAATTAAAGGCTTTGACTAGTCGACCCCATTGTTGGCAAGGTCTAAAAGAGATATCTGTAGAATTAAAGGCTTTGACTAGTCGACCCCATTGTTGGCAAGGTCTAAAAGAGATATATGTAGAATTAAAGGCTTTGACTAGTCGACCCCATTGTTGGCAAGGTCTAAAAAAGATATATCTGTAGAATTAAAAGCTTTGACTAGTCGACCCCATTGTTGGCAAGGTCTAAAAGAGGTATCTGTAGAATTAAAGGCTTTGACTAGTCGACCCCATTGTTGGCAAGGTCTAAAAGAGGTATCTGTAGAATTAAAGGCTTTCACTAGTCGACCCCATTGTTGGCAAGGTCTAAAAGAGGTATCTGTAAAATTAAAGGCTTTGACTAGTCGACCATATTGTTGGCAAGGTCTAAAAGAGATATCTGTAGAATTAAAGGATTTTACAAGTCGACCCCATTGTTGGCAAGGTCTAAAAGAGATATCTGTAGAATTAAAGGGTTTGACTAGTCGACCATATTGTTGGCAAGGTCTAAAAGAAATATATGTAGAATTAAAGGCTTTGACTAGTCGACCATATTGTTGGCAAGGTCTAAAAGAGATATCTGTAGAATTAAAGGCTTTGACTAGTCGACCCCATTGTTGGCAAGGTCTAAAAGTGCTATCTGTAGAATTAAAGGCTTTGACTAGTCGACCCCATTGTTGGCAAGGTCTAAAAGAGATATCTGTAGAATTAAAGGCATTGACTAGTCGACCCCATTGTTGGCAAGGTCTAAAAGTGCTATCTGTAGAATTAAAGGCTTTGACTAGTCGACCCCATTGTTGGCAAGGTCTAAAAGAGATATATGTAGAATTAAAGGCTTTGACTAGTCGACCCCATTGTTGGCAAGGTCTAAAAAAGATATATCTGTAGAATTAAAAGCTTTGACTAGTCGACCCCATTGTTGGCAAGGTCTAAAAGAGGTATCTGTAGAATTAAAGGCTTTGACTAGTCGACCCCATTGTTGGCAAGGTCTGAAATAGATATCTGTAGAATTAAAGGCTTTCACTAGTCGACCCCATTGTTGGCAAGGTCTAAAAGAGGTATCTGTAGAATTAAAGGCTTTGACTAGTCGACCATATTGTTGGCAAGGTCTAAAAGAGATATCTGTAGAATTAAAGGATTTTACAAGTCAACCCCATTGTTGGCAAGGTCTAAAAGAGATATCTGTAGAATTAAAGGCTTTGACTAGTCGACTCCATTGTTGGCAAGGTCTAAAATAGATATCTGTAGAATTAAAGGCTTTGACTAGTCGACCCCATTGTTGGCAAGGTCTAAAAGAGATATCTGTAGAATTAAAGGGTTTGACTAGTCGACCCCATTGTTGGCAAGGTCTAAAAGAAATATATGTAGAATTAAAGGCTTTGACTAGTCGACCATATTGTTGGCAAGGTCTAAAAGAGATATCTGTAGAATTAAAGGCTTTGACTAGTCGACCCCATTGTTGGCAAGGTCTAAAAGAGATATCTGTAGAATTAAAGGCTTTGACTAGTCGACCCCATTGTTGGCAAGGTCTAAAAGAGATATATGTAGAATTAAAGGCTTTGACTAGTCGATTCCATTGTTGGCAAGGTCTGAAATAGATATCTGTAGAATTAAAGGCTTTGACTAGTCGACCCCATTGTTGGCAAGGTCTAAAAGAGATATCTGTAGAATTAAATGGTTTGACTAGTCGATCTCATTGTTGGCAAGGTCTAAAAGAGATATCTGTAGAATTAAAGGGTTTGACTAGTCGACCCGATTGTTGGCAAGGTCTAAAAGAGATATCTGTAGAATTAAAGGGTTTGACTAGTGGACCCCATTGTTGGCAAGGTCTAAAAGAGATATCTGTAGAATTAAAGGCTTTGACTAGTCGACCCCATTGTTGGCAAGGTCTTAAAGTGCTATCTGTAGAATTAAAGGCTTTGACTAGTCGACCACATTGTTGGCAAGGTCTAAAAGTGCTATCTGTAGAATTAAAGGCTTTGACTAGTCGACCCCATTGTTGGCAAGGTCTAAAAGTGCTATCTGTAGAATTAAAGGCTTTGACTAGTCGACCCCATTGTTGGCAAGGTCTAAAAAAGATATATCTGTAGAATTAAAAGCTTTGACTAGTCGACCCCATTGTTGGCAAGGTCTAAAAGAGGTATCTGTAGAATTAAAGGCTTTGACTAGTCGACCCCATTGTTCGCAAGGTCTAAAAGAGGTATCTGTAGAATTAAAGGCTTTCACTAGTCGACCCCATTGTTGGCAAGGTCTAAAAGAGGTATCTGTAGAATTAAAGGCTTTGACTAGTCGACCATATTGTTGGCAAGGTCTAAAAGAGATATCTGTAGAATTAAAGGATTTTACAAGTCGACCCCATTGTTGGCAAGGTCTAAAAGAGATATCTGTAGAATTAAAGGCTTTGACTAGTCGACTCCATTGTTGGCAAGGTCTAAAATAGATATCTGTAGAATTAAAGGCTTTGACTAGTCGACCCCATTGTTGGCAAGGTCTAAAAGAGATATCTGTAGAATTAAAGGCTTTGACTAGTCGACCCCATTGTTGGCAAGGTCTAAAAGAAATATATGTAGAATTAAAGGCTTTGACTAGTCGACCATATTGTTGGCAAGGTCTAAAAGAGATATCTGTAGAATTAAAGGCTTTGACTAGTCGACCCCATTGTTGGCAAGGTCTAAAAGAGATATCTGTAGAATTAAAGGCTTTGACTAGTCGACCCCATTGTTGGCAAGGTCTAAAAGAGATATATGTAGAATTAAAGGCTTTGACTAGTCGACCCCATTGTTGGCAAGGTCTAAAAAAGATATATCTGTAGAATTAAAAGCTTTGACTAGTCGACCCCATTGTTGGCAAGGTCTAAAAGAGGTATCTGTAGAATTAAAGGCTTTGACTAGTCGACCCCATTGTTGGCAAGGTCTAAAAGAGGTATCTGTAGAATTAAAGGCTTTCACTAGTCGACCCCATTGTTGGCAAGGTCTAAAAGAGGTATCTGTAGAATTAAAGGCTTTGACTAGTCGACCATATTGTTGGCAAGGTCTAAAAGAGATATCTGTAGAATTAAAGGATTTTACAAGTCGACCCCATTGTTGGCAAGGTCTAAAAGAGATATCTGTAGAATTAAAGGCTTTGACTAGTCGACTCCATTGTTGGCAAGGTCTAAAATAGATATCTGTAGAATTAAAGGCTTTGACTAGTCGACCCCATTGTTGGCAAGGTCTAAAAGAGATATCTGTAGAATTAAAGGGTTTGACTAGTCGACCCCATTGTTGGCAAGGTCTAAAAGAAATATATGTAGAATTAAAGGCTTTGACTAGTCGACCATATTGTTGGCAAGGTCTAAAAGAGATATCTGTAGAATTAAAGGCTTTCACTAGTCGACCCCATTGTTGGCAAGGTCTAAAAGAGGTATCTGTAGAATTAAAGGCTTTGACTAGTCGACCATATTGTTGGCAAGGTCTAAAAGAGATATCTGTAGAATTAAAGGATTTTACAAGTCGACCCCATTGTTGGCAAGGTCTAAAAGAGATATCTGTAGAATTAAAGGCTTTGACTAGTCGACTCCATTGTTGGCAAGGTCTAAAATAGATATCTGTAGAATTAAAGGCTTTGACTAGTCGACCCCATTGTTGGCAAGGTCTAAAATAGATATCTGTAGAATTAGAGGCTTTCACTAGTCGACCCCATTGTTGGCAAGGTCTAAAAGAGATATCTGTAGAATTAAAGGCTTTGACTAGTCGACCCCATTGTTGGCAAGGTCTAAAAGAAATATATGTAGAATTAAAGGCTTTGACTAGTCGACCATATTGTTGGCAAGGTCTAAAAGAGATATCTGTAGAATTAAAGGCTTTGACTAGTCGACCCCATTGTTGGCAAGGTCTAAAAGAGATATCTGTAGAATTAAAGGCTTTGACTAGTCGACCCCATTGTTGGCAAGGTCTAAAAGAGATATATGTAGAATTAAAGGCTTTGACTAGTCGACCCCATTGTTGGCAAGGTCTAAAAAAGATATATCTGTAGAATTAAAAGCTTTGACTAGTCGACCCCATTGTTGGCAAGGTCTAAAAGAGGTATCTGTAGAATTAAAGGCTTTGACTAGTCGACCCCATTGTTGGCAAGGTCTAAAAGAGGTATCTGTAGAATTAAAGGCTTTCACTAGTCGACCCCATTGTTGGCAAGGTCTAAAAGAGGTATCTGTAAAATTAAAGGCTTTGACTAGTCGACCATATTGTTGGCAAGGTCTAAAAGAGATATCTGTAGAATTAAAGGATTTTACAAGTCGACCCCATTGTTGGCAAGGTCTAAAAGAGATATCTGTAGAATTAAAGGGTTTGACTAGTCGACCATATTGTTGGCAAGGTCTAAAAGAAATATATGTAGAATTAAAGGCTTTGACTAGTCGACCATATTGTTGGCAAGGTCTAAAAGAGATATCTGTAGAATTAAAGGCTTTGACTAGTCGACCCCATTGTTGGCAAGGTCTAAAAGTGCTATCTGTAGAATTAAAGGCTTTGACTAGTCGACCCCATTGTTGGCAAGGTCTAAAAGAGATATCTGTAGAATTAAAGGCATTGACTAGTCGACCCCATTGTTGGCAAGGTCTAAAAGTGCTATCTGTAGAATTAAAGGCTTTGACTAGTCGACCCCATTGTTGGCAAGGTCTAAAAGAGATATATGTAGAATTAAAGGCTTTGACTAGTCGACCCCATTGTTGGCAAGGTCTAAAAAAGATATATCTGTAGAATTAAAAGCTTTGACTAGTCGACCCCATTGTTGGCAAGGTCTAAAAGAGGTATCTGTAGAATTAAAGGCTTTGACTAGTCGACCCCATTGTTGGCAAGGTCTGAAATAGATATCTGTAGAATTAAAGGCTTTCACTAGTCGACCCCATTGTTGGCAAGGTCTAAAAGAGGTATCTGTAGAATTAAAGGCTTTGACTAGTCGACCATATTGTTGGCAAGGTCTAAAAGAGATATCTGTAGAATTAAAGGATTTTACAAGTCAACCCCATTGTTGGCAAGGTCTAAAAGAGATATCTGTAGAATTAAAGGCTTTGACTAGTCGACTCCATTGTTGGCAAGGTCTAAAATAGATATCTGTAGAATTAAAAGCTTTGACTAGTCGACCCCATTGTTGGCAAGGTCTAAAAGAGATATCTGTAGAATTAAAGGGTTTGACTAGTCGACCCCATTGTTGGCAAGGTCTAAAAGAAATATATGTAGAATTAAAGGCTTTGACTAGTCGACCATATTGTTGGCAAGGTCTAAAAGAGATATCTGTAGAATTAAAGGCTTTGACTAGTCGACCCCATTGTTGGCAAGGTCTAAAAGAGATATCTGTAGAATTAAAGGCTTTGACTAGTCGACCCCATTGTTGGCAAGGTCTAAAAGAGATATATGTAGAATTAAAGGCTTTGACTAGTCGATTCCATTGTTGGCAAGGTCTGAAATAGATATCTGTAGAATTAAAGGCTTTGACTAGTCGACCCCATTGTTGGCAAGGTCTAAAAGAGATATCTGTAGAATTAAATGGTTTGACTAGTCGATCTCATTGTTGGCAAGGTCTAAAAGAGATATCTGTAGAATTAAAGGGTTTGACTAGTCGACCCGATTGTTGGCAAGGTCTAAAAGAGATATCTGTAGAATTAAAGGGTTTGACTAGTCGACCCCATTGTTGGCAAGGTCTAAAAGAGATATCTGTAGAATTAAAGGCTTTGACTAGTCGACCCCATTGTTGGCAAGGTCTTAAAGTGCTATCTGTAGAATTAAAGGCTTTGACTAGTCGACCACATTGTTGGCAAGGTCTAAAAGTGCTATCTGTAGAATTAAAGGCTTTGACTAGTCGACCCCATTGTTGGCAAGGTCTAAAAGTGCTATCTGTAGAATTAAAGGCTTTGACTAGTCGACCCCATTGTTGGCAAGGTCTAAAAAAGATATATCTGTAGAATTAAAAGCTTTGACTAGTCGACCCCATTGTTGGCAAGGTCTAAAAGAGGTATCTGTAGAATTAAAGGCTTTGACTAGTCGACCCCATTGTTCGCAAGGTCTAAAAGAGGTATCTGTAGAATTAAAGGCTTTCACTAGTCGACCCCATTGTTGGCAAGGTCTAAAAGAGGTATCTGTAGAATTAAAGGCTTTGACTAGTCGACCATATTGTTGGCAAGGTCTAAAAGAGATATCTGTAGAATTAAAGGATTTTACAAGTCGACCCCATTGTTGGCAAGGTCTAAAAGAGATATCTGTAGAATTAAAGGCTTTGACTAGTCGACTCCATTGTTGGCAAGGTCTAAAATAGATATCTGTAGAATTAAAGGCTTTGACTAGTCGACCCCATTGTTGGCAAGGTCTAAAAGAGATATCTGTAGAATTAAAGGCTTTGACTAGTCGACCCCATTGTTGGCAAGGTCTAAAAGAAATATATGTAGAATTAAAGGCTTTGACTAGTCGACCATATTGTTGGCAAGGTCTAAAAGAGATATCTGTAGAATTAAAGGCTTTGACTAGTCGACCCCATTGTTGGCAAGGTCTAAAAGAGATATCTGTAGAATTAAAGGCTTTGACTAGTCGACCCCATTGTTGGCAAGGTCTAAAAGAGATATATGTAGAATTAAAGGCTTTGACTAGTCGACCCCATTGTTGGCAAGGTCTAAAAAAGATATATCTGTAGAATTAAAAGCTTTGACTAGTCGACCCCATTGTTGGCAAGGTCTAAAAGAGGTATCTGTAGAATTAAAGGCTTTGACTAGTCGACCCCATTGTTGGCAAGGTCTAAAAGAGGTATCTGTAGAATTAAAGGCTTTCACTAGTCGACCCCATTGTTGGCAAGGTCTAAAAGAGGTATCTGTAGAATTAAAGGCTTTGACTAGTCGACCATATTGTTGGCAAGGTCTAAAAGAGATATCTGTAGAATTAAAGGATTTTACAAGTCGACCCCATTGTTGGCAAGGTCTAAAAGAGATATCTGTAGAATTAAAGGCTTTGACTAGTCGACTCCATTGTTGGCAAGGTCTAAAATAGATATCTGTAGAATTAAAGGCTTTGACTAGTCGACCCCATTGTTGGCAAGGTCTAAAAGAGATATCTGTAGAATTAAAGGGTTTGACTAGTCGACCCCATTGTTGGCAAGGTCTAAAAGAAATATATGTAGAATTAAAGGCTTTGACTAGTCGACCATATTGTTGGCAAGGTCTAAAAGAGATATCTGTAGAATTAAAGGCTTTGACTAGTCGACCCCATTGTTGGCAAGGTCTAAAAGAGATATCTGTAGAATTAAAGGCTTTGACTAGTCGACCCCATTGTTGGCAAGGTCTAAAAGAGATATATGTAGAATTAAAGGCTTTGACTAGTCGACTCCATTGTTGGCAAGGTCTAAAATAGATATCTGTAGAATTAAAGGCTTTGACTAGTCGACCCCATTGTTGGCAAGGTCTAAAATAGATATCTGTAGAATTAAAGGCTTTCACTAGTCGACCCTATTGTTGGCAAGGTCTAAAAGAGATATCTGTAGAATTAAAGGCTTTGACTAGTCGACCCCATTGTTGGCAAGGTCTAAAAGAAATATATGTAGAATTAAAGGCTTTGACTAGTCGACCATATTGTTGGCAAGGTCTAAAAGAGATATCTGTAGAATTAAAGGCTTTGACTAGTCGACCCCATTGTTGGCAAGGTCTAAAAGAGATATCTGTAGAATTAAAGGCTTTGACTAGTCGACCATATTGTTGGCAAGGTCTAAAAGAGATATCTGTAGAATTAAAGGCTTTGACTAGTCGACCCCATTGTTGGCAAGGTCTAAAAGTGCTATCTGTAGAATTAAAGGCTTTGACTAGTCGACCCCATTGTTGGCAAGGTCTAAAAGAGATATCTGTAGAATTAAAGGCATTGACTAGTCGACCCCATTGTTGGCAAGGTCTAAAAGTGCTATCTGTAGAATTAAAGGCTTTGACTAGTCGACCCCATTGTTGGCAAGGTCTAAAAGAGATATATGTAGAATTAAAGGCTTTGACTAGTCGACCCCATTGTTGGCAAGGTCTAAAAAAGATATATCTGTAGAATTAAAAGCTTTGACTAGTCGACCCCATTGTTGGCAAGGTCTAAAAGAGGTATCTGTAGAATTAAAGGCTTTGACTAGTCGACCCCATTGTTGGCAAGGTCTGAAATAGATATCTGTAGAATTAAAGGCTTTCACTAGTCGACCCCATTGTTGGCAAGGTCTAAAAGAGGTATCTGTAGAATTAAAGGCTTTGACTAGTCGACCATATTGTTGGCAAGGTCTAAAAGAGATATCTGTAGAATTAAAGGATTTTACAAGTCAACCCCATTGTTGGCAAGGTCTAAAAGAGATATCTGTAGAATTAAAGGCTTTGACTAGTCGACTCCATTGTTGGCAAGGTCTAAAATAGATATCTGTAGAATTAAAGGCTTTGACTAGTCGACCCCATTGTTGGCAAGGTCTAAAAGAGATATCTGTAGAATTAAAGGGTTTGACTAGTCGACCCCATTGTTGGCAAGGTCTAAAAGAAATATATGTAGAATTAAAGGCTTTGACTAGTCGACCATATTGTTGGCAAGGTCTAAAAGAGATATCTGTAGAATTAAAGGCTTTGACTAGTCGACCCCATTGTTGGCAAGGTCTAAAAGAGATATCTGTAGAATTAAAGGCTTTGACTAGTCGACCCCATTGTTGGCAAGGTCTAAAAGAGATATATGTAGAATTAAAGGCTTTGACTAGTCGATTCCATTGTTGGCAAGGTCTGAAATAGATATCTGTAGAATTAAAGGCTTTGACTAGTCGACCCCATTGTTGGCAAGGTCTAAAAGAGATATCTGTAGAATTAAATGGTTTGACTAGTCGATCTCATTGTTGGCAAGGTCTAAAAGAGATATCTGTAGAATTAAAGGGTTTGACTAGTCGACCCGATTGTTGGCAAGGTCTAAAAGAGATATCTGTAGAATTAAAGGGTTTGACTAGTCGACCCCATTGTTGGCAAGGTCTAAAAGAGATATCTGTAGAATTAAAGGCTTTGACTAGTCGACCCCATTGTTGGCAAGGTCTTAAAGTGCTATCTGTAGAATTAAAGGCTTTGACTAGTCGACCACATTGTTGGCAAGGTCTAAAAGTGCTATCTGTAGAATTAAAGGCTTTGACTAGTCGACCCCATTGTTGGCAAGGTCTAAAAGTGCTATCTGTAGAATTAAAGGCTTTGACTAGTCGACCCCATTGTTGGCAAGGTCTAAAAAAGATATATCTGTAGAATTAAAAGCTTTGACTAGTCGACCCCATTGTTGGCAAGGTCTAAAAGAGGTATCTGTAGAATTAAAGGCTTTGACTAGTCGACCCCATTGTTCGCAAGGTCTAAAAGAGGTATCTGTAGAATTAAAGGCTTTCACTAGTCGACCCCATTGTTGGCAAGGTCTAAAAGAGGTATCTGTAGAATTAAAGGCTTTGACTAGTCGACCATATTGTTGGCAAGGTCTAAAAGAGATATCTGTAGAATTAAAGGATTTTACAAGTCGACCCCATTGTTGGCAAGGTCTAAAAGAGATATCTGTAGAATTAAAGGCTTTGACTAGTCGACTCCATTGTTGGCAAGGTCTAAAATAGATATCTGTAGAATTAAAGGCTTTGACTAGTCGACCCCATTGTTGGCAAGGTCTAAAAGAGATATCTGTAGAATTAAAGGCTTTGACTAGTCGACCCCATTGTTGGCAAGGTCTAAAAGAAATATATGTAGAATTAAAGGCTTTGACTAGTCGACCATATTGTTGGCAAGGTCTAAAAGAGATATCTGTAGAATTAAAGGCTTTGACTAGTCGACCCCATTGTTGGCAAGGTCTAAAAGAGATATCTGTAGAATTAAAGGCTTTGACTAGTCGACCCCATTGTTGGCAAGGTCTAAAAGAGATATATGTAGAATTAAAGGCTTTGACTAGTCGACCCCATTGTTGGCAAGGTCTAAAAAAGATATATCTGTAGAATTAAAAGCTTTGACTAGTCGACCCCATTGTTGGCAAGGTCTAAAAGAGGTATCTGTAGAATTAAAGGCTTTGACTAGTCGACCCCATTGTTGGCAAGGTCTAAAAGAGGTATCTGTAGAATTAAAGGCTTTCACTAGTCGACCCCATTGTTGGCAAGGTCTAAAAGAGGTATCTGTAGAATTAAAGGCTTTGACTAGTCGACCATATTGTTGGCAAGGTCTAAAAGAGATATCTGTAGAATTAAAGGATTTTACAAGTCGACCCCATTGTTGGCAAGGTCTAAAAGAGATATCTGTAGAATTAAAGGCTTTGACTAGTCGACTCCATTGTTGGCAAGGTCTAAAATAGATATCTGTAGAATTAAAGGCTTTGACTAGTCGACCCCATTGTTGGCAAGGTCTAAAAGAGATATCTGTAGAATTAAAGGGTTTGACTAGTCGACCCCATTGTTGGCAAGGTCTAAAAGAAATATATGTAGAATTAAAGGCTTTGACTAGTCGACCATATTGTTGGCAAGGTCTAAAAGAGATATCTGTAGAATTAAAGGCTTTGACTAGTCGACCCCATTGTTGGCAAGGTCTAAAAGAGATATCTGTAGAATTAAAGGCTTTGACTAGTCGACCCCATTGTTGGCAAGGTCTAAAAGAGATATATGTAGAATTAAAGGCTTTGACTAGTCGACTCCATTGTTGGCAAGGTCTAAAATAGATATCTGTAGAATTAAAGGCTTTGACTAGTCGACCCCATTGTTGGCAAGGTCTAAAATAGATATCTGTAGAATTAAAGGCTTTCACTAGTCGACCCTATTGTTGGCAAGGTCTAAAAGAGATATCTGTAGAATTAAAGGCTTTGACTAGTCGACCCCATTGTTGGCAAGGTCTAAAAGAAATATATGTAGAATTAAAGGCTTTGACTAGTCGACCATATTGTTGGCAAGGTCTAAAAGAGATATCTGTAGAATTAAAGGCTTTGACTAGTCGACCCCATTGTTGGCAAGGTCTAAAAGAGATATCTGTAGAATTAAAGGCTTTGACTAGTCGACCCCATTGTTGGCAAGGTCTAAAAGAGATATATGTAGAATTAAAGGCTTTGACTAGTCGACCCCATTGTTGGCAAGGTCTAAAAAAGATATATCTGTAGAATTAAAAGCTTTGACTAGTCGACCCCATTGTTGGCAAGGTCTAAAAGAGGTATCTGTAGAATTAAAGGCTTTGACTAGTCGACCCCATTGTTGGCAAGGTCTAAAAGAGGTATCTGTAGAATTAAAGGCTTTCACTAGTCGACCCCATTGTTGGCAAGGTCTAAAAGAGGTATCTGTAAAATTAAAGGCTTTGACTAGTCGACCATATTGTTGGCAAGGTCTAAAAGAGATATCTGTAGAATTAAAGGATTTTACAAGTCGACCCCATTGTTGGCAAGGTCTAAAAGAGATATCTTTAGAATTAAAGGGTTTGACTAGTCGACCATATTGTTGGCAAGGTCTAAAAGAAATATATGTAGAATTAAAGGCTTTGACTAGTCGACCATATTGTTGGCAAGGTCTAAAAGAGATATCTGTAGAATTAAAGGCTTTGACTAGTCGACCCCATTGTTGGCAAGGTCTAAAAGTGCTATCTGTAGAATTAAAGGCTTTGACTAGTCGACCCCATTGTTGGCAAGGTCTAAAAGAGATATCTGTAGAATTAAAGGCTTTGACTAGTCGACCCCATTGTTGGCAAGGTCTAAAAGTGCTATCTGTAGAATTAAAGGCTTTGACTAGTCGACCCCATTGTTGGCAAGGTCTAAAAGAGATATATGTAGAATTAAAGGCTTTGACTAGTCGACCCCATTGTTGGCAAGGTCTAAAAAAGATATATCTGTAGAATTAAAAGCTTTGACTAGTCGACCCCATTGTTGGCAAGGTCTAAAAGAGGTATCTGTAGAATTAAAGGGTTTGACTAGTCGACCCCATTGTTGGCAAGGTCTGAAATAGATATCTGTAGAATTAAAGGGTTTGACTAGTCGACCCCATTGTTGGCAAGGTCTAAAAGAGGTATCTGTAGAATTAAAGGCTTTGACTAGTCGACCATATTGTTGGCAAGGTCTAAAAGAGATATCTGTAGAATTAAAGGATTTTACAAGTCAACCCCATTGTTGGCAAGGTCTAAAAGAGATATCTGTAGAATTAAAGGCTTTGACTAGTCGACTCCATTGTTGGCAAGGTCTAAAATAGATATCTGTAGAATTAAAGGCTTTGACTAGTCGACCCCATTGTTGGCAAGGTCTAAAAGAGATATCTGTAGAATTAAAGGGTTTGACTAGTCGACCCCATTGTTGGCAAGGTCTAAAAGAAATATATGTAGAATTAAAGGCTTTGACTAGTCGACCATATTGTTGGCAAGGTCTAAAAGAGATATCTGTAGAATTAAAGGCTTTGACTAGTCGACCCCATTGTTGGCAAGGTCTAAAAGAGATATCTGTAGAATTAAAGGCTTTGACTAGTCGACCCCATTGTTGGCAAGGTCTAAAAGAGATATATGTAGAATTAAAGGCTTTGACTAGTCGATTCCATTGTTGGCAAGGTCTGAAATAGATATCTGTAGAATTAAAGGCTTTGACTAGTCGACCCCATTGTTGGCAAGGTCTAAAAGAGATATCTGTAGAATTAAATGGTTTGACTAGTCGATCTCATTGTTGGCAAGGTCTAAAAGAGATATCTGTAGAATTAAAGGGTTTGACTAGTCGACCCGATTGTTGGCAAGGTCTAAAAGAGATATCTGTAGAATTAAAGGGTTTGACTAGTCGACCCCATTGTTGGCAAGGTCTAAAAGAGATATCTGTAGAATTAAAGGCTTTGACTAGTCGACCCCATTGTTGGCAAGGTCTTAAAGTGCTATCTGTAGAATTAAAGGCTTTGACTAGTCGACCACATTGTTGGCAAGGTCTAAAAGTGCTATCTGTAGAATTAAAGGCTTTGACTAGTCGACCCCATTGTTGGCAAGGTCTGAAATAGATATCTGTAGAATTAAAGGCTTTCACTAGTCGACCCCATTGTTGGCAAGGTCTAAAAGAGGTATCTGTAGAATTAAAGGCTTTGACTAGTCGACCATATTGTTGGCAAGGTCTAAAAGAGATATCTGTAGAATTAAAGGATTTTACAAGTCAACCCCATTGTTGGCAAGGTCTAAAAGAGATATCTGTAGAATTAAAGGGTTTGACTAGTCGACCCCATTGTTGGCAAGGTCTAAAATAGATATCTGTAGAATTAAAGGCTTTGACTAGTCGACCCCATTGTTGGCAAGGTCTAAAAGAGATATCTGTAGAATTAAAGGGTTTGACTAGTCGACCCCATTGTTGGCAAGGTCTAAAAGAAATATATGTAGAATTAAAGGCTTTGACTAGTCGACCATATTGTTGGCAAGGTCTAAAAGAGATATCTGTAGAATTAAAGGCTTTGACTAGTCGACCCCATTGTTGGCAAGGTCTAAAAGAGATATCTGTAGAATTAAAGGCTTTGACTAGTCGACCCCATTGTTGGCAAGGTCTAAAAGAGATATATGTAGAATTAAAGGCTTTGACTAGTCGATTCCATTGTTGGCAAGGTCTGAAATAGATATCTGTAGAATTAAAGGCTTTGACTAGTCGACCCCATTGTTGGCAAGGTCTAAAAGAGATATCTGTAGAATTAAATGGTTTGACTAGTCGATCTCATTGTTGGCAAGGTCTAAAAGAGATATCTGTAGAATTAAAGGGTTTGACTAGTCGACCCGATTGTTGGCAAGGTCTAAAAGAGATATCTGTAGAATTAAAGGGTTTGACTAGTCGACCCCATTGTTGGCAAGGTCTAAAAGAGATATCTGTAGAATTAAAGGCTTTGACTAGTCGACCCCATTGTTGGCAAGGTCTTAAAGTGCTATCTGTAGAATTAAAGGCTTTGACTAGTCGACCACATTGTTGGCAAGGTCTAAAAGTGCTATCTGTAGAATTAAAGGCTTTGACTAGTCGACCCCATTGTTGGCAAGGTCTAAAAGTGCTATCTGTAGAATTAAAGGCTTTGACTAGTCGACCCCATTGTTGGCAAGGTCTAAAAAAGATATATCTGTAGAATTAAAAGCTTTGACTAGTCGACCCCATTGTTGGCAAGGTCTAAAAGAGGTATCTGTAGAATTAAAGGCTTTGACTAGTCGACCCCATTGTTGGCAAGGTCTAAAAGAGATATCTGTAGAATTAAAGGCTTTGACTAGTCGACCCCATTGTTGGCAAGGTCTAAAAAAGATATATGTAGAATTAAAGGCTTTGACTAGTCGACCCCATTGTTGGCAAGGTCTAAAAAAGATATATCTGTAGAATTAAAAGCTTTGACTAGTCGACCCCATTGTTGGCAAGGTCTAAAAGAGGTATCTGTAGAATTAAAGGCTTTGACTAGTCGACCCCATTGTTGGCAAGGTCTAAAAGAGGTATCTGTAGAATTAAAGGCTTTCACTAGTCGACCCCATTGTTGGCAAGGTCTAAAAGAGGTATCTGTAGAATTAAAGGCTTTGACTAGTCGACCATATTGTTGGCAAGGTCTAAAAGAGATATCTGTAGAATTAAAGGATTTTACAAGTCGACCCCATTGTTGGCAAGGTCTAAAAGAGATATCTGTAGAATTAAAGGCTTTGACTAGTCGACTCCATTGTTGGCAAGGTCTAAAATAGATATCTGTAGAATTAAAGGCTTTGACTAGTCGACCCCATTGTTGGCAAGGTCTAAAAGAGATATCTGTAGAATTAAAGGGTTTGACTAGTCGACCCCATTGTTGGCAAGGTCTAAAAGAAATATATGTAGAATTAAAGGCTTTGACTAGTCGACCATATTGTTGGCAAGGTCTAAAAGAGATATCTGTAGAATTAAAGGCTTTGACTAGTCGACCCCATTGTTGGCAAGGTCTAAAAGAGATATCTGTAGAATTAAAGGCTTTGACTAGTCGACCCCATTGTTGGCAAGGTCTAAAAGAGATATATGTAGAATTAAAGGCTTTGACTAGTCGACTCCATTGTTGGCAAGGTCTAAAATAGATATCTGTAGAATTAAAGGCTTTGACTAGTCGACCCCATTGTTGGCAAGGTCTAAAATAGATATCTGTAGAATTAAAGGCTTTCACTAGTCGACCCTATTGTTGGCAAGGTCTAAAAGAGATATCTGTAGAATTAAAGGCTTTGACTAGTCGACCCCATTGTTGGCAAGGTCTAAAAGAAATATATGTAGAATTAAAGGCTTTGACTAGTCGACCATATTGTTGGCAAGGTCTAAAAGAGATATCTGTAGAATTAAAGGCTTTGACTAGTCGACCCCATTGTTGGCAAGGTCTAAAAGAGATATCTGTAGAATTAAAGGCTTTGACTAGTCGACCCCATTGTTGGCAAGGTCTAAAAGAGATATATGTAGAATTAAAGGCTTTGACTAGTCGACCCCATTGTTGGCAAGGTCTAAAAAAGATATATCTGTAGAATTAAAAGCTTTGACTAGTCGACCCCATTGTTGGCAAGGTCTAAAAGAGGTATCTGTAGAATTAAAGGCTTTGACTAGTCGACCCCATTGTTGGCAAGGTCTAAAAGAGGTATCTGTAGAATTAAAGGCTTTCACTAGTCGACCCCATTGTTGGCAAGGTCTAAAAGAGGTATCTGTAAAATTAAAGGCTTTGACTAGTCGACCATATTGTTGGCAAGGTCTAAAAGAGATATCTGTAGAATTAAAGGATTTTACAAGTCGACCCCATTGTTGGCAAGGTCTAAAAGAGATATCTTTAGAATTAAAGGGTTTGACTAGTCGACCATATTGTTGGCAAGGTCTAAAAGAAATATATGTAGAATTAAAGGCTTTGACTAGTCGACCATATTGTTGGCAAGGTCTAAAAGAGATATCTGTAGAATTAAAGGCTTTGACTAGTCGACCCCATTGTTGGCAAGGTCTAAAAGTGCTATCTGTAGAATTAAAGGCTTTGACTAGTCGACCCCATTGTTGGCAAGGTCTAAAAGAGATATCTGTAGAATTAAAGGCTTTGACTAGTCGACCCCATTGTTGGCAAGGTCTAAAAGTGCTATCTGTAGAATTAAAGGCTTTGACTAGTCGACCCCATTGTTGGCAAGGTCTAAAAGAGATATATGTAGAATTAAAGGCTTTGACTAGTCGACCCCATTGTTGGCAAGGTCTAAAAAAGATATATCTGTAGAATTAAAAGCTTTGACTAGTCGACCCCATTGTTGGCAAGGTCTAAAAGAGGTATCTGTAGAATTAAAGGCTTTGACTAGTCGACCCCATTGTTGGCAAGGTCTGAAATAGATATCTGTAGAATTAAAGGCTTTCACTAGTCGACCCCATTGTTGGCAAGGTCTAAAAGAGGTATCTGTAGAATTAAAGGCTTTGACTAGTCGACCATATTGTTGGCAAGGTCTAAAAGAGATATCTGTAGAATTAAAGGATTTTACAAGTCAACCCCATTGTTGGCAAGGTCTAAAAGAGATATCTGTAGAATTAAAGGCCTTGACTAGTCGACTCCATTGTTGGCAAGGTCTAAAATAGATATCTGTAGAATTAAAGGCTTTGACTAGTCGACCCCATTGTTGGCAAGGTCTAAAAGAGATATCTGTAGAATTAAAGGGTTTGACTAGTCGACCCCATTGTTGGCAAGGTCTAAAAGAAATATATGTAGAATTAAAGGCTTTGACTAGTCGACCATATTGTTGGCAAGGTCTAAAAGAGATATCTGTAGAATTAAAGGCTTTGACTAGTCGACCCCATTGTTGGCAAGGTCTAAAAGAGATATCTGTAGAATTAAAGGCTTTGACTAGTCGACCCCATTGTTGGCAAGGTCTAAAAGAGATATATGTAGAATTAAAGGCTTTGACTAGTCGATTCCATTGTTGGCAAGGTCTGAAATAGATATCTGTAGAATTAAAGGCTTTGACTAGTCGACCCCATTGTTGGCAAGGTCTAAAAGAGATATCTGTAGAATTAAATGGTTTGACTAGTCGATCTCATTGTTGGCAAGGTCTAAAAGAGATATCTGTAGAATTAAAGGGTTTGACTAGTCGACCCGATTGTTGGCAAGGTCTAAAAGAGATATCTGTAGAATTAAAGGGTTTGACTAGTCGACCCCATTGTTGGCAAGGTCTAAAAGAGATATCTGTAGAATTAAAGGCTTTGACTAGTCGACCCCATTGTTGGCAAGGTCTTAAAGTGCTATCTGTAGAATTAAAGGCTTTGACTAGTCGACCACATTGTTGGCAAGGTCTAAAAGTGCTATCTGTAGAATTAAAGGCTTTGACTAGTCGACCCCATTGTTGGCAAGGTCTAAAAGTGCTATCTGTAGAATTAAAGGCTTTGACTAGTCGACCCCATTGTTGGCAAGGTCTAAAAAAGATATATCTGTAGAATTAAAAGCTTTGACTAGTCGACCCCATTGTTGGCAAGGTCTAAAAGAGGTATCTGTAGAATTAAAGGCTTTGACTAGTCGACCCCATTGTTCGCAAGGTCTAAAAGAGGTATCTGTAGAATTAAAGGCTTTCACTAGTCGACCCCATTGTTGGCAAGGTCTAAAAGAGGTATCTGTAGAATTAAAGGCTTTGACTAGTCGACCATATTGTTGGCAAGGTCTAAAAGAGATATCTGTAGAATTAAAGGATTTTACAAGTCGACCCCATTGTTGGCAAGGTCTAAAAGAGATATCTGTAGAATTAAAGGCTTTGACTAGTCGACTCCATTGTTGGCAAGGTCTAAAATAGATATCTGTAGAATTAAAGGCTTTGACTAGTCGACCCCATTGTTGGCAAGGTCTAAAAGAGATATCTGTAGAATTAAAGGCTTTGACTAGTCGACCCCATTGTTGGCAAGGTCTAAAAGAAATATATGTAGAATTAAAGGCTTTGACTAGTCGACCCCATTGTTGGCAAGGTCTAAAAGAGATATCTGTAGAATTAAAGGCTTTGACTAGTCGACCCCATTGTTGGCAAGGTCTAAAAGAGATATATGTAGAATTAAAGGCTTTGACTAGTCGACCCCATTGTTGGCAAGGTCTAAAAAAGATATATCTGTAGAATTAAAAGCTTTGACTAGTCGACCCCATTGTTGGCAAGGTCTAAAAGAGGTATCTGTAGAATTAAAGGCTTTGACTAGTCGACCCCATTGTTGGCAAGGTCTAAAAGAGGTATCTGTAGAATTAAAGGCTTTCACTAGTCGACCCCATTGTTGGCAAGGTCTAAAAGAGGTATCTGTAGAATTAAAGGCTTTGACTAGTCGACCATATTGTTGGCAAGGTCTAAAAGAGATATCTGTAGAATTAAAGGATTTTACAAGTCGACCCCATTGTTGGCAAGGTCTAAAAGAGATATCTGTAGAATTAAAGGCTTTGACTAGTCGACTCCATTGTTGGCAAGGTCTAAAATAGATATCTGTAGAATTAAAGGCTTTGACTAGTCGACCCCATTGTTGGCAAGGTCTAAAAGAGATATCTGTAGAATTAAAGGGTTTGACTAGTCGACCCCATTGTTGGCAAGGTCTAAAAGAAATATATGTAGAATTAAAGGCTTTGACTAGTCGACCATATTGTTGGCAAGGTCTAAAAGAGATATCTGTAGAATTAAAGGCTTTGACTAGTCGACCCCATTGTTGGCAAGGTCTAAAAGAGATATCTGTAGAATTAAAGGCTTTGACTAGTCGACCCCATTGTTGGCAAGGTCTAAAAGAGATATATGTAGAATTAAAGGCTTTGACTAGTCGATTCCATTGTTGGCAAGGTCTGAAATAGATATCTGTAGAATTAAAGGCTTTGACTAGTCGACCCCATTGTTGGCAAGGTCTAAAAGAGATATCTGTAGAATTAAATGGTTTGACTAGTCGATCTCATTGTTGGCAAGGTCTAAAAGAGATATCTGTAGAATTAAAGGGTTTGACTAGTCGACCCGATTGTTGGCAAGGTCTAAAAGAGATATCTGTAGAATTAAAGGGTTTGACTAGTCGACCCCATTGTTGGCAAGGTCTAAAAGAGATATCTCTAGAATTATAGGCTTTGACTAGTCGACCCCATTGTTGGCAAGGTCTAAAAGAGATATCTGTAGAATTAAAGGCTTTGACTAGTCGACCCCATTGTTGGCAAGGTCTAAAAGAGATATCTGTAGAATTAAAGGCTTTGACTGGTTGACCCCATTGTTGGCAAGGTCTAAAAGAGATATCTGTAGAATTAAAGGATTTATTGGTCAACTAGTGCTCGTGAACTTACTTTGTGCTAATTTTTAAATAGTCTTTTAGTAATGTATAAACAGTGGCGTAGCAAGGTACCCGTGGGCCAGGATTCAAGAACATCTTGGTGGAGACCCAACCAGCCAATAAGACAAATTTAGTGTGTGACAAAAAATGAGTAATCTAAATGCAAAGACATTCCAATGTAAAGATCGTGTCTTTTTTTTTTAAAAATAAGTTATTCGAATGGATAGTTTTGAGGTCATACGATGTGAATGAGTTGGCATTGCATCGTATTGGTTTCAAAATCAACCACCGCTGGAATCCGCTATCGGAATAATTTCAATAGGCACTCGCTGAACCTACAAGAAAACATTTAACATCTATATTTCATTTAGTATTGGGATCCAACCCAGGACTTGTGTGACAGGCTCGAGCTAAATGGGAGATGGCATAAACACGGCTTGGTGTTGGACCGAATTGATGTTGGAAATCAAGTGCCAGTGCTTCTTGTGACTGAATTAGAGACAGTATTATAAGCGCACATTCTTAAAAGCACGGGATAAAACGATATTATTAATTAATATCTATTCGTTTTAAGACACATTAGGAAGTAATTTGTAAGCATGTAGTTTAAATATTGGACTATTAGTGTTAGGTTAAATTTTAATTTAGGTGATGGCCAGAGACTGTAGATGTATACGACGTAACAACTGCCTGCTACACAAGTAAATATAACTCCAGTACTGCTAGGACTATAGGACGTAACCACTGCCTGCTACACAAGTAAATATCACTCCAGTACTGCGATGACTATAGGACGTAACCACTGCCTGCTACACAAGTAAATATCACACCAGTACTGCGATGACTATAGGACGTAACCACTACCTGCTACACATGTAAATATCACACCGGTACTGCGAGGACTATAGGACGTAACCACTGCCTGCTACACAAGTAAATATAACTCCAGTACTGCTAGGACTATAGGACGTAACCACTGCCTGCTACACAAGTAAATATCACACCAGTACTGCGAGGACTATAGGACGTAACCACTGCCTGCTACACAAGTAAATATAACTCCAGTACTGCTAGGACTATAGGACGTAACCACTGCCTGCTACACAAGTAAATATCACTCCAGTACTGCGATGACTATAGGACGTAACCACTGCCTGCTACACAAGTAAATATCACACCAGTACTGCGATGACTATAGGACGTAACCACTACCTGCTACACATGTAAATATCACACCGGTACTGCGAGGACTATAGGACGTAACCACTGCCTGCTACACAAGTAAATATAACTCCAGTACTGCTAGGACTATAGGACGTAACCACTGCCTGCTACACAAGTAAATATCACACCAGTACTGCGAGGACTATAGGACGTAACCACTGCCTGCTACACAAGTAAATATAACTCCAGTACTGCTAGGACTATAGGACGTAACCACTGCCTGCTACACAAGTAAATATCACACCAGTACTGCGAGGACTATAGGACGTAACCACTGCCTGCTACACAAGTAAATATCACACCAGTACTGCGATGACTATAGGACGTAACCACTGCCTGCTACACAAGTAAATATCACACCAGTACTGCGATGACTATAGGACGTAACCACTACCTGCTACACAAGTAAATATCACACCGGTACTGCGAGGACTATAGGACGTAACCACTGCCTGCTACACAAGTAAATATCACAACCAGTACTGCGAGGACTATAGGACGTAACCACTGCCTGCTACAAAAGTAAATATCACACCAGTACTGCGAGGACTATAGGACGTAACCACTGCCTGCTACACAAGTAAATATCACACCAGTACTGCGAGGACTATAGGACGTAACCACTGCCTGCTACACAAGTAAATATCACACTAGTACTGCGAGGACTATAGGACGTAACCACTGCCTGCTACACAAGTAAATATCACACCAGTACTGCGAGGACTATAGGACGTAACCACTGCCTGCTACACAAGTAAATATCACTTCAGTACTGCGATGACTATAGGACGTAACCACTGCCTGCTACACAAGTAAATATCACACCAGTACTGCGAGGACTATAGGACGTAACCACTGCCTGCTACACAAGTAAATTTTACACCAGTACTGCGATGACTATAGGACGTAACCACTACCTGCTACACATGTAAATATCACACCGGTACTGCGAGGACTATAGGATGTAACCACTGCCTGTTACACAAGTAAATATCACACTAGTACTGCGAGGACTATAGGACGTAACCACTGCCTGCTACACAAGTAAATATCACACCAGTACTGCGATGACTATAGGACGTAACCACTGCCTGCTACACAAGTAAATATCACACCAGTACTGCGAGGACTATAGGACGTAACCACTGCCTGCTACACAAGTAAATATCACACCAGTACTGCGAGGACTATAGGACGTAACCACTGCCTGCTACACAAGTAAATATCACTCCAGTACTGCGATGACTATAGGATGTAACCACTGCCTGTTACACAAGTAAATATCACATCAGTACTGCGAGGACTATAGGACGTAACCACTGCCTGCTACACAAGTAAATATCACTCCAGTACTGCGATGACTATAGGATGTAACCACTGCCTGTTACACAAGTAAATATCACACCAGTACTGCGAGGACTATAGGATGTAACCACTGTCTGCTACACAAGTAAATATCACACCAGTACTGCGAGGACTATAGGATGTAACCACTGCTTGCTACACAAGTAAATATCACACTAGTACTGCGAGGACTATAGGACGTAACCACTGCCGCTACACAAGTAAATATCACACCAGTACTGCGAGGACTATAGGATGTAACCACTGCTTGCTACACAAGTAAATATCACACTAGTACTGCGAGGACTATAGGACGTAACCACTGCCGCTACACAAGTAAATATCACACCAGTACTGCGAGGACTATAGGATGTAACCACTGCCTGTTACACAAGTAAATATCACACTAGTACTGCGAGGACTATAGGACGTAACCACTGCCTGCTACACAAGTAAATATCACACCAGTACTCCGGGTTTAAGAACATCTTGATGGGCTTCTCTCCAGCCAATAAGACAAATTTAGTGTGTGACAAAAATAAGTAAACTAAATGTAAAGACATTCCAATGTAAAGATCGTACCTTTTTCTTAAGAAAAGTAATTATGTCATAACGTTTGATTCAGTTAGGACTGCATATAAGTAATAGTGTCTTAAAAGTCAATGTTTTTACAGCTTCTTAACAGAGTTAAACTATATAAAAGTGTTTCAAATGAACAAACAAATGTTCTTCCTAAGTTCTCATGTGGGCTCCAACTGACCTTGAGGCATGGGCCCAAGCGTAATGAGTTCCTTCGCGTCATGGTTGCTACGCCACAGCCGTTGGCCCCTATTACTTGTGGGCCCGGGTTCATTGAACCCCTTCGCGCCATGGATGTTACGCCACTGTGTATAAATGTGTTTATGTCATTAATGTCAATATATTTACACGAACATGTTATGCTTGTATTTTAAGGTTTTAACAATCATAATTTTTAAACACCTTTTTTTTACAAAAAATTACATTTTAAAGTACATCAAGCATCTACCTTAGAAGATATTCTAAGCAAACATGTGGTGGCAGTGTCGTAGCTAGGGCTTTGGGTGCCCGGGGGGTGCTTGACCTCTTTAGGGGACCCGCATTTTGACATTCGACATCATGGCATGAGGTAATGGCGTACTATTTAATGTACAAAATCAATTTTGGACGCAATTGACACTTATTTGCCCCCCCCCCCTCCCAATGGCGGCCCGTGAGGGAATTTTCAAATTTGGATATCCCCTTCCCCCACCCTAGCTACGCCTCTGTGTGGTGGCGTATGATCGTAATTTTTGAAATTGTTAGATGTGAACGACTAAAGTGTAGATCGCTATCTATGTGAAAACAATTTAGCCTCTTCGTGCCAGTATAGATCTCGATTAGCCTCGTTTTTGTTTTGTTGTTGTTCTGATTTATACACTGCCGCGTATGTATTTCCATAATGGAAGATTTGTTGATATGATTTGGATCACATGATAATTGCACGACATTAATTCGACATGCAGTTAGATCTAAAAATGTTGGTCAAGACACTCGGATGAAAGAACAGAAGGGGATTCCAATATGGCTCCCGAAGATGGCGGAAGAGATAACAGGGACTTGTGGGTCAAAGTGGAGGTCATCAAATCATGCACACGTCTGCTCTGCAGACACTTCCTAAGTTGATGAGTTTCTCCTCTCGCCTCCTCCTTTTTTTGTTTTTTTCCCGCCCCCATAGTCCTCTTTCTAGTTTCAGTCCAGCGTGTTTGGTTTTCATTAGTTAACATCTCGCTGAGTACTGAGTACTGAGTACTGAGTACTGTCTTCTTTTCTCTCCCTTCCATTTCTTTCTGTTTTTGACAACCACATACACACTCACACTTTCTCTCTCTCTCTCTCTCATTAATCACTTTTACTCCTTTTCACACTATTTCTCTCTCAATCTCTCTCTCTCTCTCTCTATATATATATATATATCTCAATCAGTCTCTCTACATCTCTCAATTACTCTCTATATCTCTCAGTCACTCTCTATATATCTCTCAATCACTCTCTCTATTTGTCTCAATCACTCTCTCTATACCTCTCACTCTCTCTATATCTCTCAATCACTCTATATCTCTCTCTTTTTCTCTCAATCACTCTCTCTATATCTCTCAATCACTCTCTCTCTCTCACACACACACACAATCACCATTTTTTCCCAGCATATAGAAACATGAACTAAAACATTTATAAAACTCCTCAATGACCTACGGATGTAAAAGTTTTCCGGAATGGAGGGTGCCATGAAGCCAAGTTATCTGTACATTTTATACGAGCCTCTCCCCCCCCCCCCCCCGCGCCCCTTTTGAAGTTTCAGACGGAGCGAGAGAAAGGGGGCGTAAGGAGGCGGGGGCGAGGATCAACGGCTATAGTGATGAACTAACGAGATAGAAAGAAATGATAGCGCTCACCCCCCCCCCCTTTTTTTTTTCTTCTTTTTTTTTCTCTCTGTCGTGAGGTTTGCAGAGCAGTCAAGCGAGGACCTTTTTCTGTGGCGGAACGGGTGGGGAGGGGGGGGGTAGAGGTGATACAAGAACGGAAGGGGGAGAAAAGTGATAGGGTGTAGGTTTCCTTGGCCAGCCACTACCACAGTGCAACATCCTTGAGTGCCCCTCAGACGACGCCCCCTAATGGAGCCGGCGGGAGTCGATTCCTTGCGCCCGTCATTCTTCTCCTCCCCTCTCCCGTTTCTTATCTCCTCCTCTCTATCCCCCCCCCCCTTGACTTCAATATTGCTGTTGTATGTTCAACTTTAAACTTCCCGCCCCCCCCCCCACCTTAGCTTCAGACCCTTTTTTGTTAGTCAAGGGAGAGACACGTCGGAGCGCGTAATTGCATTTGTTCCGGTTCATTTCCTACAAGATCAGCTCGCCTCCTACAGAGTCACCAAGGAGGAAAAACAACAACACGACAAGGTGCTACTTTTGTCTACCTAACAGAAGGAGAGGCAGAAATACAAGGGGAGGCAACTATTTATCGTCCGATATCAACTCACTCTGGTGGGTTGATGCAGTGCAGAAAGAAATGGACTTTTCTACTGGCAGTTAGCAGCCTTTAGTCTCTCACTCTCTCTCTTTCTTTCTCTTTCATTCTCTCTCTCCCTTGCTCTCTTTCTGTATCTCAGTTTCTTTTTCTTTTACTCTCTATTTCTTTTTCTTTTTTATTTCTTTCCGTTTTCCCTCTTTCTCTCTTTCACCTTTCTTTCTCAATTGCTTAATCTCTCTTTCTTTGGTTTTCTTTCTCATTCTTTCTCTCCTCCCATCCCAAACATCTCTCTCTTTCTCTTTTGTTTGACCTAGCACCAAGAGTCTAAAATATTTATTGGTGCTAGAGACACAAGTTGAAAGAAGGCAGTTGGTTAGGGCGACACCTTTGATAAAACTTTGCTGCATAACATGGGGAAAGAATTACGTGGGTGGGTGATACCGATGTGCACGGTCTGGATTGTGTGTGTTAAGAGGAGGGGGTAATGTCAAACTGAAGCGTGAACAGGTAAAAAAAAATAAAGAGTGATACATTTCTCGAACACAACAAGAATTTTTTTTAAAGTGACATTTGATCGTCGCGGCCGCCCATGTCTCTAGCCCCCCGCGACGCTGCTGCTAGTATTGCAAGTTTGAAATCAGACTAATTTTTTTCTTTCTCTTCTGTTGACGTAAATATTTGGTTGAAGCTGCGGGTATTGTGGTGACGATGATTTCAGTTGTATAGGGTTACCACGTTTGTGGTAGATTGACATACAGAAGGTCCCCGTCTACAATGTGGTCTTTTGTGGACCCGGATGTCACGTGATCCTAGAATTCAATGATAAAAACAAAAAGTAATTATTTAAAGTATTTGTGTGTTTGTAACAGGATATACAAGTGTGACAAGAACTGATTACATTGTCAGGTTTTTGTAATATTAGATTTTAATTAGCTGTCTGCATTCCTTTAGCGTGATATTGAAATACATTTTTTTTAGTTCAATTGTGCAGAGTGTTAATCATTTCTTTTATGTGTATCTATAGTGTGTCTAAAGAGTGTCTATATCTAATACATTAAGGATAATTTTGTGTATTTTGTGGCATTGTGTTTTTTGTTGTTGTTGTTACTGACACTGTGGCTGTGGTGTGGGAAAACAATCACAAAGGCTTTTAAAGTTTAGGACGACACCAGCTTACTATCAACTATCTTATCAAGCCGTCTGAGTCACGACTTTTACCGATTCGTCACTTGATATCATGCTTTCATTTAACTTAGACTACCCTAATAAGTGTCATATCAACCTGTAGAGATGTCGGGACATAGAGACCAGACTAGTACTTGAACTCAGAACCCTTGCTAAGAGGAGAAAATGCTCTATCACTTAACCCATAAGATGACTTTCCCGAGCTTCATTTTGAAAAATACAAAGTGATTGGTCATTGTTGTGGCCACGCAACACCGAGTGACCGAGGTAGCAATCGGTCAAGGAAACATGGAACAATTACTTTGGCCTACCTCTGAACATTTACAGAGACCTCAAAGTGAATCGTACGTCCTAATGAGCGAAGTGGAAATAAAACGCAACAACACCTATAATGTCCTATAATGACCTATAATGTCCTAGAATGTTCACGCACCTAATTTCTAAAAACATTCAAGGTTAAAAACTTGTACTACGAGAACTGAAACAAAAAAAATGTATACACACACACACGGGGCCCCCAGTGGCGTATATGCTGTTCTCACACACTACGTCACACAAAATCCAATTCAGTGACCATGAACTGACCAAGAAGAGACCATCATTCTTTGAAACAGACATTGTAGCAGAGGAATGAGACTCTTGTCATTCCATAAGCTATAGGGGAAGATTTCATTAGCACAGTCGTTGGATCTGTTCTGAATACAATATAAGATTTAACTGAGTTGTTTCAAAGGATTTTTCCTGTAATGATAATACATTTGCTGTTTTGGGTGTGTGTGTGTGATAACACTATTAATAATAAAGATCAGATTTATATGACGTTAGCACGCACTGTGTAAACATTGCTGTTTTGATAAAATAATCGTGAATACTTTTATTGCGACATTCACACCAAGACATGTCGCAGTAACACTAAGTACTTCATTTCGCTCTGACACCATTTTGTTTCTTCAGGTCTGTGTATTGACGACTCTTGTATTACCAAATACTGGACAAAGTGCTACTGAAACACTTAAAAGTCAAACCAATTCGCATTCAACATCAGCGATAAAAATCCTCTCGAATTCAGATTTATTGACCACAAATTGGGCCATTTAGGCACAATCCCGTCGCTGGACTCTATTCGAATTGAGACCAAGTAACAGGACCCGTCACTTCCTGCCGGGCTTCAGGGGTCTGAGCTGGCCAGATCGTTCATTGTCCATTGTTGTCCTTAAAACAGTTTGACCTTTCCCTGTTAAAGCCATTTGTTTAGTCAGTCTTAATATTTGTGAGATGGGAGGGGCTCCTTTTTTATGTGGCTGGACCAACTGGTCAGCGATTATTGTTAAACACTGGTCATTGTTTGCTCTTCAGACTACGTTCAGATCAGGTTTCACTCTAGGAGACCAGGCGTCAACGAATAGTCTGGCCTAAATACGTTATGCTCAGATCCTATTGTCCAACGCCTGATATTTCCTAGAGTGCCAACTGTTACATTCTACATGCTCACATTTAGTCTTTCATAGCCGAAGTCCTATTAGGGAAAGGAGTCTTTTAGGGATGGCGAACAGGGGCGACCTCACAAGGCCCCGCGCCTGAGAGGGGCCCAAAATATGTTGATGCCTTTGACACGCATTCTAATGAACCATACCAATACGCTATATACGAAACACAGTGTGTGGATTTATTCGCAAATATTTTTTCTAAACAAGGACTTGTTGCTCATAATCGTTAAAACATTTCCGGCATCTATACAATTACCATGAAGGTTCTAGCTAGGTACTCGTCCAGGCCCTCACTGCTAGGGTCGCCTCTGAATTTGGAACTTGTCAGGTGATGGTAGCCATGCTTGTCCCTGTCTCAATAATAGGATGCACTTCTTATCTCTCCACGCAAAGATCATCATTTTTTGTTTCCGTTTGGTTCGTGTTTTGACTGCTGTCACATTGAAACGTGATTGTGTTTATTTCTGTTTCTCGTAAAAGTAACCAAAGTAAAAAAAAATAAATTTCAAATTAAATTAACTTTTAACCAATTTACAAGTCTTTTTTTTTTTTTAAATATTTAGTGAATTATTAAACCAATGATACTATAACTCTAAGAGTAGGTTCACATTTCAGTGTTTTAACTAGTTTTTTGTATCTGAGACGAACTGCGATGTGAATTTGTGTACAGGAAGTTGTGACATTCAAATGGACTATTGGATAGAGTCCTCTTATATGGAACATTGGACAGTGGCATTGAATCTCTCACTGCAGGTGACAAAAAGCCAATGTTTTACAAACATATATCTTGAAAAAAATACAAAGGGTTGCAACTCTAGTTGAGAATACATTACTCTTGGAAGCCCAGTTGTTAGCGCTGCAATTATAGTAGAATAACTGCCTAGACTGACCAGCGTCCAGCAATATTTTTTTATCGTGGTTAGGAGTGTAAAATCTTGACCAGCCAGTTATCAAATAACCAGATCATGTATTCCGATAGCAGACGACAGAAATTCATTTCAGTTTTCCCACCCCTTCTCGTCCCATTCCTTCTTGTTCTCTGTGTGCTCGTCTGGAATCAATTACTTTGCCCGCTCTCCGTCATTACCTGGGTCCGAGATTGTCATCTCTACTGGCTGTCTTTTTGGGGGCCCAGGCTTTGCGTCGATTTCTCCCCGAGATAGCATTCAAAGAAAAAAAAAGGCAATTGTCCGTTGAAAGGCGAGACTTTATAGGCTGCCTGGTCCCAATACGTGGTTGGACACCGGAAATGTAAAAAAAAAACACAAAATAAAAAAAGTTCAAGACTTTGATGGCTTTTTTTTTTTTTAGAGATATGCTCGAAACTCAGGTATTGAGGCTTTGATTATTAATTGAGAATGAATGGAATTTAATTAGGGCAGGCTAAAAGTATTAACTGTGATTCGAATATATCTGATCGCACTGAGACGAAGAGTAATTATATAAACATTATTTTATGCCATGTGCATGGCGTCCTGGTGGTGACATGGTGTCTGGCTTTGACTATGTCATCAAAACATTCAATTCAGTTTGTGGATTGCACGTTCTACGCTTGTAGCAGAGGACATAGACAGGATTACACAAGTTTCAAGTTGCATTTTGTTTTTGTTTGATTTGCTGTAAAGTTTGAAGTATTGGATGTAGCCTGGTCAATATTTTCTGCTCTGTCCTTCCCACTGACTACTGTGGTCAGAGAGACATTGAAGTGGAGAGGGGGGGGATGAAGGGCATTGAAAAAAGAGAGTGAGTAAAAAAGAGACAGAGAGAGAAAGTTGGAAAAAATATAGAACAAAAGCAAAACACACACACAAGTTTTTTGATAGTATGAGAACCAATCTGATTCTATCCAAATCCCTAAGAATCCATGTCACAATCAATAAAATCACAAAGTATCAAAGTTCTATCACGTGACGTTTTCCTTACCAGACTAGGACTTCACTAAACCTGACTAGACATAATTCAATCAAAAGTTAACCAATTAATTAATTAATTGATGGTGAATACTTATTTTGTTTAATTTGGAAATAAAGGAAATAAATGCTACTTAATGAGAGATGTGGATGTATGTATCGAATTACTAGCTTTATTACGTTTCAATACGTTGTTTTTTTCTCCCACTTCTCATTCTCGGATCAAGTTGAAATTTTGCACAATTATTTCTAGTCAATGATAACACACAAATAAATCATTAAATGAACACATTAGTCAATCATTTAGTACTAATTAATTCCTTTTGTTTATATAGTAGAAAGGGAGCCAAACCCTGTAATTTTCGGATAATTGACAATAATTTGCGGTTCTTTCCCTTAAATAAGCTTTGTTTTTTAAAATGTATTTTTTCTATTCCTTGTTATTTTATACATTTCTTTATTTCAAAACCCATTCTCCTGACATCTAAAGCTCATTATTCACCCTATTTAAAAAAAAAGGCAGTTCAAATTTAGTAAAATAAACTAACTTTGGGGCAATGGCCGATACTGAAGTGTGAATGACAATTAAGGCACAAGTCACGTAACGTATATCTTCATCAGGCGTATTTGCCTCTTGCAGTGTTCTGGTGGAAATAAGAAGCGAAGAGAACGATGGTTAAGAGCTCTTTGGAAATTCGACAGTCTTTGTTATAGTTGTACTTTGTTGTCATAGTTTGAGGTAGTTTATTGTTACATTGTTATCGTTTGTTGTAGTTTGTTGTTATATTGTTATAGTTTGTTGTAGTTTGTTGTTATATTGTTATAGTTTGTTGTTGTTTGATGTAGTTTGTTTTTATAGTATGTTATAGGTTGTTGTTGTTGCTTGTTATGAGTTTGTTGTTATTGTTTGTTGTAGGTTGTTGTTGTTTGTTATAAGTCTGTTTTTATAGTTAGTTGTATTTTGTTGTTGCTGACCGTACAGTTCATTGTTTGTTGTGTTTCCAAAGTCCTTTGCTTTCTTTCCCCTAAGGAGACTAACAGCCTTATTTCGAGAGCTCTTGACATTTCTCAGCTGGTGCAAACTTCTAAGATAAGTTATGTCATTCCAATGATAAAAATAGATAAGTCCCATTAGATAGAGACTTGAGAATCAAAGAACATTGTGACTCCACACGCAGTGATGCCCAAAATACGGCCCGCGGGCCAGATCCGGCCAGCGAGAGGGTTCCGTCCGGCCCGCCGAACCGTAAGCACAAAGTGACAGTGTAGAATTTCCCCTCCCTCCAAAAAAAAATAAAAAATTGAAAAATGTATCTTTACCTACTTTGGGCCTTCACCTTTTCTATGATGGATTGGTACCACGATATTTAATATGTGTACATTTATGAAATGGGAGAGCCGAAGAAACTACAAGTAGACTCTGAATTTAGGATCTACTAGGGAAAGTGAATGGATCTTTACTTTTTGGGTGAAACATGATAAAAATCCAAGAATTTGATTTGTAAAGAAAGTGTAGCTGTTTTTTTTCTTTAAAAAACAACAACAACAACATATAGGCGGCATAATAAAACAAATATGACGCCATTCTTGCCTTGAGCTTTGAATAAATATTGTTAAACTATGCCTAGAGTTTGGAGGATCGATGGGAATTTTTACCAAAAAGAGACAAAAAATGAGTTGGTGGTAAAGGTAGCTACCATGATATTCATAGTTTAAGTAAGACGTGAAGCCATTTTCCAACGCGTAAAAACAAAGATAAACTTCAAATATCCTATTAACTAATGTAGTACTAGAACCACAGGTTTCTAATAAAATTGTTTCAGGTCAATTTCATTTCGGTCATGTGGCACGCGACACGAGTGTCAGAAATTAAAATGGCCCACTGGTCGAACTAGGTTGGGCATCACTGCTCCACAGCATCTTCCCAGCTGTTTTGATATTGGAAAAAACAAAAAAATTGAGTACGCACAAAAAAAAATAATCTTATTGACTAACATTTTTTAAAAGTAAAATAAACAAATTTGTAATAAACGAGTTTGCTCCCTTTTCTTGTCAACCGTGAACAAAACTTTGTCTCCCTTATCTGTCAAGTGTGCCAATGAACTGCCAGTCTCCCAGTTATGAAACTTGTCATTCTCTGGTCTCAAAACGTTTCAATTTAACTCAAGCTGCTCACACCAAAACGTCACCAGACGTAACCGCACAATAGCTTAAAGAACAGGGGCGGAGTAGAATGGAGACGAGGCGAGACACATCAACGTCACGACTAGAGGGGGGGGGGGCTGCTGAGACGATGGCGCTGTCCATGGGACCCATAATTAAAATGAGTTCTAGGCACGGAAAGCTAAAGGTCCCAGGATGTCAGTGTTGCGAGTCTGACTCAAGAACTTTATACGAAATATATGGACTGACTATTAGGGATTGTTTTTTAGTTCTTTACAAAGCCTCAGTCCGTCTGTCTGTCTGGGTGGAATGTTTACATGTTGTTTCTCCCATTTCCCATTCTCGGATCAAATTGGAACTTTGCACGATTCTTCAATGTCAATGACAACACATGAATCAATAAAAAAATTAAACCAATTAGTTGTAACCATTAGTTGTAATTAATTATAGTACCAGTATCACTTACCAGGATCACATGTAAAATCCTAGAACACATAATATGTAGCAACATCATAAACCACTTAGACAAACATAATGTCCTCACCCCATACCAACATGGCTTTAGGAAATATAGATCATGTGAAACACAACTAATAGGACTAATTGATGATTTTTCTAAAGGTTTAGATAATAGTGAACAAATAGATGCTATCTTACTAGATTTTTCTAAGGCTTTTGACAAAGTTCACCACCATAGTTTGCTTAAAAAATTAAAATATTTTGGCATTAATGGTCCACTGCATCAGTGGATTAAAGATTTTCTGATAGGGAGAGAGAACAAACTGTAATAATAAATGGCTCTAAATCAACACAGATAACAGTAAACTCAGGTGTACATCAAGGAACAGTCTTGGGTCCACTACTATTTTTAATTTACATAAATGATTTACCAAATTGCATTACTTCAGGAACAAAAGTCAGATTATTTGCAGACGATTGCATAATATATAGAACAATAAAAACAACACAAGACACAGATATTTTACAAAGAGAATTAGATGAATTACAGAAATGGGAATCAAATTGTAGCATGTCTTTCCATCCAGAAAAATTTCAGTTATTTAGAGTAACAAAAAAAAACTGAAACAAATTAATTCCACTTATCTTATTCATGGCAAACCAGTAACACAGACTAAAAACGCAAAATACCTAGGTGTTATAATAAATGAAAAACTGTCATGGAATCCACATATTGATGAAACTATAAAAAATCAAACAAAGCATTAGGGTTTATTAAAAGAAATTTCTATAAATCAAATAAGAACATAAAACTAAAATGTTATTTAACCTTGGTTAGGCCAATAATAGAATATGCATCCACCGTTTGGGACCCCTCAACTCAAGAAAACATTAAGAAACTGGAACAAACACAAAATAGAGCAGTGAGATTCATAACAAACGAATATTCACATTTGACTAGAGTAACACCATTAGTAAAATCACTAAATTTGGAAAGCCTTCAGGACAGAAGACTCAAAAGTAAAGTAGCAATTATACATAAAACACTGAACCATAATCTTCAAATACAAAAACAAAATCTAATAAAATACTCTGAAAGACACAAAAATAAAGGCACATTCCTCGTCCCATATGCTAGGACAAATTTGTACAAATACTCCTTCTTCCCTAGTGCTATTAGAGCATGGAATGGGTTGCCTGAGCTAGCCAGGAAAACCAGTGGCTTGGCAGAATTTAAGTCATTGGTTAATATGCATGACTAAATGCATGACGCGTAGGACGTAATCATCTTCTTTTTTGAAGTAACGTCTGTATTATATAAGATAGGATAAGATACAGTTAGCATAAATAAAAGCCGTATATATGTATTTTCTTTTCAATTTAAATTGTACCATATCTATTTTCTGAGACTAGGTGTTCTCATTTCTTATAGACTCGAAATTTTTGCTAAACAAATCTCCAGGGGATGTAACCTCTTCACTCACAAGAAACGCTTATCTGCTCCTTGTTTCGTCTTGATGAATTAGAGCGGCCTATCTTTATCTTTTTTTTGTTTCCCTTTCAGTTATTCAGTTGCAACACATTCTTGGCCAAGATCAAAGGGAAGCTATTGATGACTACACTCGTAATGCACTGAGATATCTGGAATGGATCCTCCCGTGCCTAAGGGATGAAATACCCCTGTCCTTGATAATGAGCCACGGACGATAGTAATAAAGCTTTAAAGAGATGAAGGTAAACTTTTGATAAGGGTGGTCAAAACCCCAGGCGCCCTCCCCCCCTCACTCTAACAAAAGGCGTGAGGATCTCCCCGGAGAAAGCGCCTTCTGTGACAGCGCTAATGAGATATGGCCATACCTCAAACGATTTAAGTAGCTCATCTGTTGTTACAGAGTGGGGCGCGGATTCGAGAGTGGACTTCAGGGAAAAAGGGGCGGCCAGCCATGAAAACATGGTTACAGCACGGTGGTCATTAAACAGAGGCGGATATTAAGCAGACGAGTTCGGGGCATGAGATAGGCGCTCAGGTAGGAAACGGCCCTGAACGCACGATGATCAGGAGGCGTCATTTGTAAACGTCTCAGGGGAGACTCTGTTCAATTAACGATACAGTTTGAAGCCGAACATCACAGCGAGCGAATACTTGTTCATTTCTGTTGTCATGTGTACAAACAAATGAAAATAAAGTAGCTTTGATCACCATTCAGTGCCGGATATAAGTAAATTGAGGCTCTTGGTAGTTTTCTGTTTCTTTTTGTGTGGATACTGTATAATGCTAGGGACCCCTTTTCAAGAGTTAAAACGAGACGATCTTAGAGTAATGATACATTAGAGTATTTGCACATTTATTACCATTTTCCTTCTTTTAATATTTAGTATGCATATTTGGATTACTTTTTTTTTTTTACATTACCGCTATTTAAGTCTTAATGGATCCAGGAACCTGGACAGTGATCCTAGAAAAAAAAAAAGAAAAAGCTCTAAAGATTTTCCTAGAAATTAACAGTGGATGTATATCGCTGAGACCAGACTAGATGTTAAGAGTTTTTAAATAAGAAATTTAGGTCTATTGTTAGATCTAGATGTCGACATATTGAACATACTAATAAATAATCGCACAAGTATGTCTTGCACGCAGTGGCGTAGTTTTCCCCAGGCAGGGGAGAATGTGAAAATCCCACGGGCGCCCACTTGACAGAGGCCCCTAAATGAGTGTTTTTACATTAAAAATTAAATATTACGCAAAAGGTCAAGCCCCCTGCGCCCCCAAACGATGGAAAATTCCTAGCTACGCCCCTGCTTGCACGCTGGCTGAGTCAGAAAAATCGTACGTTCAAGCAGCTGACGATGTCAAGGGTTTGATAACCGAATTGAATCATATTTTTTAGATTATTTTTTACAAATATTTTATAATATTTAAAAATTAATAATGGAGGTATTGTCTTTTTCAGTTTGTGGAGACAGCCCTTTGATGGTGATACCCTGGTAGGCTGTACGGTCCTGCACTGCCCTAAATCTGGCCCTGTTACTATCATTAATAGATTAACTGTTTTAGTAGTAATTATTTGAAATGGGCAACCAGAGAAAATAAGAAACGAAGTCAGGCAATAATCAAAGTAAGAAACAAGAATAATGTTTGAATATGAATAAAGTGAATGAGATTAAAGCCTCTAAGCTCCGCTACAAACCAATGTATATCAAATATTGTTGAGGTATATCAACTCACTTTGTCTGGTACACATCTTGTCCATGTTATTTCTGCCACTTCTCTTTGTTGGTTCCAGTTGAAACTTTGCATAATTATTCATTGTCGAGGATAATACGCGAATCAATAAAAAAAACAACTACAGTTATTTATTTAATTACCTAGTTAATAGTTAATTGTGTTTTATATAGGAAAAGGGAGATAAAGCTTGCAGTATTCAGAGGTATGGAGGCGCGGTGGCTGAGCGGTAAAGCGTTAGACTTCCGAACCGAAGGTCCCGGTTTTGAATCTTGGTGAAGACTGGGATTAAAAATTTCGGAATCTTTTTGCATAAATATGTAAATTGTACACTACGGTAAAAATCCAAATTAGGCCTATGTATCAAATGTTCATTAACGTTTATCTGTTTGGTTCTTTTGTTGTTGTTTTCGGAAATAGTGTTGCATAGATAATTTGTAAGTGATTGGTATACTAGAAAAAGTTCTGTCTGGAGTAGTGGAGAGGCAGCAGAGTGCATCACGTGACTGCTTTCCTTTTTCAATTCTGCTTCTTGTTTTTCTGTGTGACAATTTTTTTTTCGTGAATCTGGATGAAAGTATGTACCCGGAAATTCGTGAGAAAAAAAAATTCCATTGAACATTTTACAGGACATGTTGGATACGAAGTTATTAGTATCATTTGGGTGAATTTAAGAACACATTTCGGATACATTTCTAAGGTGTTTTAATTTCATAGTCTAATTGATTTTACATACAATCAATTGTCCTGACTTGACAAGTTTGAACCTTAGAACTTCTAGAGGGTAGCTTGAAGCTCTCTGAGGTCATGGCATCAGAGATTTCAAAAATTAGCAAATAACAATAACAAGTTATTTTTTCATATAATTTATTATAGTCACAGAACATTGTACACTTTGTAATCGACATATTTCTTAATCTTTTTGTTCAATACAAAGCATAAATAATAGGCCTAATAATAATAAAAATAATAATAATAATAATAAAGAAATGCTTGAAATATTTCAGCTTCCCAATGATATATATTCTATTTAGTTAACGCTGTTCGTATTATACAGTATGTTCAGCGCTTGAAAATCACTTCTTGTTGGGTACTTCACAAACAAATTTGGTCGGAAACTTGGGGTTTTGGCATGGTTGGTCGGTCATCTTCCATTCAGCATTTTTCCTCATTACTAAGCAGTTTTTGCTGGTGTCTTTAGACGGGGAATCAGACGACCAAACAATATATGGCAGGTTCTTGGGAGAGAACCGAGTTCTCCATTGC
>JAZGLO010006141.1:60000-257033 GCA_036873155.1 Biomphalaria sudanica
TTTTCACTGCTAATATACATTACAGATTTGATGGAAAACTTTTGGATGTTACCTGACTGAGGGCCAAAACAAAAATCGCCCATGTAAGAGCTCTACTATTCGTAGATGATTCAGCGGTTGTGACACAAGCTTGCAAAGAGTGTAACTATCAGCACAAAGAAAACAAACATGATTGTGCCATCTGATACCCGCCCCTCGCTCCCTCCTTAATGATGACAACAAGCTAGAAGCCATATATAAACTCTGTTACCTTTGATTAACAATTCAAGATGGCCTGTTCAACGAAGAGGAGATTTTTAAAAAAAACGCATTGGGAAGGCAGCATCGAACTTCGCTAGACTCAGACCAAAAGTTTAAGAAAACCGAAAACTTATTACAATGATCAAACTGGAGGTCTACAAGGCATGAGTTTTTAGCACGCTGCTGTACGGCAGAAAATCATAGACAATTTTTGCAAAGCAAGAGAGAAAACTAAATTCATTTCACTTCAAAACTACGAAGAAAGAGTGTGTACCACTGAGAACCACGAAGAAAGAGTGTGTACCACTAAGAACCACGAAGAAAGAATGTGTACCACTGAGAACCACGAAGAAAGAGTGTGTACCACTGAGAACCACGAAGAAAGAGTGTGTACCACTGAGAACCACAAAGAAAGAGTGTGTACCACTAAGAACCACGAAGAAAGAATGTGTACCACTGAGAACCACGAAGAAAGAGTGTGTACCACTAAGAACCACGAAGAAAGAATGTGTACCACTGAGAACCACAAAGAAAGAGTGTGTACCACTGGGGTACTTACATGAACAGGTCTTCTCAGTATCTGTACAATCCCCCCAAAACGTCGTCTGCTCTGGTATGCTCATGTCCGGCCGTCGCCGGATGCTGGACAATCGTATCCCGAAAATCCTATATCAAACATTGGCAACTGGTTCAAAAAAAAAAAATTGGTCATTCCCGACTCCCATTTGTGGATGTAATCGTGATGACCAAGAAAGCTACGGACAGCGAAAAATCATCGGCTTCAGCTCTGGAACAAAAGCGTGTCAAACGAAAAATGTCTGGCTCCTCTACCACCAAAGTGAAAACCAGCTTTACCTGCGTTACATATGGTCGGGAATGTCTCTCGAGAATAGGGCTCCACAGTCATATGGAAACGTGCTCTACGAGACGAACCCTAGTGGTTCTACGACTGAAGGAGGCCAACATTACAGACTTCACAAGTACACAACGGAATGTTTTTAAAACCATGTTTTCCTTGCTCTACTTAAACTAAACTTAAGCAAACAAAGAATTTTTTTTTTTAAAGTAATATTCACATTAGCACCAAGAAGTAAGGTGTGTGTGTATGAGAGAGAGAGTGAGTGTGTGTGTGTGTGAGAGAGAGAGAGAGAAAGAGAGAGAGACCACACTGGAGTCAACCTCATGCGTGAACTCTGGTTTGTAGTTGTCAAACACCCCGAGTCGTTAATAACCGGAAATGATATAACGGCCATCTTCAATTGTTTATTGATTGCATATAGAGCGACGCCATCATAAATTGTGCACTGGCTAACCCGCGCTCCTTACAAAAAGGTCCCTTCTGTATTGTCTCAGCCGTGTAAAGTGGTAGACTACAATGGGCTTCCCCTAATGACTCTGATATGAATCAGCGCTTTCTGGGGCTTTGATCGACTAAATACATTTAACAAGCATTTAACAATCACCCTATCTGATCGTCGTTGACGGGTAGATAACTCTGGAATCTTACAGGCCGTCTTCTCTCCCCTTCTAACCGATTTCTGTTTTATTCGCTCTTTCAATCTTGTCTTATCTTCATATACTTTGTATATTTGAACGATTACAATGACTGTTAAAAGACGATTCCTTAAAGGGCAGAATCGATTCGATTCCACTTTTTTAAATCGGCAAGTATGGTTTGTATCATTTTGTTTAGATTCGTAGTTTATGAAATTAATGAAGAATAACACGGGATTAGAACAAATGTTTATTAGCTTATTAAGAAACTTTTGTATCTGTGTGTGTGTGAGCATGTCTATGTGTGTGTATACACCAAGAAATGTGTAATTCTCTGTTTGAATTATTGTGCGAGTGTGTTTTTTTTTTCCTCAAAATAATCATCAATTTACTTTTTTTTTTAAAATTATACTAAGAAATTTTTTTCTCTACAATAGATTTAAAAACGAATACGCCAATGTTTTCAGTGAGCAGCTTGAAGCACTGGAATGGCTGGATTCGATTACAAAACTTCGTACATCTAGTTACGAATCCATAACGAGTATCGTAGTTTAGTTTATAGCACATCTCTGATAGGTAAATAGTATCAGATGTAACGCGACACTGTCATGAAGATAAAATCTTAAGAGAGACATTTTTTCTCATCTTCATTTCTGTGTTAATTCGTGTGTTTGTTTCTGTTTTTTTTCTTTGTTTGTCTGTTTGTTTGTGTACTTGTTTGTGTGTTTGTTCCTCTTTGTGCGTGTTCGTGTGATTGTGCTTAAATTTGTTTGTGTGTATTGTGTTTGTTTCCTCTACCTCTCTTGATTCACACAACCAAATGAGGAATTGCTCCCCACGTCCCATTTCTCCCTCCGTTATTAAATGACTCGCGGATTAATACGTAGCTCAGAATGGTATATGTGTAGGAACAAGTTTCTTGACATGTATGGCACATCTTCTCCTTGCACTACATTTTCCTTTCTTTAACGCGGCAGGGCGGTGGCGGAGCGATTTTTTTTTCGTTGCATGAATGTAATGACGTAGGCAGAGGAATGTCGTAAGAATAAACAACAGAAATCTTGATAACATGAATTGAAGCTGATTTAATAAAAAGAAATAAGGCTTCTACCTGTCAATTACATGATTTGACTTCTTTTATTTTATTTTGATATTCGCGATCAACAGAAATACAATGTGTCAACTAAGGTTATCAAATTGAAAGTAAGATAGTTCAACGTCAACTTTCAACCTGAATAAATAATCTTAATGCATGCAGGGCCGGATTTAGGCCACTCCAACCTATGGGGTCGCACTTTCATAGGCCACGCGCTTATTCTAGTTGTAAATTATGAAATTAAAACATTATAACTTATATATAATAACAGGTTTTGTGCCACTTCCTGATTATCCTGGGGCTAGTTGAAATCTTTTGTAATTGCAAAATATACCAAAAATGTTCTGGAAATGTCACGAAAACTCATACAAATCTCCTGAAAAAATAGAAAAAAATTGGCATTTTGGGGTGCCAATCCTACTCGCGATAAAAAAAAAAAAACGCCATTGTCAGCTTTCATTTAATAAAATTTATTGTAAAGACGAATGTATTTTCTAATACAAAATCTTAATGCTGACATTATCCCTAATCAGGCTAGGCCCCGCGCAATACTTTTCGCATAGGGCCCAGCAATTGCCAGGACCGGCCCTGAATGCATGTATGCGAGAAGACAAGTAGTCTTTTTCTTTTTCTGTTCTCATTATTGTGTTGGAGCGTTTAAAAATTAAGACTGTAAACATCTCAGTGTATGAGGTTGCGCAGATCATAGTGTATATAAAAACCTGTGGGCAGTTTAGACCTATAGCTTGTTACCACGTCATACAAACATGTGATATGGCAACAAACTACTGGTCTCCACAATCCACAGCTTGCGACGTAGCAAGACAGTGTTCAGGTCCCCTATAACGATTGGTCTCGGGTGGCTTCAGGGTCTTCATAAAAATCCAGTCTTAAAATCCCATTTCACATAAACAGATGACCTTTACATCATCTGCCCTATAGACTACAAGGTCTGAAAGGGGTACTTTACTTTACTTTAGTAGTATAGCTTCAACATTTTCATTTCAATTGAAACAATCGTACATCATATGATGAGTATTAAACTATCTTCCTTCTAGCTTAGCAGTAAGTCTGTAAGTAAAGACAAACGTTAATATTTTACAGTATATGCATATCGATCTGTTTCGTATTACATGACAATGCATGAATGATTATTGATTTCTGTGTTCGTAATGCGGAATGTTCAATGTTCTAGATAACGCAATTAATCCTAAAGAAAATAAACAAATTAAAAAAAAGCTACTTTTAAGAAGTCAGGGATTCAAAATTGATATTGAAAGAAATGCATATAGCGGACTAAATAATCCATGTTTTTAAAATACATTTTAGACTATGGTTTTAAAGCTATTATAATTTTTCAAATATATGGGCGTAAAAACCGTAAGCAGCAAGCTTTTTGGTGAATCCGGTGTTGGAGGTATACTTTTTAAAAATCTTATGATTATTTGTGTGTGCACTGTTTAGCTCTGTAGATTCACATTTTGACGTTCTTCTGTTGGTATGTTTTGTTTTGTTTTGTTTTTTAGTTGGCAATTTGAAAGCTCAATCAAGCGCCCTTGACATTGTTTAGATCATCGAGAAAAACTCCAAAAAGAAGAGAAGGACATTTTATAGTGTCAGTGTGTTTTATAAAAAAAAAACAGAAAATATGATGGTGATGCCGACATTACCTTCCAAGTCTGTACTAAAACAGACAATGCACACAATTAAACACAAATAATTTGAACGCATTCTTCATATGTCGATTATTTCTCCTCTTGAAACTGTATCCAATGTAAAATTACAATAAAAAAAAGAAGATAGTCCGAAGCACCAGTAGATTAATTGTGTCAGAGTGAGTGCGTTCAGACAGGGGATGTTACCAGCCAGATACTAGGTCTACTGTCCACTTCCATTCTACTTGTCCACACTTGACCTTTTTCTCGTCTCCTACCCCAAGGTCTCCTGTAGCAGTGCTTCTCAAACTTTTGTCTCCTACCCCAAGGTCTCTTGTAGCAATGCTTCTCAAAACTCTTTTTCTCTTACCCCAAGGTCTCCTGTAGCAGTGCTTCTCAAACTTTTGTCTCCTACCCCAAGGTCTCCTGTAGCAGTGCTTCACAAACTTTTGTCTCCTAACCCAAGGTCTCCTGTAGCAGTGCTTCTCAAACTTTTGTCTCCTACCCCAAGGTCTCCTGCAGCAGTGCTTCTCAAACTTTTGTCTCCTACCCCAAGGTCTCCTGCAGCAGTGCTTCTCAAACTTTTGTCTCCTACCCCAAGGTCTTCTGTAGCAGTGCTTCTCAAACTTTTGTCTCCTACCCCAAGGTCTCCTGTAGCAGTGCTTCTCAAACTTTTGTCTCCTACCCCAAGGTCTCCTGTAGCAGTGCTTCTCAAACTTTTGTCACCTACCCCAAGGTCTCCTGCAGCAGTGCTTCTCAAACTTTTGTCTCCTACCCCAAGGTCTTCTGTAGCAGTGCTTCTCAAACTTTTGTCTCCTACCCCAAGGTCTCCTGTAGCAGTGCTTCTCAAACTTTTGTCTCCTACCCCAAGGTCTCCTGTAGCAGTGCTTCTCAAACTTTTGTCTCCTACCCCAAGGTCTCTTGTAGCAGTGCTTTTCAATCTTTTGTCTCCTAACCCAAGGTCTCCTGTAGCAGTGCTTCTCAAACTTTTGTCTCCTACCCCAAGGTCTCCTGTAGACGTGCTTCTCAAACTTTTATCTCCTACCCCAAGGTCTCCTGTAGCAGTGCTTCTCAAACTTTTGTCTCCTACCTCAAGGTCTCCTATAGCAGTGCTTCTCAAACTTTTGTCTCCTACCCCAAGGTCTCCTGTAGCAGTGCTTCTCAAACTTTTGTCTCCTAACCCAAGGTCTCCTAGAGCAGTGCTTCTCAAACTTTTGTCTCATACCCCAAGGTCTCCTGTAGCAGTGCTTCTCAAACTTTTGTCTCCCAAGTAGTCTTTTTTTTTCCATCTTTATCCTTCGTTCAAGTTTCCTTGTCTATCACGACCCCAATCGTTTCCTTTGTAAACACCATTGACCTTTACGTTTAGCATTATTTCTTCCACCACCACCCACTTTTCACGGATATATTTTTCACACCTGAGATTTTTCTAATTGGAGGCATATCCCTAAAAATAGCAACAAAATAAGTTCGTTTTCTAATTGGATCGTAAAAATAAATTAAAAGAAAATGAAATTGATCATCACTAATTAACTTTCATGTATAAAACGATTTGTCAGTTATAGATTCAATTGTTAATACATTGTATATGTATATTAAAACCATGTTATCGTCTGCTGTATTCCAATAAGGGCAGACCTCAGGTGCTGTTTTTTAACACATAAAAAGACAAAGTGATTCTTAGCTACAGCATATGCATTTTGCAATAAATCTAAAAAAAAAATATTTTAATGCATGCAAACATTGCAGGAAGAAGAGTTCCTAACTTGCGGTTTGCTGACGACATAGATGGTCTTATTATTGGTCTAGCAGGAAGAGTCGAATGGTAAGCTGACTCGGTGACTGTGTATAGATAGACACAAGTCTTCTGTAACATATGGTATACACATCAATAACTAAAAATCACAAATAATGACCAATAGCCGACATGGCTTTAAAAGGGATATCAGTATTGGAGGTGAAAAGCTGACAAAAGGCAGTAGTTTAAAATACCTCAGAACTATCGTCTCAGATGAAGGAACCAAACATGAACTTCTGGCCAGAATGGCATAGTCCACAGCAGCAAAACTTAAAACAATCTGGAAAGTCCAAGTCATAGCCCACACTAAAATCAGACGGATGTGCTCACTGGTCATGGCCACATTCTTATATGCTTGCCATTCATGGAGCCTGACTGTAAAACTAGAGAGGAGAATCCTAGCAATAAAATTGAGATGCTACAGACACGTCCTAGGTGTCACTTAAAAAGACTGCATCACAATTACAAACAGAAATTAATACAGCAATTGAATCCCCACGATGACCTGCTTACTACTGTTAAAAAAAACACAAACTTAAACTCTATGGCCATACCTCAAGGTCCTCGGGGCTCGCAAAGACTTCAGGGAACAGTACCAGGAAAAAGAAGAAGAGGCAGACAGAGAAAGCGATGGGAAGTCATCATGAACGAATGGACGGGCCTGTCATTGAAATGATTGTATCCACTGCAAATGACAGAGAGAAATGGACGAAGACGGCCAACAGATCTTGTGTGGTGCCTCAACAGACTATGGGATATGTGATGGTGAAGGAATTAGGTAATGGTAGGTAATGTTTACTTTTAAAACTTAAAACCAAAGTTAACGCTTTCGAAAGACTATTAGAAGCTGTAGCACCAAACATCAAACTTTAATATGTAGTTAAATTCTTCTCATCACGGGGAGAGGATTAAATTCACGTTGTTTAAGTAATTTGTTCGTATCTTTATGACCAGTTTTTGTGTTACTAACTAAACTTAACATCGTTTGTTCTAAATATCTCATACACTTTAGTCATAACATCATACACTGTTTCCATCCATCTTCCTTTCTCAACACATATTTGATAGATCAAAAGCTTCTCGAGAATTTCGTTTCGTTTTTACAAGTTTAATGTTCCCACATTAGTGCTTCACCTATGATCTCGTCAATCTCTTCTCTATTCACTTCATCAAATAACGAGCCCTGGGAACATATTATCCTAAGGATAAAGTTGTAACTAGAATTGAGCAACATTAAAGACTCTAAAATGCGCTCATAAAATATAATAGTTCCGTACCACATTAACTCTCCCTTCAATAAAGTTTAGTTTTATTTTTTTAATTTTTTTTTTTAAGATTACAGCCAAAACTACGGCGACGACCATTTCCGGCAAGCGCTCTTTGACAATTCAATCTGCTGTTGATTACATCGTCGATCGATCATTTAATGTTTTTTCATCTCTTGACGAAGCTTTAACGTTTGATATCAAAGTCAATACATTATTCACTGTAACACAAGAATATGACTTTGTTTTATTTGTCAGGGGTGATGCTTATAAGCTGAGTAACATTAAAAATGCAAACTGCAAAACAGCTGTTATAAGACTATTGTTTTGAAGTACTGAGACCCCAAGGATGAAATACTTGTGTTTCAATAGTGAACTTAAAATAGATGTAATGTTTTCGGCTGAAACAAAAACAAAAAAAAAGGTCTGCGGAAACTGTCTCAGGCACTTTGACAATGTTGAAGTCTGGTCGGAAATCTCTGTGGTCACTCTCCAGTGAGGACATTTAATAAGAAAGAAAAAACCGGATGTCCTCAGCTGTATTATGGATGGAGTTGGCAGGACAATGAGGAGAGAATGTGAGCAGGTTTTAAGGTCGACAGAACTCATAAGATGAATTGCATTCAACATGCGAGATTCAGTTACAGATGTTATAAAACGGTTACTTTATACGAAACTAAAGAAATCAAGGTGCCGCTATAACTGTTGGGAGCAGTGACAATTGACTAGTATACAATGGGACATGTCAATGATCTTTATCTACATTCAAACAGGACTTCTAAAGTAAAGGATCAATCTTGACATTCAAACAGGACTTCTAAAGTAAAGGATCAATCTTGACATTCAAACAGGACTTCTAAAGTAAAGGATCAATCTTGACATTCAAACAGGACTTCTAAAGTAAAGGATCAATCTTGACATTCAAACAGGACTTCTAAAGTAAAGGATCAATCTTGACATTCAAACAGGACTTCTAAAGTAAAGGATCAATCTTGACATTCAAACAGGACTTCTAAAGTAAAGGATCAATCTTGACATTCAAACAGGACTTCTAAAGTAAAGGATCAATCTTGACATTCAAACAGGACTTCTAAAGTAAAGGATCAATCTTGACATTCAAACAGGACTTCTAAAGTAAAGGATCAATCTTGACATTCAAACAGGACTTCTAAAGTAAAGGATCAATCTTGACATTCAAACAGGACTTCTAAAGTAAAGGATCAATCTTGACATTCAAACAGGACTTCTAAAGTAAAGGATCAATCTTGACATTCAAACAGGACTTCTAAAGTAAAGGATCAATCTTGACATTCAAACAGGACTTCTAAAGTAAAGGATCAATCTTGACATTCAAACAGGACTTCTAAAGTAAAGGATCAATCTTGACATTCAAACAGGACTTCTAAAGTAAAGGATCAATCTTGACATTCAAACAGGACTTCTAAAGTAAAGGATCAATCTTGACATTCAAACAGGACTTCTAAAGTAAAGGATCAATCTTGACATTCAAACAGGACTTCTAAAGTAAAGGATCAATCTTGACATTCAAACAGGACTTCTAAAGTAAAGGATCAATCTTGACATTCAAACAGGACTTCTAAAGTAAAGGATCAATCTTGACATTCAAACAGGACTTCTAAAGTAAAGGATCAATCTTGACATTCAAACAGGACTTCTAAAGTAAAGGATCAATCTTGACATTCAAACAGGACTTCTAAAGTAAAGGATCAATCTTGACATTCAAACAGGACTTCTAAAGTAAAGGATCAATCTTGACATTCAAACAGGACTTCTAAAGTAAAGGATCAATCTTGACATTCAAACAGGACTTCTAAAGTAAAGGATCAATCTTGACATTCAAACAGGACTTCTAAAGTAAAGGATCAATCTTGACATTCAAACTGGACTTGTAAATGATCGTAGATGTAAAACTTGAATTGCCAAAAGTCGTTATACAAGAAAAAAAAAATCCCAATTAAAAATAAATTTAAATTACATCATTGTCTTTAAATCAACTTCCCCTTTTGTTTCAAATAATCTAGTAAATGAAACAATTATATTGTGTTTGTCCTGGAACAAATTTAAAAAAATAAAACAATGGACAGTGTGGGAATTGAACCCACGAAGTGACGCTCTACTAGCTTGCTATGCTGCCTATGCAGTCCTACTACAATGTGCAAAATGTAAGCTTGCAATCAATGATTCAACTATTTGTGTCTTGTGACCAGCTTCCATCCTTCAACCCGCATAAAGAACCCGAGAGCTTAGAGAGCATTGAATTGAACAAGGTTGAGAAACTTTTGATTCTAGAGTTGAGTTTGATTAAATAGTAGCTCAAAAATATCTTTCTCAGCCCATTTTCTAACTATTTCTACTTCTTTATTCTCTTTTTTACTCCCATCTCTCTTTTTCTCTGTCTCTTTTTCTCTTTTCTTGTCTCTTGTAGTAGTTAAATCTATTCTCATCTTTACAGATAAATCCCGTGCTCTGGTCTCCATTTACTGGATGCATGCCTTTCATTTCACGAGCCTTACGCAGAGGGCCAATACTGAATAGGTCTGGGCTAGAGCTAATTGATGGAATAATTACAATTAGTCTCTTGGCACAATGCACAACAAACATGGCGCCCTGCTCATGGTTGATCGAAAGCCGGGTTTGACGTTGTGTGCGGTTTTGATTTACCTTTCATTCTTTTCTAAATTTCGTCTCCCTAATTAACACAAAAATTACATTTCCTAAAATACAAAAGAGGCCTTAAACAAAATCGATCTTTCGAGCCCGCACTCTATGACAACGCGTAACGACATGATGAGGTGTGATTCGGTAACTTCCTCTGAAACAGCACGTGTCTATAGCCTCCATTTTTTTTAAATATATAATTTGTCCCACGTCTGCTAGGGGAAATTTGAAGCGAGTAGTGCCCCCTTTGTTCACGTCATAGTTAGATGAGCTCGCGGTACAGACAAACAGAAATTGTCATGGATGACAATCAGTGAGGTTAGGCTGAGAATCGAGTGTCTGACTCTCTTGTTGACCTCCAGAAGGTCACACTTGAAAGAATTGGGATGTCTATTGCCATACAGTGTATGGAGGGTTTCTTCTTCTTCTTCTTCTAGCCAGCGTTTTGCTGCTGAGCTGTGAGCTCTTTTGCAGACTGTGCCAAGGAAAAATAGTGTGCTGTTTTCTTCAGTTGTTCTGCACTGCCGTTCCTTAGTTATGTGTTGGTTATGTTGGGCTGGAGTGGTAGTAGGGTCTGCCCAAGGGGGATTAGGAAGGGGCATTAAAAAAGGATAAGGTTTACGGTTTCATAAGGGTGGGCGCAGTGTATGCAAAGGGGGAGTTGTGTGGAATTTATTTTATCGAGATGGTAATTTAACAGAGGTGTATCCTGTCCTTAGTTGAAAGATTGTAGATTGCTCTTTGCGGGGGAGGAAGTTAATACTGTCCAGTTTGTTAGAAATGTTCATTTCCTTGTACATGGCTTTGCCAGTGTTTCCTGTTGCCCATTGGTTGAGCCACTTCTCTTTATGGTTGTTGATTAAGGAGGGTTTAAGTAGACGTTTCAATGAAGATCTATTCAATCTGGATGTGGAAGCAAATACACGTAATAACAAATAGGCGAATGTAAAAAAAACAAAAAAAAAACATGTAAAACAAAATTAATTAATGACGACTAATTGATAAACTAATTGATTATTTGTTATGAGTGATTCATGTGTTGTCATCGACTAGTAACAATTGTGCAAAGTTTCAACTTGATTCGAGAAGGGGAGGAAACAAATAAGGAAAACATTTTTTAAAAACTCTTTAAAAAAAACGAGCGACTATATTAATAACTAAAAAATGTTTGATTTTAAAAAGGAACATTTCCCCACCTCCCCACCTCCCATCCTCTACTCATTTGAGACAAAATCCAGGTTAAGTAAATGTATAAATCTACTACACTTTCTAATGATAGGCCTCTAGACCTCGACCTAAAAGATGCGCAAAATATTGCTGAATATTACTGGATTCAACTCTTGAATCCTACAATATAGACATCTGTAGACATTGAAGAGAAATGTTTTCTGGTTTACAAGCCAAAATTTAAATTTATTTCTTTTTATTCTTTGAAACATCATAACGATCAAACTAGAGTTTTCCCAATCTGGCCAACGGGTTAGAAATTCTTTTTCCAATGTGGCCAACAGGCTAGAAATTCTTTTCCCAATCTGGCCAACGGGCTAGGAATTCTTTTCCCAATGTGGCCAACGGGCTAGAAATTCTTTTCCCAATGTGGCCTTTTCCCAATTGCCAACGGGCTAGAATTCTTTTCCCAATGTGGCAACGGGCTAGAAATTCTTTTCTCAATCTGGCCAACGGGCTAGAAATTCTTTTCCCAATCTGACCAACGGGCTAGAAATTCTTTTCCCAATGTGGCCAACGGGCTAGAAATTCTTTTCACAATGTGGCCAACGGGCTAGAAATTCTTTTCCCAATGTGGCCAACGGGCTAGAAATTCTGTTCCCAATCTGGCTGTCACGAGTCGAGTCTGTGACCTATTTCGACCAGTTTCTAGAAGCTCGAATTCAAACTAGTGCAAGTGTCCAGCTTAAACAAGTTAATTTTAGATATCCAATCAAAGTAAGAGGTAAAGGGGAAAAAAATAGCAGACGTCAGCTTCTAGAAGGTCAAAGTTACTAAAATACTTATTTGAGAAGGTTCCATGATTCTGGAACGTACGATCAAAGAAAGTATAAATTAGGGGAAAGTCAGTTAGACGGGGTCTCGCATAGTAGTAGTTCTTGTAGAGCGATAGTTCTCGCTCAGTCCTCGATTAGTAATAAGTTTTGTGATATTAGCGGGTCCATTAGTTAAAGTGTTATTAGTTGAAGTTATACTAAGTGAAGTGTCATGTATCTTTAAGTTTTATTTATGAAGTATCAAGTCAAGTTGTTATTGAATTGAGAAGTTATTTGATGTGAAAGTTGAACAAGTATTATTAAAGAAGTTTTAAGAAAATACAGAGAGATGTTTCTTTCTTCATTTCATATGAATTCATCAACTTATTAATACAATCCTTCGGCCTGTACGTCACATATATTGGCACCTCCTGACGAAAAAAGGCATCTATAAATAAAGGCACCGACGAAGACAAGCATCACATACTGCATTTGCAAAGAATAACGTCGGCACATTCTAGCAAGTTCTACGAATTTAAAAGGAAAAGCCTCTAACGAATAAATCATAGCCTCTCGTAACGACAAAGCCTCAAAAAAAGCATTACAAGAAAAGATAGAGCAATGTTGAAACATTTATAGACGCCCAGGACAGAAGACCAAACACTATACATTGTAGAGACTATCCCTCGAATGTTTCTGACATTGTTTTAGGTTGGGTTTCATCTTCATAAGAGTTTGACAACTTGGCATGTTTAATTAAAAAAAAAACGCTATACGTAATATGCCTAAATGGGAAGTATTATTCAAACAATATGCACTAAGTTTAAATTCAAATATTTTATTTTATATTTAACTTACGCAGCATTTTTCTTTCAACGTTAATTTCGAATCTGCGGTGGACTGGGTTCGCTATGCAGCTGTTGTACCGAAAGCTCAGACTGAATCTCTTAAAATAATAAAAGCTAAGCATGATAAAGTGTACTCATTGCCAGAAAGTCTACCCAAGCTTAATTTCGCTTCTTGCAAAAACAGGCTTCCAGATCCAACTAAGGAGGATAGGTTTCAGAAGGCTTATGAAGCATTGAGTGTGCCATACCCTAAAGACAAGGACAAAAAGTGAAAGAGGAGAATCAAGAAATAGAAAAGAAAACGAAAGCCTATGTTGCTGAGCTAAGCAAGACTATTGCCTCAAGCAAACTGTTTCTTGAAAAGATTAACTCACTTCAGAAACCTGATGAGTTTACCCCAATCATGTATTCGTATTACTTCCCTGACGCTGCTTTGGACCCAGCCAAACTTTCCATTTGGCCACACAAACCAGATGAACAACCTGGCAATCCAAATTTTGAATATATTAAGTAATACTGGTAAACACAGTGCTCTAAGATGATTACCTATAGTACATACGGTAATTGAATATGGCCACAGTATGAGGCACCACTGATTTAATGTCAGTGTCCAATTCAAATTACTTAATAAAATGTATTTTTTAAAAATCAAGTTTGTTTATGAAGGAAAAAAAAATATCCTAAATCTACTGGTAGAATAAAATTTGTGCTATTGGATCCGCAATTGAATTATTTTCAAATCTTTGCATTTATTTATCTCTACATCATATCATCATAGTATTAAATATAATAGTCATTCTGTTTTGGCGTCTCCTGTTTTCTTAGTAGACTACTACCATGTTTAATTGCCAACTTTAAAACAATGCAGCAGGAAAAATAAAAACTGTTACAAACAAATCTTAAAAAAACAGGGAGATTACTGAGAGAAGAAAACGATTTATCTCCCTTTGTTCTCCGTAATCCAACTTCGTGTGACCGATGACAGACGGAAATGATTAAACCAATCATCCTCTTAAGACTGTTTAACTTTGTGAGGGCGGGGCTTCATAATCGTTCCTTGATTATTATTTTTTTCTTTTCATGAATTTGTGAAAACCTTAAGAATGTTAGAGGACTACTGAAAGATGTAGTAGAATGGTGGCCATGGAAGGACAGAGAGGGAGACAGAGACATAGACAGACACAGAGAGACAAATACAGAGAGAGCGTGGGAGGGACAGAGACATACTTAGAGAGACAGCCAGAGAGACACAGACAGAGAGTCTGAGAGAGAGAGAGAGAGACAGACAGAGAGAGACAGACAAAGAGAGATGGGTGTATTATTATTTAGAGTCCCAGGTTGGAATCCCAGTTAAGACTGGCATTCTGAATTTCGGGATTTTTAGGGCGCACCTGAGTACCTGACTTTATTTTGGAAAAAAAAAGTAAAGGCGGATTGATCGTTAATGACACCTTCGTTAATCGTGGGCTACGGAAACAGATAACATATACAGATCGCAAGGTCTGAATGGAATACCTTACCTTTCTAACACTGAAACCAGAATGTTATGATACACACTTCCTTTCGGTTATCATCATCTATCTTAGTGGTGCTACAGCCCACGGAGAGTCCTGGCCTGCTTTAGCACATCTCTCCATTCTGATTTATCCTGTGCTTTTGCTTTTCGTCTCCATGCCCGGACTTTTAGCTGCTGTAGATCTGCCTCGACATCATCAAGCTACCGTACTGGTGGTCAGCCATTTGGCATATGCCGGTGAACAGTCTTTGCTTCTCTGTTTTCTGACATTTTTTCGAGCTGACCTGACCCCAACGTCATCTGTTCCCCTTTCTATTTCCGTCACTATAATGAAGGGGTCCCTCATAGAGCTGGTAGATTTCCTGGTTGGTGCGAATCCTCCATCCGGTTTCCTCGTGTGTTGTATCATCAATTTTTCTGAGTATTTTTCTTTCCCAAGTATTTAGCAGATTTTCTGCGGTCTCTGTCAGCCTCCAGGTTTCCTTTGCATATATGACTACAGGCCTGAAAATGGTTTTGTAAAGGGTTTTCATTGTCTTCTTAGATATAAGTTTCTGTTACATAAAACAAAATTAATATTCATTAGTACTAAACGATAAACTAACTGTTACATTGTTTGGATTGATTCCTGTATTGTTAGCGACTATGAAAAATTCTGTACAATTTCAACTTGAACCAAAAATGGGACGTGGGAGAAAAAAGTGTCAGAATGTAAGAAGTGGACTACATCCATCTCTCTCTCTCTCTCTCTCTCTCTCTCTCTCTCTCTATATATATATATATATATATATATATATATATATATATATATATATATGTATGTATATGTATATGTATAGAGAGAGAGAGAGAGAGAGAGAGATCCACATCTCTCAATAAGAAGAATGTATTCCCATTATTTCGAAACAAAAAAAAATTAACCACCAACAATTAATTAACTTTTACCGGAAAATCTTCCAGACAGAGTGAATGATGTAAGCTTTGTAATAAATAAACATTCAGATTTTCGCACTTTATAAGTCAAGTCAGCTGCTCTATTAGTGCGCTTTAACGTTTTAGAATCTCATTTAATCAATACAATACAGTTAGAGCAAAGAAAAAAAAAAGAAGAGAAAGCGATAAGGAGGCAAGCGGAGGCGATATAAGGAAAACGAAATAACAATGTTAAAAGAAAAATGTCAAGATGAAGATTGTGAGAGAACTTTATAAACAAATGAACATTATCAAAAGACGCCATAACCTGCGTTATCTGTGGACGGGAGTGTCTCTCCAAAATAGGTCTCCACAGCCACATGAGGAAGTGTGCTCTGAGATGAACCATAGTCGTTCTACGACTGAAGGAGGCCAATGATGATGATGGTGATGTAGTCTAACAGTCACCAGTCTCTGAGGGACTATTATAATGAGAATGATTTGATAATTTTAAAATGGAGGCCATTTGATGCGTCAATTGGAGATTTTTCACACACAGCCAGTATTTTGGTGTATCCGGTGTAATAATACAGAAGTATTTATAATGGAAGTATTATAATAAATGCTGTAATAGTTTTTTCATCACTTTTCAACACTGGGAATCAAATTTCTTAAGGTTTTCGCTGTTGTGACCTTTCATATCTAGATAGTGGATTTCGATAACAAGCCAGATAATTTTGACGTCTGCCTACACGTCACTTGTTGCTTTGCCCAGTGACCAGATCAGATAGATTGAGTGTGACAACTAGAATAAGACCCAACTTTAGTGACAGTCCAGCCACGTTGGTCAGAGTGGAGCCAGTGGGAAGCGGGTGGGGCACTAATGATGATATCTGCAGAGAGTGACCCATGACACGAAAGATTTTTTATGACTTGCTGAAAGTGATTGTGTTCTTTTATGGACTTAACTGGGTAACAAGATGTAACCCTAAACACAAGATGTCACCCTAAACACAAGATGTCACCCTAAACACAAGATGTCACCCTAAACACAAGATGTCACCCTAAACACAAGATGTCACCCTAAACACAAGATGTCACCCTAAACACCAGATGTCATCCTAAACACAAGTTGTCATCCTAAACACAAGATGTCACCCTTAACACACCCCAACCCTAGAAACTTACCCCCCTCTACCACTGCTCGTACATTAAACACCCCCCCCATCCTCAAACTACCCCTCTCTACCACCTCTCGTTCCCCATTCATCAACCCGTTATACCTCAGCGCCCTACACCCCCCCCTCCTACTAACTATGTTATAACACTGTCTGTAAGTGATGTAGTGATTTATGGAAACTATAGTTTACCGTGTGATATGTCTGGCCTGTCCATTGTCCGGGTAGGTTCGGACACGTAATTTGCGGTTCGGAACGCACGTTACTGGTAAGACCACATTCCGATGAGAATAGGGATAACGTCATTGAGGATGTATCGGAAAACCTGGGGAAATGACAGTGGTCATGATGACGTCGCCTGGGGTACTGTGAAACACAACAAGAAACAGAGAGAGAGAGAGAAAGAAAGAATCAATTATTTCACATGACCTTAACACATTTGAGAACTTCTTTTGAATGAATACACCTTTTCAAATGTACAAAATGTCATGTACAAGTTCTTACATAAGCAATGTATTTATAATGTATTTTTCCAATTGATAGCATATCCGACATTACCCCCGCCCCCCTCTCGTACACAGGCAAATAAATGCTACCCACTTCACTTAAATCGCGACGCCATTTTTTTATTATATCCTATGTCTCAAGCTTATTGTGACATCTAGCAAGGGGTATCAACTCTTAATGTATTTTGTCAATGCCGAGTTATGATTATCTTTCTTTACAGCCCGCCCTTCGCTCGCTTTTGTCCCTCGCGGGGGCCCTCATGAAACGGGGCAAGTTAAAAAGTCAGGCAGACAATAGACAACAATGATGGGGGCGATCCACACGGCGTGTAATGCTACCCTCAAGGGCGCAACTTGCCAGTTTTTAGGGTGCTATCAGCCAATCTCAATAGGCAAAAAGAGGTGTGTGTGTGTGCGTGTGTCGGGGCGGCTGCGGGAGACACATTGATCTCGCCTCTGATACATCTTTCTCTCTGCCATATTGTAAATTAATGGACACGTCCGCTTGGGTAACGTTTAGCGGCCGCCCCAGAGGGTGCTTTTAGCGCCACGATTATAATTAAATGACCGGTCTTTACGATTATATTATTATTATTATTATATTTTGAAGTAACAGGTTTGTCTGAGGTCTGTCTGGGGTCTTTCAATTTCATTTCCAAAGAAAAATTAAATGGCATTCTTGCTAAAGTTCTCACATATGTTAAGGTGAACCGTCAACTCACAAACATCCTTCACACAACTGTCATTCACACACGAACCCCATACAAGACCACACACACCTAACCACACAAGGATTTATTTGTCGAAGCTAATATTATTTTAAGAAGATACGAAAGCCAGCAAGCCAAAATGAATCTAGATCTAGCTATGTATCATTGAATCTGGGGAACTTTTCGTTGCGATTAAATCCATCAGGGCCGGCCTTATGTAATTGGATAGCCTAGGCAAAGCGAATAGGTATACCCTAGGCCCTAGGCGAAATACATATATCTAATAACATACATATATCTATATACATATATCTAATAACAATACATTTTCTTATTTCAAATACTCTTTACTGCAATCACGTGATTCTACTGATCATCCATCCCTTGATACTTGGATCAATCGATGTAAACAAAATGGTAGAGTTCAACACAGATATTATTAATTGTCAATGTAGTACAACTCACTCTAAACGCTCACAATACTTGTTGAATATTTTATAATAATACTAATAATGATAATAATACTAATAATGATAATACGCCCATGATACTAATAATAATCTTTATTATCCATAAGGAAATCTGTCCTACAATTTGTGCATTACACCAAACAAAACACAGATAACTATAAAAAACAAAATAGACATTCAAATCAGATTCACGTGAAATTGACAAGTGAAATGTGTATATTATATAGATAGACAATTGTATTGAATTATTTGTTTGCCAGGGGAACAAAAGAGTTTTTGTGCCTGTCTTTGTTTATCACTGTCATTTATCTTCTTTGTGATGGTCAAATCACCAAAACCTGACACCCAGAGGGTGATTTGTTATTTTAAACATCTCTTTACCTTTCTTATGAATGTTTCTGTCAAACAGCTGCCCAGGTGGGCCCGTTTTTTTGATACAAAACTTAGAGCAGATCATTCTGTCTGTCTTGTAAAAAGTGTGTACACGTTATTTCTCCCACACCCTTTCTCGGATTAAGCTGAAACTTCGCACAATTATTCCTTTGACCTGAAATAACAAGAATCAATAAATAAAATTAACTAATTGATAAAATTAACTTAATGGTGAGTTATTAGTTGTTGTTGTTGTTGTTGTTGTTGTTTGTTTACGTTTATTGAAAGATTGAACGAGAAAGTTGGAGGGCTCTCAAAAAGTCTGCGCTACACAGATTTGAGACCCAAAAGGAAAGACATTTTTTGAAGACAAGCGCAGAAAACGGATAATTTAATAGACGGCTGGTGAAAAACCTTTTTGTCTGCATGCGTTGTGGAAGAATATGTAGGTCGCAGGTGGATTTGTTATTAAATTTGTAATAGAAATAGAAGTACATCTAGATGTAGATCTTTAGAGTTCTAAATCGAAAGTCTAGTTCTAGATCTATTTGTCCATATAATGAAAGTACCAATAAATAATTACACAAGTTTGCATTGCCCACTGACCGAATGGGTAACATTGCTCATTCAAGCAACTGACTATGTCAAAATTTGTACTGAACATTAAAATAAAAAAAAATTAATTATATTTTAAGTTGTATAATCTCCAATAAGATTGTCTGTTGTCGTACTGATGTCGGCACTTCCCGTAATGATTTCGACTTTTAGCGTCTATATGTCGGCACTTCCCGTAATGATTTCGACTTTTAGCGTCTATATGTCGGCACTTCCCGTAATGATTTCGACTTTTAGCGTCTATATGTCGGCACTTCCCGTAATGATTTCGACTTTTAGCGTCTATATGTCGGCACTTCCCGTAATGATTTCGACTTTTAGCGTCTATATGTCGGCACTTCCCGTAATGATTTCGACTTTTAGCGTCTATATGTCGGCAATTCCCGTAATGATTTCGACTTTTACCGTCTATATGTCGGCACTTTCCGTATTGGTGTTGACTGTTTGAATTTTTGGTTGTCGACAATGTTTTTTAAATAAATTAAAGAAAAAAGAACAACTTTTTTTTCAATACTTTTTCTGTTCTCTCCCAGAAATTGTATTTGGTATTGCAAGGATGGGAGTTATAAAAGTAGAATTATGTTCTTGTTTGTTTTTTCATCTGTAAAAAAATATCTCATCAAACAATTACTGGTAATGTTCGTCTTATATCATTAAAATTGATTATTTCCCAGGGTTCCTGTGCCCCATCGATCACCAGCTTATGATATTTAGGCGAGAGGCTTAAGGTCATCTCCGTGTTTTTTTTTATTTTCTCTTCTCTCTTTCTAACTCTCTCTCTCTCTCTCTCTCTCTTGCTCACCCTCTCTAAGTTCGTTACCCATTTCACTTGTAAAAGATTCAGTCTATATTCTTCTACCCAGCATGCTGTGCGCGACAGATCTTGTCACGTGATCACATCGCGTGACCTGAGATATTCGATTACCGTGGCCCTTATTTGAATAACGCGGAGCAAAATGGCCAAGCCGCTGTCTCTCTTCTAATTACACTCCTTAAATTGTCATTAGTCGTTTGAAGAGGAGAGAAAAGGTCAATATTTCTTCCTTTTTTTTTTTCTTTTTTTTGACAATGGCGGACCAAAAGAAAGATTGGGTTGCCCTTTATCGTCTAGAAAAGTAGCCTGTCGCACGGCCCGGTCTCTTCGATGTTTGATGGATGGACAGAGGAAATGGCCCGGCCCTAGTGGTCAGCCAGTATCATGGCTTGGTTGCAGCCTCCTTCTTTTTAGTCAGCATTTTGGAGCTGGTGGTTTCTGGATCCATTAAAATAAGGGAAACAATTAAAAACCTGCAATTTTGACAACCTGGGCTTTTCTACCAGAGTTGTCTCTATCGTGATCTTGCTTTATTAAACAAATAATTTAAAAGCCTAGTTAAAAAAAAAGTTTTTAAAGAAAATAGCATTTAGAATCGATTTCTTGCATTGTAAAAATAATTTATTATATTTTGTTACAGCTATAATGAAGGGTGAAAATGCAACGGGGCATTGTGATTACAGATGCCCAGCCTGTGACCACAGATGTATAGCAAGGACTTCCACTTTTTGTCACACAAGAAGTTGCTAATGAAATGTACACAATTCACATACTTAGTGTAGTACAATTACTTCAAATAAAAAACAAAGTTTATATGAAGTGTTATTACGTTATTTAGTATTGGTTAGTCATGTCATTACATTTGTCATAGATCTATCCCAAACAGCAATACATCTGTGTATGACTAATAATATTTTTATCAATTGTTTCATGCTTTTAGCTTTCTCACTACTCTATGATCCTATCACTTTTCTGGACCACTTGGGAACATGGAAGGGGAGGGAGAGAGAACTCTGGGTAAATTGTACCGTAAATAGCTTTTATAAAGGCATCTATAACAATTTAAAGAAAAGGAGTGGGCAGGAACTGAGTACAAACACATGGTTCAAGCCTCCACAAGCCGACACGCTAATCCTAGGCTAGCGACATGTTTTTGAAAAAGAAGAGATTGTAAAGCTATCTATTGTTTTTTTTTTCAAACTTACTTTAAAACGGTGACCTGTAAAGGAAAATAATTCAGCTTATACCACCACTTCAGTCAATTATAATTTCTTTCCCTTGTTCGATACCAAAGAAAATAAATACTTACCAATAGTTAATCAACTAATATGTATTTTTTAAAATTGATTCTTGTTTTGTCTGATAAAAGATATAGTTGATCAGAGATTGGGTGTGCACACTAACGTGTACAAACTGTTTACCAGACAGACAGGGTGACTTGATATAAGCTTTGTAACAGAAGTTAAATGCCAAGAAAGGGGCACATAATCATTGAATCATATTATTTTATTTGCTAAAATATGAGATTATCTTGACAGCATTAGTTTTACTGAACGTGAGTATATTAAATGACCGTCAAACAAGTGGACTTGATGTTCCGTTGTGTGAGTAGCAATCTCTAAGATGCTAAAAAAGTCAAACTGGGTTTCTAGGTTATTGAGAAAGCAGTGTTTGACCTTGTGACTAAAGTAAAATTCCCCTTTCTTACCATGTTTCTTTGGCCAATGGTTAACAAGCAGCACAATGACCAGCCGCCTTTGCTTTCACAGATAGGGTTGGGTGAACTCGGGGGCGCCCCATTGGTCCTAAAATATATATTTTGTTATTTCTATGACTTAAATTCTGTGTTTCAAGATGTGTCATTCGATAGGTTTTTCAACAAAAGACACTCTGTCAATCCAAAATTAGCTGTATATTTATTCTATTTATATAAATAAAATATTAAAAGTAATATTTGTTTACAATACAATGAACTACATTCCTGAAATCTAAATTTTATTACAATAATTGCAAAAAATTGTATTCTACTATTTTATTTTTTAAATGATTAATTTAAAAAGTATTTCAGCTCTAAAGGAACGAAACAAGTCAAAACATTTTATCAGGATTTGTGTAGAAAGGTGTTGGCCCTTCTGGCATAGATACTACTAACTTAGTTCTATCCCACTCACAATACTCAAGCATTGCTTGCTTCGTGATCTAAAGATATAACCCATAAATGACTGTTAGGAAATTAGCGGGAACATCTCATTAAGAGGCAGAGAACTGGGACCCTCAACTTGAAAGCATCCGTTTAGTCCCGTTTTACGTTTCGGATGTTCTTTCATAAAAGAAACACCATTGCATCCATCCTGACCAGGCAGCCATCCTGACCAGACAGCCATCCTGACCAGGCAGCCATCCTGACCAGACAGCCATCCTGACCAGGCAGCCATCCTGACCAGACAGCCATCCTGACCAGACATCCATCCTGACCAGGCAGCCATCCTGACCAGACAGCCATCCTGACCAGGCAGCCATCCTGACCAGACAGCCATCCTGACCAGGCAGCCATCCTGACCAGGCAGCCATCCTGTCCGGTTGGAATTCCTTGCCACCTACAGGAAACCTCTGAATCCAAACTTTCCGTGACCCTACGATGAAACCAAACATGGAGTTGGTTTCTCAGACTAATTAGACTTTCAATTTCAAAATCGTGTAGTTTTTTTTTTAAATGTATTCCTTGAACTAAAGACATGAGTTACGGTCTGAATTAAAAACAAAAAAAGCCACATGGGTATCCATGATCTATATACAGCTACACAAGAGGCTTCAGAAGATCAGGGTCCCTAATCCGATGAAGTAAAATAAATAAACAATTAGAGGGAAGCTGTAGATAAAGCACTAAATTAATTCTGGTGTTGTTTGTGTTGATATTAAATAAAGAAGTGAAATTGATTTATGTACGAGAAACATTACCCATTGTGCGTGTGTGTGTGTGTGTGTGTGTTTCCATTAAAAAAATAGAAAGCTTACTGTTTGTGTGTGTTCCTATGTTTCTTCTATACTTAATGTCTAAACTGCGAATCACAAGCTAATAAACAAAAGTCATTGGTTATAATGGTTCTAAAAATGTATTTGATCTACTCTTGTATCTCAACTTAATCGTGTTAAACTAGTTTCAAGCCGTGCAGTCTGTGTGTGTGTGTGTGTGCAGATGATGTGAAGCTCATCTCTTTGAAAGGTCTAGGGTGTCACGTGACCAACACACTGACCAACCTTTACGTCACAGACGTATGTCAGGGACCCATCAGAGTTTTGTGTTGGGTGGACTCAGGGGCGTCTTAATGATTCCGAAATTCACAGTTTTTTCTGGGATTCGAACTGCAAAGCCTGGCGCTTTACCGATCGGCTTCCACGACCTATGCAATTATATTTAGCATACGTGTTAATTAGTCGCCCAAAAAGGCACATTTAAATTTTTTTTTATTATTATTATTATAAAAGCTCATTATACAAGAACACTATGGCCATTAAAAAAAAGTTAAACCCTTAAGTTTAGTTAAATTTCCGCAATTAGACATAATGACAAAATGTGATATTAGTGTGTTCTTTATATGTCTCTATCTTTAATCTTCCAGCTAATCAATGCCCCACAATTACTTTTCATTGTCTTTAAATTAATGTTGCTTTTAAAAAGAGTATTAGAAATAAGAATGTAGTTGCTCTGATAATTGATAAATTGGACCCAATGTGGGTTGGGCTACAGAGAAAATCAAACGCCTAAAAATCTGTACCTTTCTAAAGTTATCTTTAGAGCGCCCACCCGTCCCTCTTTACCCTAAAAAAAAATCGAATTTCGGCACATCCCATAATGATCGGTAATCAAGTGACAAGAGCGGAATCGATACCGTCCTCTACATTTAAAGTCTATAACAGTTAACTGTCAAACGCGGGGAGAAAATTGGTTAAAAATCGGTCAACCAATCTTTGGCACCCGATTTCTCTCTCCCTCTCTTTTTTTTTAATACAAGCGGCAGTGTTCCTCGGCCCACTGTTAAACCCTAGCAATTACAGCCAATCGGAAGAAGGAATTTCCGTTGGCCCGGTTGATTTATTTGCTACTGTCGCTGGGGCAACGACTCACGTCCAAATTTCCCCCCATTTTCCCTCTAAAAACATACACAGGATAGGGATTAATCCCTTGTAATTATTTAAAGGGGGGAGGAAGTTTGAATTGATAGACTCGTGGCGTGACAAGGCTAAGAGGCGCCCCATTCCCGCACTGCTTTCATTTAGTAGCCTGTTATTCGCCCTCATTGTTTTGAGAAGATGTTCCTAAACAAAAACGGACAGTGCATAAACCCGCAGATATTTTTTGTTGAAATCTCAGTCGTCTAGGTTCTTCGTTTATTTTTACATTTATTTATATCTACAGCATCTCCACTGGATCCAAATTTATTCATGTAGTCCCATAGTTCTATAAATTAATATATTAACGATGTTTTGATAAGGCGTAGTTATAAAATAAAGTGATTGTATCAACATCGAAACTGAACAGAAGACAGTGAATTTGAGTGAATACAATATAGAGATCAAAGTCCTCAACCAAGGGTCCAGGGTCCAGGGTTCGTGCTCGGCAGTAGCTTGTCAACATTTCAATCTAAGCTCAGTGTTCCCAGTTGAATGTCTTAAGTTCATCTTTCCTGACAGCATTTCTTTGAACATCTGAGCCTAGTGTTCCCAGTTGAATGTCTTAAGTTCATCTTTTCTGACAGCATTTCTTTGAACATCTGAGCCTAGTGTTCCCAGTTGAATGTCTTAAGTTCATCTTTTCTGACAGCATTTCTTTGAACATCTGAGCCTAGTGTTCCCAGTTGAATGTTTTAAGTTCATCTTTTCTGACAGCATTTCTTTAAACATCTGAGCTCAGTGTTCCCAGTTGAATGTTGCAAGTTCATCTTTTCTGACAGCATTTCTTTGAACATCTGAGCTCAGTGTTCCCAGTTGAATGTTGCAAGTTCATCTTTTCTGACAGCATTTCTTTGAACATCTGAGCTCAGTGTTCCCAGTTGAATGTCTTAAGTTCATCTTTTCTGACAGCATTTCTTTGAACATCTGAGCCTAGTGTTCCCAGTTGAATGTCTTAAGTTCATCTTTTCTGACAGCATTTCTTTGAACATCTGAGCCTAGTGTTCCCAGTTGAATGTCTTAAGTTCATCTTTTCTGACAGCATTTCTTTGAACATCTGAGCCTAGTGTTCCCAGTTGAATGTCTTAAGTTCATCTTTTCTAAAAGCATTTCTTTGAACATCTGAGCCAAGTGTTCCCAGTTGAATGTCTTAAGTTCATCTTTTCTGACAGCATTTCTTTGAACATCTGAGCCTAGTGTTCCCAGTTGAATGTCTTAAGTTCATCTTTTCTGACAGCATTTCTTTGAACATCTGAGCCTAGTGTTCCCAGTTGAATGTCTTAAGTTCATCTTTTCTGACAGCATTTCTTTGAACATCTGAGCTCAGTGTTCCCAGTTGAATGTTGCAAGTTCATCTTTTCTGACAGCATTTCTTTGAACATCTGAGCTCAGTGTTCCCAGTTGAATGTTGCAAGTTCATCTTTTCTGACAGCATTTCTTTGAACATCTGAGCTCAGTGTTCCCAGTTGAATGTTGCAAGTTCATCTTTTCTGACAGCATTTCTTTGAACATCTGAGCTCAGTGTTCCTAGTTGAATGTTGCAAGTTCATATTTTCTGACAGCATTTCTTTGAACATCTGAGCCTAGTGTTCCCAGTTGAATGTTGCAAGTTCATCTTTTCTGACAGCATTTCTTTGAACATCTGAGCTCAGTGTTCCCAGTTGAATGTTGCAAGTTCATCTTTTCTGACAGCATTTCTTTGAACATCTGAGCTCAGTGTTCCCAGTTGAATGTTGCAAGTTCATCTTTTCTGACAGCATTTCTTTGAACATCTGAGCTCAGTGTTCCCAGTTGAATGTTGCAAGTTCATCTTTTCTGACAGCATTTCTTTGAACATCTGAGCTCAGTGTTCCCAGTTGAATGTTGCAAGTTCATCTTTTCTGACAGCATTTCTTTGAACATCTGAGCTCAGTGTTCCCAGTTGAATGTTGCAAGTTCATCTTTTCTGACAGCATTTCTTTGAACATCTGAGCCTAGTGTTCCCAGTTGAATGTTGCAAGTTCATCTTTTCTGACAGCATTTCTTTGAACATTTGAGCTCAGTGTTCCCAGTTGAATGTTGCAAGTTCATCTTTTCTGACACCAGTCAACATTTGCGTCCGTCCTTTTTTTTCCAAAAAGAAAATCGGACTTTATACGATGTGTTTAAATACAGTAAACGGAATTGGTTTATAAACTTGACTTTGATTTGAACACCACGAAAGTCAGCGAATTGAACATTTTTATTTGTTGCTAATTTTGTGAGCTCATAGAGGAATAACAGAAAAAAACCTAGGACATCCAAAAGTTGGGTTTAGAGCCTGTTGTTAATTAAAAATAATATATAACAAACAGTGTTAATTAAAATTAAGATATAAAGTATAAACTATTTATTTCTTTTTATATACACGTAATTTTTTAATATTTGGTCATAATAGCCCTTTAAACGGGTACACAATTATGTATGTATTAATTTATTTGACAGTACCAATCTGTGGTTATGTGTAAGTCTTGACTCTTCAGCAGATGACAGTTAAGGTCAGTCCATTCGCTTGATTGAAGTTTATCCCATTGACACACTTCCGGGTAGATAGAGGTCGGTTTAAAATCAAGTGTTTCAGGAAGTGGCTGTAGTTGGCAGCTAAACACAGTACTTAGCCATGACTGTAAAACTGATTCAAAGCTGCGAAATAGGTTAATTTTATTACTGACAGCCTTTAAAAAAAAACAACTGACAACGATCTTTGTTATAGACAAAATCTACTAGTTTTCATTTCCCAGCTAATTTTACATAAGTTATGTTCTTACATTATAATTACAGTTATTAAGCAACTAAGTCAGTGATAGGATAAACATTGGGGATTTTCATACATGCCGGAAAAACAATAAATAACTAGCTTTTTGGTGTATCCGGTGTTGATAAGGTGGTGTTTTTTTTTAATGTTCAAGATAATTTTTGTGCACTTTTTAATACTGCAGACTCAAATTTCTGAACTTTTGAGTTTGTTACACATAAAATGTTGAAAAAGGGGAAAGACTTTCCCTCTCTGACTTTCGACCTTCATTAAAACTAAAAGGTCATTAACTAGCGGTAACAGTGAACAAAGTGACACGAAGCTTATCTCTCACGAATGTAAATATTATTCAAATTAAATAACAATTCTTTTTCATTCAGTTGGCAACAGTAAAGTGTCATTCTGCGTCCTTGACATTGTTTTGCTGAACTTGAAAATGACCAATTATCCTTTCCATTAGGCTGACGTCAGAAAAATCTCAAGTTTTAAAACGAATGAAGAGAGGGTCTATTACTGTCTCCGAATGACAGAGAGTAACAGAGTGACCTTTCTTCCATTTGAGTTGGAACCTTTAGAGCTTAACGCAACGAAAACAGGATAGTCCAAGATGGCGACAGTTTTGATGTCATTCATCAGGCTCTAAAATGTTTACTCTCTGTCATGAATTTGTTGCAATGGACCTCATTCAGCAATCGTAAACAAACAACATTTAGCCACGTGATTCTATATATCTTCTATTCAAATGATGTAATCCATAGTGGCTGTCACGTGATACGTATTTTTGATTGTTTTATCAATATTATGACGTGGCTAAATGTGTTTATTTACGATTGGTGAATGAAGTCCATTATTTAAAGAAAGATTTTGTTTTGGAAAATTTAGAATTCACAAGAATCTTGTGTAAGTAGAACAAATGAGATGAGTGTTGAGACCAAATATTTTTCTGATAGTCGCCTTTTCCCAAATTCGATAATCCCCCTGGCCCTCTCCCCCTTGAATGTCCTTAATTTTTTTTTACATTAAATATTAAATATTACGCCACTGCCATGTCATCTTGCTATTCAAAGTCAAAGGTACAAGACAGCATTGAGATTCATGATGTTATAGATTGCTTTGCTGCAGAGAAAGTACGGCTTTAGGCGCTGTGAATTGAGATTTGTCACTTGTGCATTAGCTCGCCAACAAACAATGGTATTATTAATTAAAACAGTCTTAATATTTTATTTTTTTAATTTTTACTTATATACTACACGAACTGGAATTTAGACTTATATATTTATTAAGTACATTATCTCATGTCATAATGTCGAATGTCAAAATGCAGGAACATCTAAAAAGGTGAAGCCCCCAAATCCCTAGCTACGCCACAGGTTATACCATCCCCCTCAAAGTATATATTTCTGCTTCGTTGTTTTTTAGACTTTTGCAAGACGAACCTTAACTAAAATAGGATGGTCTTTTAAAAATAAACACGTTTATTGTTTCGGCGGCGACACTTCAACTCTCTTCAATCTAAATCAGCTTTTCTCAGAATGTGGGGCGCATTTTGCTAACTGGGGTCGACATAGGGGAAAAAATCGTTTGTATTGTTTGCAATGTAGTTAGGACCTATAAATTCCCATTTGAATATTTATCAAGTAAAAGCTTTATTCAACATTTTTTTTTAATTACATATCCGCCAAACCCATCCTATCCCGTTTTGGCGCGAATTATAATGGTCGAGTGTTTAACTTCTGTTGACGTCTTCTGCTGACCAAAAACAGGGCTTTTACAAGAGGTTTTGCATACCATTATTTAATCTTAAGATGAAAATGGCAAATACTTACGCTATATATGCTTAGATTGTCACTCACTTTATAACCTATACTTATCTCACATTTCGCTATTTCATGTAATTTGAAATTCCCTTTTTAATTGGTTGGATAGTGAATTGCAGACGTCAAGAAAATGCGTTTGAGCAAGCAAGAATGCAAGCAAACACTTTGCGTCAGTTAAGAAACATTGTTTTTTTTAGTTATGGTATATACACCTAAGGTTAGGGTTTGGAAAAAAATCGCCCCCCCCCCCTCTCAAAAGTACTGTATCTGCTACTGCCTTCTATACATCTACTTATAGTATAGAAAATTTCTATCTGGTCATAAAGATCAAGACTGAGAGACATTAACAAATTTTATTCTAAGACTAGAATACTGGATCTAGTTAGGGAGAGAACAAACTGTAATAATAAATGGCTCTAAACCAACACCGATAACAGTAAACTCAGGTCTACCTCAACAAGGAACAGTCTTGGGTCCACTACTATTTTTAATTTACATAAATGATTTACCAAATTGCATTATTTCAGGAACAAAAGTCAGATTATTTGCAGACAATTGTATAATATATAGAACAATAAAAACAACACAAGACTCAGATATTTTACAAAGAGAATTAGATGAATTACAGAAATGGAATCAAATTGGAGCATATCTTTCCACCTAGAAAAATGTCAGTTGTTAAGAGTAACAAAAAAACTAAAACTAATTAATTCCACTTATCTTATTCATGGCAAACCAGTAACACAAACTAAAAACGCAAAATACCTAGATGTTATAATAAATGAAAAGATGTCATGGAATCCACATATTGATGAAACTATTTAAAAAATCAAACAAAGCATTCGGTTTTATTAAAAGAAATTTCTATAAATTAAATAAGAACATAAAACTAAAATGTTATTTAACCTTGGTTAGGCCAATAATAGAATATGCATCCTCCGTTTGGGACCCCTCAACTGAAGAAAACATTAAGAAACTGGAACATACACAAAATAGAGCAGTGAGATTCATAACAAACGAATATTCACATTTGACTAGAGTAACACCATTAGTAAAATCACTAAATTTAGAAAGCCTTCAGGACAGAAGACTCAAAAGTAAAGTAGCAATTATACATAAACACTGAACCATAATCTTCAAATACAAAAACAAAATTTAATAAAATTCTCTGAAAGACACAAAGATAAAGGCACATTCCTCGTCCCATATGCTAGGACAAATTTGTACAAATATTCCTTCTTCCCTAGTGCTATTAGAGCATGGAATGGGTTGCCTGAGTTAGCCAGGAAAACCAGTGACTTGGCAGAATTTAAGTCATTGGTTAATATGCATGACTAAATGCATGACGCGTAGGGCGTATCATCTTCTTTTTTGAAGTAACGTCTGTATTATGTAAGATAAGATAAGAAACTTAGAGATATAGATCTTATTTAAAATTCCTGCCTCTGAACGATTTCCGTGGACGATGAAAACGAAAATAGAACTCATTCTTTCAGTGTCTAAATTACAAAACAATAGATCCTTCCGCTCAAGCACTTAGAAACACTTTTTTTTTTGGTGCATAACTTTCCAATTTGTTATTTATGTAGGCTCCTCTCTTTGTTCACAGATCTAGATCTTTTAAAATAATTGTCATCTAGATGTACAGAATGGGACAGATTATTCTTAGATAAGTGGGATTATCAAATGTGTTTTGACATTTGTATGAAAGCAAGCGTAGAACAATTTTAAAACTACTAGACTTAGATCTAGAAGTTGTTCTCTATTCTAAAGCAAAAATTGAAAGTCCTAAAAAAATTGTCACATCTATACTATAAAGTAGAATGTGAGGTGTATGTATGTTACTTATAGACATCAAAACCGCTTGACCAATCTTGATAAAACTTGGCAGGAATGTTTCTTGGGTACCAACTTAGACCGTAGTGTATGTATTGTAGCCCTAAAACAAACTTAAAACCCTCAAAAAAATAAAGTTGTCCGACTCTATTAAAGCTATAGTATTTATGGATTTAGGCCATGTTTACAGTGTTGACATGAGAAAAGATCGAAGGATTTAGATCTAGATCTAATTTTAAGAAATACACTTTGCGCAGAATAGTTTTTTTCTTTGACAAGTAAAAATACAAAAGAAGGTCCATTGGTTTCATTATGTAATAAAATTAACCTTCAATTTTGTGTTTCAAAACCATTTTTTACATAAATTGGTTCCTTATATCGGTGACTACAGATTTCCTGACGAACATTCTTTCATTAGACAATACCGTAATGAATCGCGTACTAAAAATTATTTCGTTTAATTGTTCACTTTATAATCCCATTCATTTAACAAAGCTATCGCTCTTTTCGTTTTTAATAGATAAGAATGTATCGACTTCGGGTAAACCCATTTTCACAAAACTAATTTTATTTTCGTAGCGAAAGAGAAATAAGGTGAAAGGATCATTAGCTAAGTTTAACATACATCTAAATCCAATCCACTACATTAGTCAACACAAACTTAGACCCGCAGGCCGCGGGTAATGCCAGGCTAGTTGAACATAAAGGCCTACTAAAAGTGTAAGTGTGGGTACGTGGGGGGGGTTATTCTAACTAAAGTTCCTCTCTAGATCTAGATCTGTGATAGACAAAATAAAAATGAAGATGTAAAGAGTGGACTAGGACGGTTGCAAATAGAGATACCATTGTATGCACGTCATGTCTAAGGGAAGTAAAAAAAGGGATTTAAAAAATAGTAAAAAGAACATCATGGATTGTTTCTCTTTGAATAAAAGAATTAGCATCAGTCCGCTAGTCTACAAAGCAGATGCAGTTTTTACCAATCTTATATTAACTCTATCTGTCTGTCTGGTCAAAAGTCTGTACACGTTATTTCTCCCTCAACCAATCTCGGATCAAGATGAAATTTTGCACAATTATTTCCTTTCCTGACACCACAAGAATCAATGAATAGAAATTATTCAATTAGTTAAATAATAATATGTAATAAATTATTTTGTTTTGTACCTTGAACAGTGGAAGGAAATTATAATTGACTAAAGTGTTGGTATAATCTGAAGTAGTCCCCATTATGGGTGGTCGCCTGAGTCTTAGTGAACACAGACCTGAACTTGCAGACGAGACTAAGGTTGTGAGTGTAATGTGTCTTATCGAATACATCATAAATAAAAATAAGTGAAGTGAAAAGTACTATTTTAAAAAAAATAAAAAATTATTCAAATAAATTAAAAAACATAATATTTATTTGTTGTAAATTTTTTTATAATAATAATTTTATAAAATATTTTAGTAATTTTATATCATTTTTACTATTTGTTGCAAGAAACATATTTATTTTGAAATAAAATGCAACATTTTCTAATTTAAACACAAATAGAGTTCTCTATGTCGTTGTACTACGAAAATAAAAAACAGAAAGGTCATTCCTAATGGCAGATAACTGTTTCAAAAGATGTCTTCTTTTTTAATGTATATATGCACTACTAAATTTAGAATTATAAATTTTAAAAAATATATTGTTTCAATATTTGAAATACACTTTTTTTTTACCAGTAATGTTTTAAAACATAGAAAGTGTTTTAATTCTATTAAAGTTCAACATTTTGAAACATTATTTGCATAATACTGAATTCAAACATGATTGATTTATCTTTTACAAAGAAATTTACTTTAAAGCATGTATAAATAATCCTAAATATAGTACTTTTTCCGTGTCCTGTGGCTATTACATAGAATATTTGCTTGTTAAGTCAAAGGTACAGAGTTCGATTCCCTATATGGAAATCTTTTTTTTATATATCAATAGACTAGTATACCTCCGATAAATAAATAATTGTACAAAGATAAACTGATAATTACAAACTTGACAGCATATATCTATTGCTTATCTATTTTCACTACTTTGATCCTCATTAGTCGCTGGAGTTAACGTAACAATGTGTTCACTCTTCCAAGTTATCAGCTATCCTTAGGTAACAATCTAGAGAAAGATTCATTGGCGTCGATCATCTAGTTTTTCTATGTCATTTTTAATATACATTTGTTAAGAACGATTTTGACGATGAGTCGTGTCTAACAATATGACCAGTTACATGTTCGTCTTATTCAATAGCGGATACAGAACTTGGGGGGAGGGGCTATTTTTTCCTCCAAATCCTAACCCTAACACCCAGTAAATCCTAACCTCTTTTAGACACTGATACACCAATGTATAAAAATAGAGTTTAATTTGGTAAGATATCATTATATTCATATTTATATCTGTATGCATGCGACCTCAGAACGAGACAGCTGGAAGTCACTCAAAAAGGCCACGGGATACACATTGGAGACCAAAAGACAATCATTAATCTTTAGACTCTAAAACAAGTCTCATTATTATTATATTTACACAAACACACTGGCGTCACTAGGGGGTGCGGTCCGCACCGGGTGACACCGGAATGGAAAAAAAATATTGGCAAAAACTACAAAATAAAGAAATTGAATATCGGCAAAAACTAGCAGATTAAAAAATAAATAAATCTCTAGATATATACCCAAATGTGTCTTGGCATATCTACTGTACTAATCTAGATCTATCTATTTTATTTTAGGCCATATTGCACATATTTTATCCTCTTTGGTACAAATGTCCAAAAAGTTACGTGATAAATGGGGGGGGGGGTGCAAAGACAGTTTTTTTTTTAAAGAACAAACATTGTTTGTATTTGCATTGTAGTTATTTTATATTTTAATATTAATTAGGCGAAAGAGACTTCATTACTATATTTTAAGACAAATTAAAAATTAATAATTGTGTGACGTCGTTTTATCGTCCAAGTAAAACCTCTCTACGTTAGCTCAAGATCGATTCAAAAGTTGTTTTAAACAAAACATATTACTGTCTCTTCAACAACGTGATTCTAGAGTCTACCACGTTCTTAAGGCAGTACAAACCGATTGCTCTCGACTAACATAACATCGTAATAGTGACGTTTTTTGCGTGGTCCGCTACAAGACGTTTTTTGCGTGGCCCACTACAGGACGTTTTTCTAAACCTTTGGACAAGAAGCCCATTACAAACTCCCATGAACTACTGCAGCTTTCCACTAGCTATGGTAGGGGGCAACCCTAAGGAAGGTGGCCAACGTTTTCATATGAGGGCGTGACGCGCTGACCAATGGGGAGAGGGTGAAGCAGTTCAAAATATTTTTCAGGGGGTATAATTAATACGTTGTCTGTTCATTGTAGTTATCGATCACAATTTGTGTATATTAACCCATCATCGATGTGTAAAAAGTTCAAAATGCGTTGAAGACACAACACACGCTGAGAACGAAGGAAAACGCTTGGAGGAGCTAATGGCGCTTCAACAGAGCCACGACACCTTGCTGGATGGATAGGGAACCTGATGCCTCTCTAGTACTCTCTCCAGAAAGAACTTTTCTTTTTCTGTTATACAAAACTGTCTAAAATTATATACATAGCACGATTTCTGAAAAAAAAAAAAACGTTTAGCGGGCGGGGACGCCAACGGTAAACGTTTGAGAAACACTGGCTCGAATGTCTCTCACACTTCAGATACGGTCTTTTCATCTCTTCTTAATTGAATGTTATTTGACCTGCCAACTTCTTTCTAGTAGAAATTGTACATGACAGACTTAATAAAAATGAGTTTCTAAAGCTTAAAAATGCTGAAAAATACTTGGTGCTCGGGGCTTCGCCCAGGACGTCGATAGGTGACCTTTAAACCCTCACAGAGACCAATTGATGACTAAGATAGCGGCATACTTACATTTTCCCTTTTAGATGGTAGTAAAAGTTTGAATAACATAGGCAAATGTTATACCGTTTCCATCTAAAAGTCTAACAAAGGAAACATTTTAGGTGATTTTAATAAATATACATATGCAATACTATTGAAAAATGTCATAAACAATGGGATATTTAAATAGAATTGACTCATTTTACATTTCTGTAATACATTGGCGAAAATAGGTAATCAGCTTACTGTATTGGTTTAACGAAATGAATTCCTATGGGAAAAGTGGATAAAGTTGATATGGGGGGGGGGGGGGACATCCTGTAGATTAAATTTATAAGTATTCTGTTTCTTTCTTCTAAAATATCACGTGCTTTTTAGATATTACTTTTAGAAGTATAAGTGGTTTCATTAAAGCTTTTGAAAAAGTGTAATGTCCTCAATCTCTGCCCCAGGGCCCCCACATACTTAAATACTTATATTTTCTCACGCGCTCTCTCTCTCTCTTTCACATATAAAATTTTGTTGAGTCCTATACGATCTTAATCTACATAATATTTTGTGTGTGTTCGTGCTTATTTTTCTTTATCTTAATATGTCCTAATATGTTTTTGCGAGTGTGTGTGTGTGCATCTGTGTTTACATGTGTAAAGACTTGGTCTACCATCCTAATCTTCATCACAAACACGGGGCACATCTATCGTGTACTATCTCTTGCCTTTCTTGTGTCTGCAAGACACTTTCTCCCGGCGCTTTTTTTTCATGGTGTGTATGTGTGTGTGTGTGTGTGTTTTGTAAGCTTCCCCCGTAGCCTCAGACCTGAAGATTATTACGTCCTAGGTTAAGCCTCTTGCAGGAGGTTCGAACACGGAATTACTGTGACGACAGTCCAAAGCAATAACCGCAAGACTTAAAACAGGAGTTGGGGCAGATTGTTCATTTGCTGGTGCCGTATGGAGCTACCAGAAATTTATGCATCTTTATGTCTACTACTTTATTTCATGAAATTGTAAGTTTTAAATGCTGAATTGTTACCATTTGTTCTTGGGACTACTACTAAAAACTTGACCGACAAGCAAAATTTAATATTAAAAAACTAATAAAATAATTGTCTTCCTTAACATGAAATTCGAAAAGAGGAAGCGAATCCAAGGCCATCCACGTCTAAAATGGGTCGCAACCTTTTAAAAGACCCGAAATCCGAGGACACCAGCCGGGACGAGGCTGTGACCGATCTCTAAAGAGAGCCTGCCGAACGGCGCGGAAGAACCAAATTACAAACAAACTAAACATGGGAAAAGTTGAAGACTTGAGATCAACAGTTAGGAGAATAACATCAAAGCCTAGACTCACATGGAGGGTAAGGTGTCCCAGAGTGCTGTGGGTGAACACTCCAGGGACAAGAAAAAGACTGAAGACCGAATTGTGACATTGAAGGTTGTTAGGAGACATTTTTAATAGCTATTCGTGTAGCAATCCCAGGACCAAAAGAGGAGTTAGAATTAGACAGGAAATATGACATGTTTAGAGACGCTTAGGGTAGAAGACTCGACGACTATTTTCCCCCTGTAAATAAACGTTTTAAAGGTTGACTAAAGAGTTATCCAGTTCTTTAAAGAGCACCTGAAAAGCCTCGCAGCTGTGTGGACTCGCATGTGTGTTACACACCAACGTGGAGCAAGGATTAACCTCTTTAGTCATTGGAGATGTTGCAACGGGAAAAGTTCGAAACTACAATGAAGCAGATATAGATGACGTAACGACTACATTGAAAAATCATTTCTTCGAAAACAAATAAAGAAACACACACACACAAATAACTCGTGTCAAAAGTTCACTTTGATTTAATAGTTAAGCCATTTTAGTGGTTCAAGTTAAACATGTTATAGGCCACATAGGACCAAAGCATCACAACGAATAAACATAGGAATATGTTAAGTTAGCAGGCGAATTCGGAGAACAGAATCGTACATGACATAACAGAATACATATGCAACATCTTTGCGACATCTTTGCGACATCTTTTCGTGGACACAGTTTCTACTACATGCTGCCACACACTCTCACAAGAAGTACTTGTACACATTAATGGTTTCTTGTTTGAAAAAACAAATAATAGATTCAATATGAAGTACAATAAGATATAAGCAATACAGAAATGTCTAAATGTCACAACACAAATACAATGATTTGTAGTTGGCAAGAAATAAAGTATTGATGTGATACAGTGATAGGTTTTGGTTGAAAGATTCATTCGCTTCATTTCGATTCATTTCATATTTTTCATTTCACTCGCTTCATTGGACCTTCGCATTTCAATCATTTAATGCTTTTAATTCATTGAAGTCACTTTCGACTTGATGCATTCAGTGACGTACGTAAACAAATCACTCCCTCTCTCTCTCTCTCTTTCTCTCTCTCTTTTACATAGATCATATCGACACACACGCACACACAACCACTCGAGCATATATACACATTTCAGTTTTCCGACTGTAGAGGGCCGGCGCGTAGTTTTTCTTTTGAGAATTTTCAGAGATCGCCAAACGCGCTAGCAATATAAGTAAATCTCTAAAAATACAAGGCTTTAAATGTATTATAAGCATTTTATGACAAGAGAATCTGTGGACCACTTCATAAAATTAAATATACAGCTTTTTTTCTTTTTTTTTAATCTTTCGCAAGAGTTATCCTGTTACCTTAAGGTGCTTAACTCCTTTCTCTTCTTCCTGAGCTTTATGTAACGACAATAATAAAAGTCCTTTATAAAATGTTTGCTTATGGCGCTCTGACCTAGGGCGAATAGTTGAATAAAATTAAAATCCTTGACCCAAATCTAGCAATCCCCATATATAGAGAAAGAGAAAAGAGATATCCAAATGGCCCCTTTTGGCATTCTTAAAAAGCATTCAAATATAACATTCTGAAATGACATTCAAATTTGATGTATTACATTGGCATATATAAAAACAATAAAAATACAATACAAAGATTAACAGTTGGCCTAGTAACAGCAATAATCACATATATACGTAGTTATACAATTGTCTTCGAAATGTACAGCAAATATTATAGTTACGTGCTAGAAAGTCACACTATAGAAGTCTACTAATGTCAAACTAGCTGTTAAATCCCAAAGCAATGATGAGGTGAAAAAAAAGTCATTTGACATTTATATAACAAAATAATATGATCATAAATATTGTTATACGTACATAATTTAATGGCATATATTTGTGATTGTTGATAATTACCAGACACTTCATCAAAAACTGAACAGAAAAGTTCAAGAAACAATGTTTGTGTGTCCACTCATACAAAGACACGCTCGGTGTATTTCTTGTTTTTACATCGCATTAGAATAGAATTAGATTAAAAACATCAACTTCACAAGGAAACAAATCAATGAGTAGCTACGTGAATCCTTGAACTTTGAGAGTACATTGAGTGACCGGACGTGAGATCAAAGAATGAACACTGCACTGTTGGCATGGCAACATTCAGAAGTGGATTTATTAAAAGGATAAAAGTGAAGATCTTTTTTTTGTGATATTTACATGAACATAACTTTAAGAACATGTTCTTTTTATAATAAGACCAAGACAGAATAAGAAATACAGTTTCGATGAAGTTTTCAAGTTGGCAACGAATTTCAATATGAAAACGACAAACACAAACAAACGATTTTCAACCAGAAAAGAAAAGATAAAGGCTTATTAAATAGAGTTATCTGTAACAGCGTCACTAGTTCAGGGTATCACCCCCTCTCTTCTTTTATACAGCAATCCCCCCCCCCCCCCGCCAATGCAAAAACAAAACAAAAAAAAAAAAGTTCTTTTGTTGAACTATAATACAAAGTTAATTACCAACATTTATTGAATGTGTCTGATTGGTGTGAAAAGATTGTTAATTCATGAGTATTGAATATAATGCCGGATATTTAAATCTAGTTCAGTCTATTAAATATACATAAGTATATTTGGGTAACTAGCTCCAGTCACCTATTTATTTTTAAGTTGTCTTCTTTCAAAAAAAAAATATTTCTATTTGGGTGTCACCCGGTGCGGACCTCACCCCCCCCCTAGTGACGCCACTGGTTAAGTGAATATATCTCCAGAATAAGATACAATATAACCAAATCAGTCCAGATCGTTTACCTCCCTTGTAACACTGAATTAGTCTAACAAAATACACTTAAAAACAATAATAATACATTGATGTGTAATTTTGTGTTCTTGTTGTATATTGATGTATATGTTTGACCTAAGGTCCACTGCCGTAGTAAATAAATCACGTGACTAAATGTGCACCGCAAGTGTAAAGTATCCATGAGATAAAAGTGAAATAATGTGTTCTAATATCTAAATTGCACACTGGAAGAAGAGCAATCCCAAACACACGTGTGCAAAAGTATTCAATTAAATTTGCTAAGTTTGATACACATTTGATCGGCTTATTATGTTTACTATGATTTTATAATGCATTTTGCTGTTCGATTTTATATATGCTTGCAATCTGTTGTGAGATTTAAGTGTTCTGGCCATATTTTACAGAATCAGCTCTTAAATTATTATCGCCCAAGGAAAGCCCAGCAAGTAATAGATTTGCCCAATACATACACTGTAACATCTTGAGATCCATCGAAAAATTTTATCTGTACACAGAGTAAAACAGCTTCTCATAACGCAGAGATTCATAAACTCTGCAGGTCGACATCCACAACAAAACAAGTACTTTCTATAGTTGCAGGTTACATGCTACACTTTGGCGTACAGGTTTACAATTTATTTTTAAGAGTCAAACATGCAATAATGTCACGCAGAACAAAAGAAGAGAATGACGTCATCGTTTTCGGTGCGAAAAAAAATCATGGCGTCAGTCAGAGATCAAGAACGTCCTACGTTCATACATTCACAGTGAGAGGGCACCTCGATGGGCGAGAAGCTGACCGGGGGGCCCACCACGGCGGTAGTGGTATTGTAGACTAACACCCAGTGAGCCCTGTACTGCTCCACGCACTGACCTTCTTGGCAGGTGCTGCCCTTACTGGGGATAAGACAGAAACATAGCAGGCATCAGTGATACAGTATCTATCTATCTATCTATCTATCTATCTATCTATCTATCTATCTATCTATCTATCTATCTATCTATCTATCGTCTGTCTGTCCGTCCATCCTTCTGTCCGTCTGCACCTCTCTCTCTATCTTACTATCGACATATATCTATCTATATATCTATTCCTCCAGCCACTCATTTATCCTCAGTCCGAATGTCAAACTGAATCTGTCAGTCCGTCTAAAATCTAGTCATTTTTCTGTCCGCATGTAGCCCAGTGACTGAACTACTATGTAGTTTATTTATTTCGGACATTACATGAATTCTGACATTTTCGTTTTCGTGGTCATTAAATAATTATTTTAATATTTATTATAAAACTAGCGCACTGTATAATGTGGTTGTCCATTTTCCAATGATTCTGGCCCAATTTCCTACCATTTAGCTGCCTTTTTATGTATGAAAAATGAATTTTAAATTTGTTAGTCAGGTTGTTGTTTTTTCCTATGTTACACGGATGACTTTACCTCTTCCTAGGGTTAAGACTATATTTTTTGATTGGCTAAGTCTATACTAATGAGCCCGGCAATATTTATTTTGTTTTTGGAGCTAATTTATTTGATTTACAAGCCAAGTTGTCTGATTCCATACAAATAAAAAATTAATAGGGTGTCCGAATTAAATTACGATTTTCTAACCAAAATGTATTTCGGACAGCGAGTTTTGGACATCAATAATAAATGATCTTATATTATATTTGTTCGTTTGTTTTTTTAATATAGAATAAATGGGCAAATGTTTGGAGTGAGCTTGGTACATTGAATGAAGTTAAATGTCTAGATCTAGACCTACTAGATAGATCTAGATTTATATAGAAGAGAGAATATAGAGGGTTAAGTTAGGCAAGAATGGCTATCCTAACATGTACATCTGACATATGTATTAGAAATGTATTAAATTATTAAACAAAAAAACACAAACATTCAACACACACATCTAATCATGCAAACAATTCAAACGTAAAATAAGTCTAAAAGTCGGTATAGAAGTCACTATCCCAGTGACTTAATTTTGGTAGAATAAGTGTGTTCATATTTTTACTTTTTGTGTTCGTATTTATGCATAATTCCAAAACATCTTAATGACTTAATGTGAGGGGCTATGCCCTCTTAAAATTTAGTTAATGTTAATATAGAATTAAAATTTGAGATTATTGGGTTTATTAAGGGCCTAAATATAGAGACTGTCCGAAATAAATAATGGTGTCCGGAATCAAATAATGTGGGTCAAATTTGTCCGAATTAAATGAAAACACATGGCCTCTTTGACCTCAAATATAATAACAAATATAGGTTAGGGGTACAAATATAAGTAGGCATCCTTATTCTCCTTAAACTAAAGAAGATGTTGATACTTCATTTTCTTTTCTATGTCAAACCATTGTAAAATAATGCGCTGTCAAAGTCAAACTTTCAAATTTGGGCCTATAGGTGTCCGAATAGCATCAACTTCTCTATATACAACGTACCGACATTTCCCAATAGGTATAAACTGAAAGGCGTGTCTGAGATGAACTACCCTGTACACTTGACCTTTGATAGTGACGTTTGGAGGAGTCAGGTACTCGGTGACTCTGAAGACAAAATATAAAGTAATTACAAAGCTTATATCAACTCTGTCTATCTGGTCAAATGTTTGTACACGTTAGTTCTGCCACACCCAATCTCGGATCAAGTTGAAATTTTGCACAATTATTTCTTTTACCTGACAAAACAAGAATCAGTTTTTTTTAAAATAACCAATTAGTTCATTAATTATTGGTAAAAATTATTTTGTTTGGCATCGAACAAGGGAAAGAAATTGTACTTGACAGGTAGGCAGTATACGTTGAATTAATCCCCTTTAATCTTTGTGTAGAGAATTAGGTCGTCAGTGAAAAGATGGAAACTAACACTAGATAGCTAGGAATCATTCTATTTTCATAAGCACTTCGATGGCACAGTGATAAGTGTATTGGCTTGAGGAGGCTTGAGCCTTCGATTACAAAATTCAAGTCGAACAACTTAACAAAAAATATTTAAAAAAAACAAATAAAACTGTAACTGTATAGAGCAACTTTCATAAGCTAATTTCATGCTTATAGCATGCTCAGAGCGCTTTGGTTCAATCTCATTTGTGGACCGGTGGGGGGAGGGGTTATCTAGGAATGGTTTTCCGTGCTGCCTTTAGGCGCTCAGTAAACCCAACTCTGCCCGAGTCGGGTGTCGAACCTCGAGCCCCCTTCTAGGTAGCCAAGACAAGACATGTTCAAGCGCAATTAGTCTCTCGACCACGCTTCCCGACGAGTAATCGACGAGTTGACATGAACGAACACACCTTAAACGCTGTGTAGTATTATGTGTGTGTGTGTGAAAATGAGAGAAAGAGAGAGAGACAGACAGACAGAGAGAGAGGGGGGACAAAGAGAGAGAGAGAGAGAACTGGATAATTTGTGAATAGATAAATGAATGAATAGATGAATGGACACTTACATGACATACGTAACGAAGAGTAAATGAACTTTTTAGCTGATGAACTATTCAGCTGATAAATTACTTAGCTAATGAACTACTTAGCTGATGAACTACTTAGCTGATGAACTACTTAGGTGATGAACTACTTAGCTGATGAACTACTTAGCTGATGAATTATTTAGCTGATGAATTATTTAGCTGATGAACTACTTAGCTGATGAACTACTTAGCTGATGAACTACTTAGCTGATGAACTACTTAGATGATGAGCTACTTAGCTGATGAACTACTTAGCTGATGAACTACTTAGCTAATGAACTAATTAGCTGATGAACTACTTAGCCGATGAACTACTTAGCCGATGAACTACTTAGCTGATGAACTATTTAGCTGATGAAATACTTAGCCGATGAACTACTTAGCTGATGAACTAATTAGCTGATGAATTATTTAGCTGATGAATTATTCAGCTGATGAACTACTTAGCCGATGAACTACTTAGCCGATGAACTACTTAGCCGATGAACTATTTAGCTGATGAATTATTTAGCTGATGAATTATTTAGCTGATGAATTATTTAGCTGATGAGCTACTTAGCCGATGAACTACTTAGCCGATGAACTATTTAGCTGATGAATTATTTAGCTGATGAACTACTTAGCCGATGAACTACTTAGCCGATGAACTATTTAGCTGATGAACTACTTAGCCGATGAACTACTTAGCCGATGAACTATTTAGCTGATGAACTACTTAGCCGATGAACTATTTAGCTGATGAAATACTTAGCCGATGAACTATTTAGCTGATGAATTATTTAGCTGATGAACTACTTAGCCGATGAACTACTTAGCCGATGAACTATTTAGCTGATGAACTACTTAGCCGATGAACTACTTAGCCGATGAACTACTTAGCTGATGAACTACTTAGCCGATGAACTACTTAGCCGATGAACTATTTAGCTGATGAACTATTTAGCTGATGAAATACTTAGCTGATGAACTACTTAGCCGATGAACTACTTAGCCGATGAACTATTTAGCTGATGAATTATTTAGCTGATGAACTACTTAGCTGATAAACTACTTAGCTGATGAACTACTTAGCTGATGAACTACTTAGCTGATGAACTACTTAGCTGATGAACTATTTAACTGATGAGCTATTTAGCTGATGAACTACTTAGCTAATGAACTACTTAGCCGATGAACTACTTAGCTGATGAACTATTTAGCTGATGAACTACTTAGCTGATGAACTACTTAGCTGATGAGCTACTTAGCTGATGAACTACTTGGCTGATGAACTACTTAGCTGATAAACTAATTAGCTGATGAACTACTTAGCTGATGAACTATTTAGCTAATGAACTATTTAGCCGATGAACTACTTAGCTGATGAACTACTTAGCTGATGAACTACTTAGCTGATGAGCTATTTAGATGATGAACTACTTAGCTGATGATTTTTTTAGCTGATGAATTATTTAGCTAATGAACTATTTAAATGATGAACTACTTAGCTGATGAACTACTTAGCTGATGAACTACTTAGCTGATGAACTATTTAGCTGATGAATTATTTAGCTGATGAACTACTTAGCTGATGAACTACTTAGCTGATGAACTACTTAGCTGATGAACTACTTAGCTGATGAACTATTTAGCTGATGAACTATTTAACTGATGAACTACTTAGCTGATGAACTACTTAGCTGATGAACTACTTAGCTGATGAATTATTTAGCCGATGAACTACTTAGGTGATGAACTACTTAGCTGATGAACTACTTAGCTGATAAACTACTTAGCTGATGAACTATTTAGCTGATGAATTATTTAGCCGATGAACTACTTAGGTGATGAACTACTTAGCTGATGAACTACTTAGCTGATGAACTACTTAGCTGATGAACTATTTAGCTGATGAACTATTTAGCTGATGAACTACTTAGCTGATGAACTACTTAGCTGATGAACTACTTAGCTGATGAACTATTTAGCTGATGAACTAATTCACTCACGTCTCACAACAGCCAGACGTTGACGGGTGGTACGCTACATGTGAACGATTTGTTTCCATTTCTCTTAGGCCGCCCAAAGTTCCTAAAGTACGGTTCCCACCCGAACCATCGCCAAGTGAAGGAATTTCAGCTGTCCCACTGTTGACCATTGACACTCCTGGTCCAGTAGACTCTGAAAAGAACATTCAATCTACAGAATGAGACAGGGAATAAATATTTTAAATGACATCTTTCACAATAATTCAGAGAAGAAAAAAAAAGCGGGGGGGGGGGGGGGAGTTTCAGCGAATAGTTCTATTGACTTAACTAAAATTATGTAGCATTCACTTTACTTTGGAATCCATAGCCACCACAAGCCCAGGACATTGCGGCTTAAATGTAGATACTTTGGACTAGAGCGTAAGCGGTGCTGACCTTAAAGTCTGTCATATGTCAGAAGAGTGACATCTCGTCTAGTCATAGAGACATTGACATGACATTTACCAGCTAGACGGTGTACTTTTAATGGCAATCCGGCTTGGCTGTCTTAAAAGACACGTCAACACATACACAAACACACACACACGCAGCCACATTCGTGTGCACACATACTAGAATCATGTAAAATTTTTCATTCATTTTTTGTGTGTCAAGGCTGCTGCTTACACACGCAGGAAGATTAGCAGACAATACAATTTTTTTTTTAACTATTAGATTTTAAAGTAATGTTTTGTAATGTTTGCAAGAAGAAGATTCATCTCAAAGGCGTGTCTGTCATTAGAGACACAATAAATAAAGATATCATTAAACAGGTTAGCAGGGTGCGACACCTTACTGTTGTCGGATATTGTATCGATGTACTCTAATGTAATCCATACTATCCTAAAGCGCAGGGGACTTTGAGGTAGGCCCCAGCTGGCCACATACTAGTTTCGCGTTCAGTATTAAAAATATAAGCACAACTAGTACAGCTGTCTGGACATCGCTATAGTGAACAGTTAGAACAGCGCTAAACATTTTGATTTTATAATGGGTCGTGGTGGTCGAATGGTAAAGCCTTGCTTCAGAACCGAGAGGTATCGAGTTCAAATCGCCCCTGAGCCTACAAACTCTTATGGGTACTAAACAAATGTTAATGGAAGTACTGGCGATTGGTCGTTGGGCTGACATCATTAGATCCCATCATCTGTCCCAACAGATCAGTAATTGTAAAAGAGGTAATTTAGCTGCAGAAATCTGTAAGAAAGACGCTGACTATTAAACTTCAAGACGACGAAAGACTGAAGAGTTAGGCTTGCCAACTTCAAAAATGGTAAAAACACAAATTAAATATTGTCTTAAAAATCTTGTATGCGATTTTCCTTACAGAACTCTGTTACGTATCTAGGCATTGTTTTTTTTTGACCTGTTGCGGTCGAGAGACGGGGAGGTTGTCTGCCCTTTGTGTAATAAGTTTTTTTTTATTTTATTCTTCAAGAGTCAAGCCACACAGACAGTGACCGGTCCTTGACCTATGTGTGTACCTCTGGTTGAAAGGAGGGTGGTTTTTTTTTCTTTTCTTCTGTCTCTTTGAAGAGCGTTCTAGATCTGGGTGTTGATGACTTTCTGTTCGAGAAATTACTAGATATCGACGCGCGGTAGATTATATAAAGACCGCTCGCGTAACGTTGACGGACAGACATACGGAGACAGCCGTGAGACAGAATAGCGGAGACATTGCGTGACCCGTGCGTGGTATACCAGTTATCGTGTAAGTTAAGATTTTTCAAGGCCTTGCTTGTATTTGTAATTACATTTTCAAACTCTTGTATTGTAATATTTTTACATGCAATTTTTGTAAAAGGGTTTTGGTCAACCCTTCCATTTTGTATTGAGTAAATGTTTGTTTATTTTTCTTGCTTTATGTGATACAGTTAAAAGTACTATACAAGTTATATTTTATTAAACATTAAGTTGATATTTTACTTTCCGATTTCTTGTGTCATTTTTTTTGTTGTTATTCATTGTAAGTCTTTGATTAAATTCAGACTTATTATAAGTGACACAACTGCTATTCTATTGTCACGTTCCCCTAGGCAAGCCATTTAAAAGTAGAATTCAATTCGTAATACGTGACAAAAGAAGTTTGAGGGCTTTCGTCCCGGATATTTTTCTGAACCTATTTTCGTCTTACTTGAGTAATTTTGTAAAGACGAAGTTGAGTTTAACAAAAAATTTTTTGTGTCAAAGAGTCGGAAGTAAAGTATCAATAGTATTGACCAAACTCTCTTAAGGTTTTTGTTGTACTGATTTTGTACTGTATATTTACATTGTATACATTTTATTTTTTTTGCTTGTAATAGTTGCTAGTTAGCCATGGATATTCAGGTTTTTCTTGCAAATCCCTCTGTGGAAGAGCTTGATGCTTTTACTAGGAAGGAACTGGTCCTTATTTCTAAACATTTAGGGTTAAAAATAAAATCAAATGCCCTTAAACAAGAAATCAGAGATAACATTGTAATCCATTATGTAGACGAGGAAGTGTTTTCTGAAGACCTTTTAGAAACCCTTAGACCCGATGAGGGTAAATCAGATTTAGAACTTCAGATAAAATTAAAACAAATGGAAATAGAAGCCCAGAAGGAAATTAAACAAAAAGAATTAGAGCTTGCAGCGGCTAGAGAGCAGAAAGAAATAGAAATGAAATTACAAATAGAGTTAAAAAAATTAGAGTTAGCTGCTAATGTAAGACCAGATTCTTCCTCTGCCAGTCATACTGCTGAAGCAACAAAATTTTTGAAAATAATTCCACGCTTTAATGAAGCCACAATTGACAATTATTTTCCACAATTTGAACTTGCTGTGAAAAATTTTAATGTACCTGAAACTTTGTGGCCCACTTTGCTGCAAACAGTTTTGACTGGTAGAGCTGCAGAGGTATTTTGTTCTTTGACCATTGAACAACAAAAAGATTATAATGTTGTTAAGGCCTTAATTCTTAAGGCATATGAACTTGTTCCGGAAGCTTACCGAAAGCAGTTCAGGGATTGTCGCAAATCGGATGGCCAAACCCATGTAGAATTCCTGCGGGAAAAGGAGCGACGCTTTGAGAAATGGCTCACTTCCAGGGAAATCGGCACCGACTTTGCCAAATTCAAGAACCTAATGCTGATGGAAGAGTTCAAGAGTTGTGTGCGGCTGGACGTCCGTACGCATATAGCTGATCGTGGCGAGGAAGATGTGCACAAGGCTGCAGTGTTGGCAGACGATTATATAATATCACATCAATTTGCCAAGTATACGACGGATGTCAAGCCAAAACAAGTCAAACAGCCTGAGTCCACTGCTAGCAACTCCATCAAGAACAGCAGTACAAATGACAGAAAACCTACTACAAGTAAAGCTACTTGTTCCTACTGCAAACGAGAAGGCCATAAAGTTGACGATTGTTGGAAATTGAGGAAGAGAAACGAAAAAGCTCCTTCAAAAGTCAGCGCTTGCACAGTACAGTGGTCGTCGAGGTCTATTCCCTCATCATCAAGTCATATCAAGAATACCTCGACACCACCTGTTTCAAATGTATTGACTGTACAAGACTCTCCGAAAATGTCTCCACGGTGTTCAAATGACTCAACAGCGAGTTCTTCAAATACATCAAGCCGATGTTCCAATGACTCAAACAAGAGTTTTTCAAATACATCAAGCCGATGTTCCAATGACTCAAATAAGAGTTTTTCAAATACATCAAGCCGATGTTCCAATGACTCAAACAAGAGTTTTTCAAATACATCAAGCCGATGTTCCAATGACTCAAACAAGAGTTTTTCAAATACATCAAGCCGATGTTCCAATGACTCAAACAAGAGTTTTTCAAATACATCAAGCCGATGTTCCAATGACTCTATCCAGAGTTCCCATAAGACATCACCCCGATGTTCCAATGACTCTATCCAGAGTTCCCATAAGACATCACCCCGATGTTCCAATGACTCTATCCAGAGTTCCCATAATACATCACCCCGATGTTCCGATGACTCTATCCAGAGTTCCCATAATACATCATCCCGATGTTCCCATGACTCTATCAAGAGTTCCCATAAGACATCACCCCGATGTTCTAATGACTCCATCAAGAGTTCTCCAAATACATCCAAAAGATGTTCTACTGACTCAAGAAAGAGTTTCTCCACTGCGTCTCCTAAAGATGTCAATGACTCCAGCGAGAGTTCGACCCAAGTCCAGTCTGCATCAACCAAAATTGATGTTTTATTAGAGGATTTTAAGCCTTTCATTTCGGAAGGATTTGTATCACTACCCGGTGATTCTACAAGTCTACGACCTATCACCATTTTGAGAGACACAGGTGCTTCACAATCGTTACTTTTAGAGGGTATCTTGCCCTTGTCAAAATCATCATCGACTGGGAAGAGCATCCTGTTACGAGGCGTAGAGCTTGGATGTATAGATGTGCCTCTACATCTAATCGACATAAAGTCAAATCTCATTACTGGACCGGTTGTTGTAGGTGTCCGACCAACATTACCATTGGAAGGCATCTCATTGCTGTTAGGCAATGACTTAGCAGGTGGAAAGGTGATAGCCGAACCCATCGTCACTCAAACACCCGACTTATCTGCCACACCCGAGGAAGACCTAGAGTTATATCCAGCGTGTGCAGTAACAAGGGCAATGAGGTTGAAAGCATCTCAAGAAGAGAACGTCATCAAAGCCAACAGTAACCACGATGATTTGGACTTGAGCACCACATTCTTTGCTTCTCTTGAAGAAGAACCAACGCCAAATTCTGAAAAGCCGGCATCAACTCGAAAACAGTTGATTGAGGACCAAAAGAAGGATCCAGAGCTCACCAAACTCTGAGAAACCGCAATGACATCACAAGAGGCAGAGCTAGCATCAACGTGCTACTACATCCAAGATGATATGCTCTTCAGGAAATGGAAACCTCCAGACGCATCCAACGAAGAAGAATGGAGAATATGCCATCAAATCGTGTTACCAGAAAGATACCGAGCGTACATCATGAATCTGGCTCATGACACACCAATGTCAGGTCATCTCGGCATCCACAAGACATACCACAAGATTATGTCACACTTCTTCTGGCCACGTTTGAAGAAAGATGTCATCCAGTACTGCCGATCATGTCATGCCTGTCAGATGGTTGGCAAGCCAAATCAAAAGATCCCTGTTGCTCCTCTGAAGCCGATTCCAGCCTTTGAAGAACCTTTCAGCAGAGTACTTATTGACTGTGTTGGTCCGCTCCCAAGGACAAAAGCTGGCAACCAATACCTGTTGACCCTTATGTGTGCTTCAACTCGTTTTCCCGAAGCTATTCCTCTAAGGAACATAAAAGCATCGAACATTGTAAAGGCCTTAATCAAGTTCTTTACTCTATTTGGTCTACCAAAGTCCATCCAATCGGACCAAGGAACGAATTTCACGGCCAATCTTTTCAAGCAAGTCATGACTCAGTTGGGCATCAAACACTGCATGTCGAGTGCGTATCATGCCGAGTCGCAAGGCGCTCTTGAGCGATTCCATCAGACTCTCAAGAACATGATCCGAACCTATTGCTTTGAGCACGAAAAAGACTGGGATGAAGGAATCCACATGCTGCTGTTTGCAACCCGTGAATCCGTCCAGGAATCGTTGGGATTCAGCCCTTTTGACTTAGTCTTTGGCCATTCGGTGCGCGGTCCCTTGAAATGTATAAAAGAGACTTTGTTGTCACCAACAGCCACTGAAGAACTTTTAGACTATGTAAGTAAGTTTAAAACTAGACTTTATGATGCTTGTGTTCTGGCCAAAAATAACTTACAAAACACCCAATCCAGCATGAAACGCTGGTATGATAGAAAGGCCCGTGTTAGAGAATTTTCTCCCGGGGATAAGGTGCTTGTATTTTTGCCCATACCAGGTCAACCCTTGCAAGCCAGATATTTTGGTCCCTATGAAATTGAGACCAAAATTAGTGACCTCAATTACACAATCAAAACTCCTGACCGTAGGAAAAAGACTCAGCTATGTCATATAAACATGCTGAAGCCTTATGTATCTCGGCCAGATCACTCAGATAAGAGTAATTGTGTTGTAAATACAGTCAAAAGTTGTTCAAATAGCCATGTTTCTCCTATTGATGATGATATTGTAAAGGAGAAATTTGGACAATACAAAATACCTAATTCTTTTGTATTACAGAATTTGGATGTAAAACTGTCTCATCTGTCTTCGACAGAAAGGCCAGTTATCATGAAACTCATTAATGAATTTAATGACATTTTTTCTGATGTACCAAAACAGACCAATGTTATAATGCATGATGTAGATGTTGGCGAGGCTACTCCAGTCAAGCAGCATCCTTACAGGGTCAACCCTGAAAAACTTGCCATACTTAGGTCAGAAATCAAGTATATGCTTGAAAATGACCTCATTGAACCAAGTTCCAGTAGCTGGAGCTCCCCATGTGTCTTGATACCTAAACAGGACAAGACTTATCGTTTTTGTACAGACTACCGTAAGGTAAATGCTGTAACAAAGACCGATTCGTTTCCTATCCCTAGGATAGACGATCTCATAGATCGTATTGGTGACGCTAAGTACATCACCAAAATAGACCTACTTTCAGGTTATTGGCAGGTTCCCCTGACTGATAGGGCAAAGGAAATCTCCGCCTTTGTCACCCCTGATGGTCTGTACCAATACAAAGTGATGCCATTTGGCATGAAGAATGCTCCTGCCACTTTCCAGAGAATTATAAATGCTCTGCTTGCTGACATGGAGAATTGCCACGCATACATAGACGATGTAGTAATTTTTAGCCAAGATTTTTCTAGCCATTGTAAACAACTGCATTGTCTTTTTACTAAACTTTTACATGCAAAAATTACTGTAAACCTGAGTAAGAGTGATTTTTGTCAGGCTTCCCTCCAATACTTAGGCCATATTGTAGGACAAGGCCAGGTGAAACCTGTAATGGCCAAAGTAGAAGCTATCCAAGCTTTCCCTATTCCTGCTGATCGGAAACAACTCCGAAGATTTTTGGGAATGTCTGGATATTATAGAAAATTTTGCGAAAATTTTTCTGTCATTGCCAGTCCTTTAACAAACCTCCTGAGAAAGAACGTCCGATTTACTTGGACGGATGAATGTCAGAAAGCCTTTAACCAAATTAAGCAGATATTATCTAGCTCCCCCATTTTGATGGCTCCTGACTTCGGAAAACCTTTTAGGTTAGCTATTGACGCCAGTGACACAGGTGTTGGGTCAGTCCTTTACCAAGAAGATAATTTCCAAGTAGAGCATCCTATTTGTTTCTTTTCCAAGAAATTTAATAGACATCAAAGAAATTATTCTACTGTGGAAAAAGAATGTCTTGGGTTGATTCTTTCTATACAACACTTTGATTTTTATATCAGTGGGTCCAGATGGCCACTAGTTGTATTTACTGACCACAATCCCCTTACATTTATCCACAAAATGTCTGGCAAGAATCAACGACTTCTCAGGTGGAGTTTATTTTTACAAGAGTACAACCTAGATCTTAAACACATAAAAGGCAGCGAAAATGTTATCGCCGATGCCTTATCTAGATTGTAAAAAGTATTTTGATGTATATATTTTTTTTTATATATATCATGATAAATACATTCTGTAATGTAAATATCATTTTTGTAATTATTCTAAAAAGATTTCCATTTCGTGGAAATGGAAACTTTTTATTTTTAGGAGGGAGGTGTTACGTATCTAGGCATTGTTTTTTTTTGACCTGTTGCGGTCGAGAGACGGGGAGGTTGTCTGCCCTTTGTGTAATAAGTTTTTTTTTATTTTATTCTTCAAGAGTCAAGCCACACAGACAGTGACCGGTCCTTGACCTATGTGTGTACCTCTGGTTGAAAGGAGGGTGGTTTTTTTTTTCTTTTCTTCTGTCTCTTTGAAGAGCGTTCTAGATCTGGGTGTTGATGACTTTCTGTTCGAGAAATTACTAGATATCGACGCGCGGTAGATTATATAAAGACCGCTCGCGTAACGTTGACGGACAGACATACGGAGACAGCCGTGAGACAGAATAGCGGAGACATTGCGTGACCCGTGCGTGGTATACCAGTTATCGTGTAAGTTAAGATTTTTCAAGGCCTTGCTTGTATTTGTAATTACATTTTCAAACTCTTGTATTGTAATATTTTTACATGCAATTTTTGTAAAAGGGTTTTGGTCAACCCTTCCATTTTGTATTGAGTAAATGTTTGTTTATTTTTCTTGCTTTATGTGATACAGTTAAAAGTACTATACAAGTTATATTTTATTAAACATTAAGTTGATATTTTACTTTCCGATTTCTTGTGTCATTTTTTTTGTTGTTATTCATTGTAAGTCTTTGATTAAATTCAGACTTATTATAAGTGACACAACTGCTATTCTATTGTCACGTTCCCCTAGGCAAGCCATTTAAAAGTAGAATTCAATTCGTAATACGTGACAACTCTTTCATCTTTAAAAAAAATTCTTTGATTTAGGATTTTATTATCAATTTAAATCTATTGTTATAATGGTGATTCTTAATCCATATCCTACTAAATTATAATGATACATTCACTGCTTCTAATGTTGCCATTGTTATTTAAGTTACGCAAGACGGCCTGTCCAAATAACTTTCAAGAAGTAATCACACAAGTCTACTAAATGATAATGGGTTAATAACACTAGGGAACTACAAGTCTACTAAATGATAATTAGTTAATAACAGTAGGGAACTACAAGTCTACTAAATTATAATGTGTTAATAACAGTAGGGAACTACAAGTCTACTAAATGATAATGGGTTCATCCCAGATGGAAACTACTGACCACTTGAATAGAACATGTTCTCTGGTGGAGTTTGACTGAACAGACCGGGGTAGAACTGGACGATTAGCTCCTCCATGGGCGTCACCCGGCGTACACACCTGGCACACTCGCTGTTGCAGGTCCACCATTTGTTGTGGTTGCCCAGAGCACACGCTATCACAGTCAGTAGAATACAAAATGGAGTGACTCTGTCTGAAAGTACAAACAACACAGTAGTTGTCATGGTGATTCGTTATGACTGACTGTTAGTGACTATTACCTATGACTTGAATGTGAATCAAATGCTAAATATCTGTTTTTAAAAATGTAGAGTCCTTTAAACTTGGTTTAAAAAATGTCAGTGCTTAATGGAACACTCAACTGACAGGATGATTTGTTTGTTAAATGACTCTATTTATAGCTTAAATGATATTATTATTATTATTATTATTATTATTATTAAAATTACTTATTTTGTTATATTATTATAAGACAATGGTAAATGTTTATTTTGTGTTAAATCAATATTGTGTCTTGTGCTTCAAAAACTGTTTTAAATTGTACAACCAGATCTTGCCCAAATTATGTATTATAATGATATATTATAAATTTATTTCCAAAGTGCAATAAATACTTGTGAGTCCTCGCTACTCAATATTGTATATTATAGACTATAGTAATTGCTTAATTGATTAAACTTTTATTGAAACTTAAGGGTGTATATTGGCTGGTTGCTTCTTTGAAAAACAAACAATCAATTATTGGTCTCATCTATATCTTCAGTCAAAATGAAAGCCAAATATAGAGAAGAGATCAAGGATCAGAGCTGGAAAAAGTGAACTGAATGTGTCTAATTACACCAACAGATAGCGTAGAACCTTTAGTGAATTGTATTTGATAAAGAATATAGACTTTTCACATTTTAAAAAATAACTTTGAATTTCTAGAAATCAGTTGGTGAAGTTGAGGTTCAACTAAATATCCAAGAATATAAAACACGTGAATTATTTTCTGAGTTTTCAACAATTCTATATACTTTTTTAACATCTATGTAGACATCTATTTAGACATATATGTAGACATCTATTTAAACAACTATTGTTAGTAGAAGAGGCTTTAGTAGTTAAAATAAAACAAAACGATATAACAGATCCCAGAGAAAACATCTCAATAAAGACACGTGACTAGGACTAAAGTTCTCCAGCAGAAGTAGAAGTAGACTAATTTAAAGTGCTGACACTTATACAGGACAACAGAAACAGGTAAAAAAAATAAAAAATAGCCGTGATGTGTGTGTGTGTGTGTGTGTGTTTGAGTGTATCTGTGTTTGGAATGGAATGGGAGAAGGGAGATAATGCGTGAAAATAAATGAATTCGAAATAAAAGGTTCTGCTGAGCATTTAGACGCAATTTATACAGAAATAAAATCAAATTAGTCTAAAACGAAAAAACATGAGAATTCAGAGAAAATTGTGATTTTATAAGATCGTTTTATTGCGAGGTGCATTAACTTTCTTGAGGAGAATGTCTCAGAAGAATTAGGAAGCTGAAAAATATCTCACATATATATATATATACACAAATGTTTATATTTTATGCATGGAACAATATAGAGAGAGAGACGCAAAGAGAGTGGAGGGTGGAGTTATGTATACATCTTGTTTATTGCATAATGATTTCACTCAATAATGCAGTCATTCAACCAATTAATTAAACCAATTCATTTTGTGTAGGTAGATCTATTGATCTGACCAAGAACTGTGTATATCAAACTCTGGACTTATTACTCTGCTGGACGGTATTAGTCAACATCCACAGTGAACTTTACAACTGTAAGATAATAGATTTTTGAATGTGTGAAAAGTTCTTCTTACAAGTAGAAAATAGATTTTTGAATGTGTGAAAAGTTCTTCTTACAAGTGTATTTCAAACAAATAATTGGGAAAATTTCTCTAAATTCACACTGACCAATCAGATAACATCTTTGTTAGGTGCAGATTTCTGCATTTGATATCGAATATTTTGATAAACATAATCAATACATATCTTTAATTAAAAAAATAACTATGTTTATTTGTTACAAACGCCAAAACAAAATGTTACTGTTTCCCCTTATCCGTAATATTACTTTTTTTTCAGTGGTCCCCGTATGGAAAAACATTTTATTGCTTTTCAGTTGTCTGTCTGTCAATTTCTTTTACTTAATCTCTGTATATGTGTAACGAACAATTTTAGTCTTCTGAAAGTGGCTGAATGCAACCACAAAGGTATTGACCTACTTCTTGGCTTCATATTTACTCATGATTATGTTTTGGATTACGCAGTTGGAAATGAAAGTCAATACATAATTTATTCCATAACATATTTGATTAACCTTTAGTAAAGTGTCCCCTTCCAGATCTTAAAGAAGTAAAGGTCACCTGTTTCTGTGGCCTACGGTTAACCACCAACCGCCATTACTTTTCCCCAACTAATGTCAGGTACCCATTAGAGTTGGGTGGACTCAGAGGCGCACAAAGATCCCGAAAATAAAAATCCCAGTCTTCACCAGGATTCGAACCTGGAACCCCATGTTCAGAAGTCAATCGCCTTACCGCTTAGCCCCCACGTTACATTAGTAACAAATTATTGACACAAATTCTGTAATTTCTGCTCAATAATATCCCCTCCATACCCTTTGGATCGCCAGTTCTTAGTCATGCATTCTGAGACCCACAAATAGCACGCAGACTGCGTGAGATGCAAACCAACAACTACAATGCACATAACTCAGCGATAGTCACGTGACAGTCACGTCTGCTGTAATGGATAGTACGCTGTCATGAGTCACACTATACGTAATAACAAACAAAGAAGCCAATTACTATGAAGTCTTCTATCCAGACAGAAGTAACACTTTGATCCTCAACCTGTGCTTACGCTACTGGCATGCAGCCTTGAAATATAATTACATCCGAAGTGTTACAAAAAAAAAAATCTCGGAGCTAAAGCTCTAACACAAATATAGTGTGAACAATATATATTGCTGTTTCAAAAATGCTATACAATTTAGCTAGATATAAATATACCTATATCAAAAGGGCTATTAGCTGTAGCCAGAGTGCTCTAAACTATAGCTATATACACAGCGCTATAAACTATAGTCTTATCAAAAGCACTATAAACTATGGCTATATCTACACACACACACAAAACAAATAAACTAAAGCTATATTTACCATAGCTGTTTTTAAAGTACTATGAACTATAGCTATATACAGAGTATTATAGTTTAATATTAAAGTACTAAAACTTATAGCCATATTTAAAGCAATATAAGCTATGGCTAATAAAAAAAATACTGTAAACTATAGCTATATACAGAGTATTATAGTTTAATATTAAAGTACTAAAACTTATAGCCATATTTAAAGCAATATAAGCTATGGCTAATAAAAAAAATACTGTAAACTATAGCTATATACAGAGTATTATAGTTTAATATTAAAGTACTAAAAATTATAGCCATATTTAAAGCAATATAAACTATGGCTAATAAAAAACATACTATAAGCTATAGCTATATTTAAAGTATTGTATACTTTAGCTATATCTAGAGTTCTATAGACTATAGTTTATCCAAAGTATTATAAACTATAGCAACAGCTAGAGTACTATAAACTACAGCTACAACTAAAGTACTACAAACTTAAGCTACAACTAAAGTACTATACACTATAGCTACAACTAAAGTACTATACATTATAGCTACAACTAAAGTACTAAACACTATAGCTACAACTAAAGTACTAAACACAATAGCTACAACTAAAGTAATATACACTATACCTACAACTAAAGTACTAAACACTATAGCTACAACTAAAGTACTATACACTATAGCTACAACTAAAGTACTATACACTATAGCTACAACTAAAGTACTATACACTATAGCTACAACTAAAGTACTATACACTATAGCTACAACTAAAGTACTATACACTATAGCTACAACTAAAGTACTATACACTATAGCTACAACTAAAGTACTATACACTATAGCTACAACTAAAGTACTATACACTATAGCTACAACTAAAGTACTATACACTATAGCCACAACTAAAGTTTATAGCTATATAAACGTTTAGTCAAATCAATTTTCGAGAACGGGGAAGTTCCAACAAGGGCAATAACTTTTCATCACATCTGAACTGACTAATTAATTACTATGAATAACACCAGGGATTTTTATCCAACCGCAATTCACCTATACCAGAGAGTCTCGAGACAAGCCATAAAGAAAAAAACGCGCCACGTGACTTAGCAGACGCCTTTAATTTGACCACGTGATGTTTTCAGTCCAAAATAAATCCATTTACTAATAAGAACGCACAGAGTTGGCTAATTGGACATGGCTCAACAACAAATTAAGTAATATTCTAGGCCAAGCAGAGAGGGCAATGTGCAGAGCACTAGTTTAAAATGGGAAACAACTCGGAACTAACTATTTCAATGTTAAAGTGTGAAGCATAATTTACTTGCCACAAATAAATGTAAAGAATCAAAATGTGTGATATGTTTTGACTTAATTTCTAAGCATGTTGCACTAAGAATGCTTACAGTTAAGGGCTTTAGAGAATTATATCAGGCCAATATGGAGCAAAAAAAGAACCCCATTGGGGTGCCTAAGGATTCAGTTCATTGCACTCGCTGGAATGGAAGAAAGCCCCAACAAAAATGTCACTATCCACACACCGTTCCTCATGAGACCGTATATTATGATAGACACCTGCACGGATGATGTGGTACAGAAAAGGAATAAATAAAGGAGAGTTTCTCCGGTATGCTCGGCCTTTGGCCTTGCATCTAATCTGAGCGTCCTGTGATACGAACCATCGTTAATAGAAATGTAATAATTTACTTGTATTGGATCTTTCTCAGACAGAAGTTTGTTCAGATAGACAGATGGAGGCAAGCTTCAATATTCCAAGAGTTAGGTAGGGCCTTGAGCATTCTTGTTTGCATTAGTTCCGAGTTTCTTGATTTTTTTTTTCTATGCTGTTGGCTTTCCTCTCTGCCTAGTAGTCCAAGACACCAACCATGACAGCTCCACACCAAGAGAGTCGATCATATATTTGAATTTCCGCATTCCTTGAAGATTATCTTGAGTATGTGGTCAGTGGAGACCAATAACTCGTTGTCACGTCACTGGTCAATGTCCAGGCCTACCATGACGATTGGTCTCAGCTAAACTGAACAGACGAGTGTGTCAAAAATTATAATAAAATAAACGAGAACATGAATGTTTGACACACTCGCCTGTCCAGTTCAACTGATTCAAATCGTCTTTGTAGGCCTGAATAATGACCTGTGACATGGCACCCTGTGGTCATTGGAGACCAATAACTCGTTGTCACGTCACATGTCAGTATTCAGGCCTACAATGACAATTGGTCTCGGTTTAATCGAAATATATTTTGCTTTAACTGGTTCATGTGATGACGTATACATAGTGTGTTTTGAGTGTGGTTCTGTCATTTTCAGATATTGTTTATGAACAAGGAATTGAAACATCAGAAAAGGTAGTTGGACGTTTACATTACTTGATTTTTAAATAAATGTATCTATGACTCCACATTTACATAATATGAGCTAGAAAAGATCAAATGTTATTATTTCTTTTTACCCAACTAGATGTGAACTGAAGAAGAAATACATTGTAGAGACCTTAACGACAGTATTAACTTAAACAAAAACTATTTTCCCGAATTTCTGTGAATATGGTGTAAACATAAACTAAGAATAAATTAACACAGTGCGCTATTAGAAATCAGGGACAGCAGACAACTCTGAGAATTATTGAACACATAACACTAACACCGACACACGGAAATAAAAAGCCAAAAAAAAATAAATAAATAAATTGTAATTAACTTCACCTGTAATTTTGACAGCACTCCCTGGCATCCTCGAATCAATAACCTGCCTGTTTGTAATCCACAAGTGTGTGAAGGCGTAGCAACAAATAGACTTAAACAGTCATTGGAAATCGTATGTTCATTTTTTTCTTTCACATTGTTGTTATTTTGCTTGAAACACCATATTTTACCTCCAGTAGAGCCGTGCTATAAATATCACAGGCTCTTCTTTGTATTTCTTTGTTTCATCCTCACACTTTCATGGTCTTTTCTTCACTCTTTCTCTTCCCGATTCCTCCTTCTCTTTCCACATCCTCTTTCCCTTCTCTTTCTCCATCCCTCTTCAGCGTGTTTCCAGCCTCAAAAAACGTCTCGTCGTCTGCCAGCTATTTAACATTTCCCGCCAACTACCCTCACACAAAAAAAAAAAGAAAAAAAGTGTGAAGATGGCAAATGAGAAAAAAAACAGGGGACAGTAACGTTATGAAGGGAGACCACTCAGTATATACTAATGACATCCGGAGTGACCCTTGTAAACGCTAAATTAATTTCGAGGGAGATAAATTTACTTTTACAATTATAGCCCTACCACACAGCCCAGGAACATGTGTGAAGAGAGAGAGTTGGACGCTTCATTCATTAGTCCAGTGGTTCTAAAACGTTGCTCCTAGGTTCCCTTGATAACCGTGTGATTGTCAATAGAGTTGAAGCGAAGGCTATTCCAACTCTAGGCGTGTAATACTGCTCGAGCAAACCGTTCTGTCTGGAAGAGGTCCATGTCAATGTGTATGAAAAACATTGCTATTTCCGATGTATCTGGCACTCCGGGCGCATGGACTAGAATACATGGCCGAAGGTCGAGCACACCAGGAACCTCCTCCGTTTGCCTGTTTTACCAAGCTAACCGTGCCTAACCTTTTATTCTAGTGATCGTTTCCACCTGAGTGCCACGTTGAGGCAGAATAGCTTACCCGGGCTCTTGATAATCCTTGCCTGATAATCTGCTCGTGAAGTGATACCTCTTGCAATGAGCTGGATTTACCTATTGACAAAATACGCCACACTTGCTCATGGGCCTGCCCCCAACAAATCTTTCTAAGGATAGTTGCAATCATTTGGGAAAAAAAAAAGCAAAGAAAAGTTGCCTTATGTTGATAACATGGAGACCTCATATCTTAAATAGCTAGGCCCTAGGGTCTTATCAAGTCTAGATCTGGCTCTGCTCCTGGAGATTTTCTAAACAGTATTCGATTTCTAGTGATAGAATTTGTCAAGATAATTAATTGATTAGCGCGTTACGACAAAGCATAACTTTAAAAAAGGGTGTCAATTTATTTATTAATATTTAGGAACCACTCTAGCAGTTATATAGGCAAGTGCTAATTCTTGAATAACTCAACTGTTAGTAACAACAAAGTCACAGATAAAAAAAAAATTCTTAGCCAAATCAAACAGTCCCACATGGACGTCTGCTGGAGGTCTACATGGCCTTACCAAACTGAATGAACAGAGGTCGCTGCTAGCGGATGAAACCAAGGAAATAAGAACTATATTATTAAAATAATATTACATGTACACCGTGTCCTAATGATAATTATATCAGTGTATCTCATCCTAGGGTTTTTAAGCTAGCTAGAACATTTTTAAAAATGGAAATGATACGTACTATTTAAGAAAATTCATTATTAAATGTATTTCAATACGAGTTAATAAAATTGTGCTTACATAATTACATTACAGAAACACGCTTTTGGTCACAGATAGCAGACAAATACGTTTGTACTGTTACAAGTCAACACTCTGGTTGGCAGAGAAATCCATCAATACTGTGAAGATTCGAAAACTGAGCTGGTTTGGTCATATTGTCCAAAGTAATTCTTTATGGTACAGTGGAGGGAGCAGTAAGAAGGAGTCTCCAATGAAAAGTTGAGTGGACAATTTAAAACAATGGACCGACCTCTCTCTTGATATCCAACAGCTGCTGGCCGGGATAAATGGAGGGATTTGGTTACACAAACTGTCACAGCATTGAACCGACTGGCAGAATATTCACTGCATAAACTTTAGAGAATATCTATCTATCTATCTATCTATCTATCTATCTATCTATCTATCTATCTATCTATCTATCTATCTATCTATCTGTCTGTCTGTCTGTCTGTCTATCTATCTATCTACCTATCTGTCTATCTATCTATCTATCTATCTATCTATCTATCTATCTATCTATCTATCTATCTATCTATCTATCTATTTATCTATCTATCTATCTATCTATCTATCTATCTATCTATCTGTCTGTCTGTCTGTCTGTCTATCTATCTATCTATCTATCTATCTATCTATCTATCTATCTATCTATCTATCTATCTGTCTGTCTGTCTGTCTGTCTATCTATCTATCTATCCATCTATCTATCTATTTTTCAATCTAGCTCGGTAAAAGGTGGTAGCACCCCCCCTTCCCGAAGACTAATATCATTGTTCAATTGCCTGTTAAGTGGAACACTGTAATAAAGACAATTCTTATAGGCTTCGCCATATTTTATTGATCACGAGTCAAACAGTCCAATGTGAATTTTATCTCGGATTGTCTTTGAAAAGGTTCGAACTCGATACATCGGACTGGCGGAGCTTGAATGTTTCACGCGCGGATCGATAAATCCGGATCTCGCGTTCAAAAATTCAATACTGGTGGAAATTTTGAAGCCCTTCACCAGATGGTGAAATGTATTTACGGCAAGAATTAGGCGACAGTTATAATCAAAGGGATCCAAACTAACAGGGACGTGATAAACAGCGGCGGAGTTATTTCTCGGCAGTGGTTTGACCGCTTGATGTGAGGGAAGGGGAGGGGGGGGGAGGACAAAGTAATTATTAGTGTCAGCCAGGTTTCTATGCTATCAATCGAGTCTAAGGCAGCCGTATACAACTACAATAAAATGTATCTAGAAACCCTACCCAATCTTTGAAACGAGCAGCAGTTGTTTGGCTCTAGCTAGTGAAGGTAAACAGAGAAATAGTGTCATTAAGAGACGCATGTTAATATGTTTTCATTTCGCTGGGTGATAATGTCGAAGAAGAAAAGAAAACAAAGTTAACCCATTACCGTCTAAGAAAAAAGTCACTTTCAGCATTGTCAGCATGTGTACGTAGAAGAAGCTATCACGTGTACCTCATGTACACCAGTTCACTTTGACACCGAGAGAAAATAGAATAGTGCATTAGTTGGTGGACAAGGAGATCAGGTGATTTGAGCTTATCAAAAGTGTAGCCAAAAACAACATTAAATATTAATAATGACATTTAAGCTTCGTTTTTAGAATGAGGTTGGACATTTACGTATCACTTTGTTTACACTTGGCGGGAACATGGTTGATCTATTTGTGCATTTGAGGAGAACAGGGTTGATATTTGTGTGTACTTCGTGGGAACATGTTGATCTTTAAGTGCGATTGGTGGTAACATGGTTGATCTTTGTGTGCACCTGGTGAGAACATGTTTGATCTTTGTGTGCACCTGGTGAGAACATGGCTGTAAACTAATAGAAACACATATTTCGTATCTTCAATGTTAAGCCCTGAGCAAGAGAAACAGAGCTCTCCATTCAGATCTAGAGTTGCTTGATTGTAATGTGGGTTTGGGCAGTGTCACGTAGTGCACGCGCCAAGAGAAGTGTAAACAGGATGTTTACTTACACACAAGATTCTCGAAGATTTAAGACTCTACACAGATTTAGCTTCTGAAAATACCAAGACGTATTCAACACACTATTCCATTGTAACAAGCAGTTTTTTTTTTATTGAACTGAGTTTTCCATGAAATGTATTTTGTAAAGAGCTCTCAACAATAAATGGGTTAAAATCATTGAAAAGTGAGTATATAAAACTTTTTGCCTACACTCATACCCCCGGGTCCCCTTTTCTTCTTTGCCTACAAGGCCCAACTAGATACACACCCTCGAGGGCCTCGAGCCTTTGACCGGAACTCATTGCGGACAAGAAATAAATCTTCTTAACGTTCTGCCTCCACACTCACGCACAACTATCGTCAGAGGAGAGAGAGATAGAGAGAGAAGAGAAGAAGCAGAGTGTGCACTTTTAGTCTCGTAACTAAATTAGACGTGTGAAACAAGCATTAAAATAAAGTGCAAATATTTGAACACTCTTTCAAAAAAAAAAAAAAAAAAAAAATTTATATAGGCCCTGCTAAAACCAAAAACTAAGATTCTAATTTTGGATAAGATTCGGCTATTCATAGTATTTCTAAGTATATAGGTCTAGTGCTATTATTAGGACGTGCTAGACATGCGCAGTGTAAGCGACAGTGTTTAATTAAGGGAGAGAACTACACGACACTAAAGTTACCACTTGTGATCCAAACAAACTCAGTGCACAACACTTACGTGCTACGAACTGTTAGGAGATAATAGGAGAGATTTGGCGCGTAAATTGGCCGTTTGTTCATTTTTAGTAGTGCTGCCAAGGGTACGTAATTAACATAGACTAACACTATATTTAGGATGACAACTTACGTAAAAATAAATTATTCACAAAACCTAGTCCGTTTCGTTTATTTATTTCGGAAAAAAAAAATTTTTCAGTATTTTAAAGCGTTTTAAATACCAAAATAATCTTCCTGGAGAAATAGATGAAGAAAGTTTCCCCTCCGTAGGGGGTTTGGGGTCCGGAGTGGAGCCCCGGCGTTAAATGTATTACGGCGTTCCGAGTTTCAGCAATTATTTCGCCCACAACGCCTATTCTCGAAGCAAGAAGAGAGAATGCTAAAAAAAACAACAACAAATGTTGGTGTATTTTCTTGCAAATCAGGGCTCACGATTCATCCTAGTAGAAAAAAAAAACGTTTCGGGTCAAATTCGGAAGCAGCACTGGCCAATAATATTCTGTTTTGGACATACTCATTGCAAATAGAGAACGTATGTTTGCAATGGTCGTGATCGTCCTAAGATCATCTTTGTGTTAAGTAAGACGTCTTGTCGTGCGTCCTTAACGTAACAAGGTAAAATAGACTTTCGACCAATCTGACAAAACATAAACCCTTAAAAAAATTAATTAATAAAATATAGGAGACGTTTTTGAAAAAAAACAAGCATTGAGTTAATTTATGCTACAAACGGCTTTGGTGACAACGCTCTACGTTTTACAAAGCTCATATTCGAAGATGAAAACGACGTCTCTTACTCAAACTAACAACAATAAATCTGTAAGATTAGACATTTCTTTTACCTCTTGCTTTTGTTGAGCGCAATGACATGCTTTTAGCGTTCTCAATACACCATGATTCTGTGACTTGTCTGGGATGGGTGTAGAGAGAAGGGGGTATCTGGGTGATCGCTTTTGAAATGTATTTAGGACAAAGTCAAAGTAAACGACCTAAACTGGAACTCGAGTGCTAAGACCTCCTCCTCCTCTGCACCACATTGACAGGGAACTTAGGAACATGTGTTTTAGAGTTATTTATAGTTAGTGAAAAAAGTGTTTATTTCTACAAACAATAAATGGGACTAATTCAACGTATACCACTTTATCAGTCAAGATACCAAACAAAATAACTATTTAGCTATAGTAAATTAACTAATTGTTTACTTTTTTTTTATTGATTCTTGTGTTCACATGTAAACACAAATTTTGCAAAATTTCAGCTTGATCCGAGATTGGATGTAATGTGTGCAAACTTTTTACCAGACAGACAGACATAGTGAGTTGAAATAAGATTTGTTATAATAAATAAAATTAAGGAATAAAATGCAAAAACATGTTCTTATATATATATATATGAGGTTACTTCAAAAGAGATGACAATTGGGTTCTACGCAATCATGTGTCATGATTAAACTCTGCTAAGTCGTTGGTTTTCCTGGCTGATTCATGCAACCTATTCCATTTTCCAATTGCACTAGGGAATTAGGAGCACTTGTGCGAATTAGTCCTAGCATATGGAATAAGAAATGTGCTTCTTTGTTTCATTCAAAGTATCTTATTAGCTTTTATTTATAAAGGGAGTTTAGCTTGCGCATAAACTCGTAGGTGGTACATGTGGTCCGGCCGTACTGAAACTTTTCACTAAACATATGCATATTTGATTTTAAAAAAACAACCTTTAAGCATTAAAGGTTGAGGATATTGTATAGTTTACCATATCCTGATTATTACATACATTTTTTTAACGCTAGCTGCTTTTTAAATCTTGTTTTAAAAATTATTCTCACACATTTGCATTCAATATATGTAAGTTAGTCTTAAAAACTGCAGAGAGAGAGAGAGAGAGAGAGAGTCCATATTAAAACGATATTAGAAACAGTTGTGCTTATTTCAATACTTCCAGTGATAAAATCAAATTTTAAATGTCATATTGGAAACAGGAAACGTAATGTAATAACTTCAATTACTAAATACTATTTCTCCCAATATGATCAACATTGTTCTCTTTTAGCTGGCCTGACATACCAGCAGACAAGAGTTATACTTCTTATCAAACTAAAATGTGCTTACCAGTTACGGAAGGCATGATTGCAGCACCTAAGTATCCACTGCTAACTCCGTGCAGCTAATGGACCCGAGTATCCCAAAGATTGTTTCAGAATTGAGATGCATTGTCCACGACATGTGTAGACACCATTTTAAAAAATCGAAACGTCTCTTTTGCTCTGCGATTGTCCTCTCCTGGATGGTGGACCTGGTCTTTAAATAACCTCTCTGTCTTACCTCTATCAGACGTCCCAGGGGAGGGAGGGGCACTTGCGCAATAGAAGCGGCACACGGCGTCAACGATGGGAGTCAGCAGAGTAGGGCAGGGCAGTGAGTAGCGGGGGGAGAGGATAGCGGGGTGATTGAACCAATCTGTGATCAGCTGTGACGAGGGGGATCGTTTGCTAGTTGTGAGGTTTCTGTAAGAACCTGATTCACTTCTGCTTGCCTGGGATGGATACTGTCCTGGTTAAGCTGATTCACTTCTGCTTGCCTGGGATGGACACTGTCCTGGTTAAGCTGATTCACTTCTGCTTGCCTGGGATGGACACTGTCCTGGTTAAGCTGATTCACTTCTGCTTGCTTGGGATGAACACTGTCCTGGTTAAGAGACAGTTTTAGAGTAATTATTTAGTTAAAAATTGCAAATCTAGGATACATGAAATGGAATGACATACCGTTCTACCTATCTATCTATCTATCTATCTATCTATCTATCTATCTATCTATCTATCTATCTATCTATCTATCTATCTATCTATCTATATATATATATATATATATATATATATATATATATATATATATATATATATATATATATATATATATATCTACGATCTATCTATCTATTTATCTATCTGTCTGTCTGTCTGCCGATCTATTATCTATCTCTCAATCAATCTATCTATCTATCACTCTGTATACATGTCAATCCATTAATTGGTAATCGTTTGTACACATAAACTGGTTATTTAATGAGAGAGAGAGAGATATGAATGGAGAGATATCTATAACATAGAGCTTCACGAGGAATCCCAATCTCATAACGAAAAAAACAACAAGTAATTAAATATCAATTAATGATTCTCTCTGCTAACTTCATGACAGTATAAGCATAATGAGAGAGCTAGACCTGAAAGAATTCATTGCACAACAAACTAATCACAAGATCTCGGGCTCTATGTTAATTAGTATTATCCTTGTTCAATGTTAACCAGTCATTCTGAACGGAGGTGGGGCGCAACATGTAGGCCATGGGCGCGAAGACATTGTTGTTGTTGTTGTTAAGGTGACAAAATGTGCCGTGTTTATTCATTCATAAATCAATACGGATCAAGTTACGTTTTAAAATGTCAATATATCACGAGCAAATACGAGAGATTCGCTACGGTTGAAGCCCCCTAATATAGAATGTATGAACAAACACTTCTTGTAACCTTCTTTTCTGCCTGCCTCCACCACACACACACAAGAGACGTACTAATTTTATATTAAACACCTCTCTGCCAACAACCTCTCTGCCAAACAACCTCTCCCCCAACAACCTCTCTGCCAAACAACATCTCCCCCAACAACCTCTCTCCCAACAACTCTCTGCCAAACAACCTCTCTCCCAACAACCTCTCTGCCAAACAACCTCTCCCCCAACAACCTCTCTGCCAAAAACCTCTCCCCCAACAACCTCTCTCCCAACTACCTCTGCCAAAAACCTCTCCCCCAACAACCTCTCTGCCAACAACCTCTCCCCCAACAACCTCTCTCCCAACAATCTCTCTGCCAAACAACCTCTCTGCCAACAACCTCTCTGCCAAACAACCTCTCTGCCAACAACCTCTCTGCCAACAGCCTCTCTGCCAACTACCTCTCTCCCAACAACCTCTCTCCCAACAACCTCTCTGCCAACAACCTCTCTGCCAAAAAAATTCTCTGCCAAACAACCTCTCCCCCAACTAACTCTCTGCCAAACAACCTCTCTCCCAACAACCTCTCTGCCAAACAACCTCTCTGCCAACTACCTCTCTGCCAACAACCTCTCTTCAAAACAACCTCTATGCCAAACAACCTCTCTGCCACCTACCTCTCTGCCAACAACCTTTCCCCCAACAACCTCTCTCCCAACAGCCTCTCTCCCAACTACCTCTCTGCCAACAACCTCTCCCCCAACAACCTCTCTGCCAAACAACCTCTCTGCCACCTACCTCTCTGCCAACAACCTTTCCCCCAACAACCTCTCTCCCAACAGCCTCTCTCCCAACAACCTCTCTGCAAAACAACCTCTCTCCCAACTACCTCTCTGCCAACAACCTCTCCCCCAACAACCTCTCTCCCAACAACCTCTCTGCCAAACAACCTCTCTGCCAACAACCTCTCTGCCAAACAACCTCTCTGCCAACAACCTCTCTGCCAACAACCTCTCTCCCAACAACCTCTCTGCCAAACAACCTCTCTGCCAACAACCTCTCTGCCAACAACCTCTCTGCCAAACAACCTCTCTGCCAACAACCTCTCTGCCAACAACCTCTCTGCCAAACAACCTCTCTGCCAACAACCTCTCTCCCAACAATCTCTCTGCCAAAGAACCTCTCCCCCAACAACCTCTCTGCCAACAACCTCTCTGCCAACTACCTCTCTCCCAACAACCTCTCTCCCAACAACCTCTCTGCCAAACAACCTCTCCCCCAACAACCTCTCTGCCAAACAACCTCTTCCCCAACAACCTCTCTGCTAAAAAACCTCTCCCCAACAACCTCTCTGCCAAACAACCTCTCTCCCAACAATCTCTCTGCCAAACAACCTCTCTGCCAAACAAATTCTTGCCAAACAACCTCTCCCCCAACAGCCTCTCTGCCAAACAACCTCTCTGCCAAACAACCTCTCTGCCAACAACCTCTCTCCCAACAACATCTCTACCAACAGCCTCTGCCAACAACCTCTCCCCCAACAGCCTCTCTGCCAAACAACCTCTCTGCCAAACAACCTCTCTGCCAACAACCTCTCTCCCAACAACATCTCTACCAACAACCTCTCTGCCAACAACCTCTCAACAACAACCTCTCACCCAACAGCCTCTCTGCCAAACAACCTCTCTCCCAACAACATCTCTACCAACAACATCTCTACCAACAGCCTCTCTGCCTCTCTGCCAAACAACCTCTCTGCCAACAACGTCTCTCCCAACAACATCTCTACCAACAACCTCTCTGCCAACAACCTCTCTGCCAACAAAACACTTGTTGGCCGTTGTACATTCATCACAAACTTTATGGCGTGCTCCAATACAAAGTCCTCATTCCAAACCACGAACTTGAAGGACGCCCAATTTTTTAAACTTTTTTTTTTGGCCTTCCCCAATTGAAAGGTTAGTAAAGCACAATTTGAACCAAAGCTCAACTTCTTGGAATTACCCGCTGCATCCTAGCATATAACAAGATTACAAAGACAGTTTGTGTGGAAACACAAACTCAAAATTGGCCCCCGAAGAGGTCCACCCATGCAGGCTTTAATATTTTCAGAAAGAACATCCGAATGAAATTATATCAAAGACAAATGAGAGATAAGAATGGAGAAAGAAGGTTGACAGATCTTATGTAGTGCCCCAACGGTCCAGCAGATCAAAGGAAAGGTGCAAGTGAATGCAAAGTTAGATGTGAGCCTGGCCTAACTGGTTCCCTTTTCAGACCTTGTGGTATATAGGGCAGATGATGTAAGTTTCATCTGTTTTTGTTGCCTACGGTTAACCAGGGTGTCATGTATCCAGCACAACGACCAACCGCCTTTACTTTTCATTAACTAATGTCATTTACCCGTTAGAGCTGGAGGGACTCAGAGGCGCCCAAGAATTCCGAAGTTGAAAACCCAGTCTTCACCAGGATTCGAACCCGGGACCCCCGGTTCGAAAGTCAAGTGCTTAATCGCTCTGCTACCGCTCCTCTCCTGACGTATCTAAAATCTTATAATTAATGTAATTGTTTTGAAAAGGCTCAATCTATAATTCAAATTTCCATCCTCATGTGCCTCTTGCTAAATGTTTTAAAAAAATGCAATTTAAAAGATTACTACACGTTTTAAATTAGGTCTAACTTATAATACATACTAATTAGCTTTTCTCTTTAAAAAAAACTGCTTGCATAAGTGATTTTAAAAATTAGATTTTTCGCTTTCAAAAAAAAAAAAGGAGCCGTTGCATCAGAACTTTGAATAGTCTATAATATTGTGATGTCGGATTTTCACTATCTTTTCGAGTTTACGAGATCTAAACGGGACGGACGGACAGACGGACAGACTTTTCACACAAAACTAATAGCGTCTTTTCCCCTTTCGGGGGCCGCTAATAAAAGACGTATTTTCGGCGTCAAAATATGACCTGTATACCATTCTTGTGAGAGTCGTTGCATCAAGATTGACACACAATTTTCTCTTTGAATTTCCACCAACGCTGTTCTACCTCTGTCTCTCAAAACGGCCCAATTTCTCCTGAGCGCCGTATCCTTCTAAACAGGCCCTCTAAAAAATGAGCAAGCCCAGTCCTGTATTTTACTTTCACCTATTCCATAGTCTGTTTGAACCGTTGGGGCACCACACAAGATCTGTCAACCGTCTTTCTCCATTCCTCTCTGGATATGATTTCATTCATTGACATTCTTTGATGTTACTTTCCCATCGATTTACCTTGTCTTCCTCTTTTTCTTTTTCCCGATACTATTCTCTGAAGGAAGGTCTGTGCTACGCATGCTTATATGTCTCTGACTCTTCAGTGTTCTCCTTTTCCCGCTCTTTCTTTCATTGACTTTATTGAACATGCGCTGTTTTTTCTGTGAGCAATGTTTATGCCAGGAGAATGCATCCAAGAAGCTCAGAAAACACGAAATCTCTTGGCAGACCCCAGTATGGGGTTAGAACGCTTGCAGAAACACCAAGAAGGCTGAGAGAGGGACGCGAATGACTTTACTTCCTAACGTTTACAGAGACTGTAAAGCAGCCTAATAGAAATGTTTACTCATAATATAGAGGTAATTAATATAATACTATCTCTATATCTATATGACAGACAGTTGATAACTTCCTGACCAAAGAAATGTCTCATTTTACACGCACACACAAATATCATATTGATTTGTTCCCGCGGAGAAATTTGACCTCTTGACCTGACCAGCTATGACCTGTTAGGAAAATTATTCCTTGGTTACCGTAACAAATATTGTCTTGGATCAGATCAGAAAAAAAAGTCCCGGTAATTGAAACAGCGTATGTATCCTTTTCAATAAAGAGCCAGTATCAATCTTCTGCTGTCTATTTGTGGTATGCAATCGTGACTTTCGTATTCATCTCATCACGACACCAGCAGCAGACGCTAAACTTTTTTATTTTATCTAAAACTAGGGCTGACCGTGAGCCGTGACATCGAAATCCCGAGTCTCTTTAAAGTTCTAGATTAAGAATATGTTTACATTAAATATTAGCATTATGCAAAGGAACATCTTTTGAATGAATCCTCTGACCACCGTTTGAGATGAGAATTTCCCTGTGGTAAGATAGACATTAGGTCGGCTTCTTCTCTTACGGCCCAGGCCCAAAGTTTACATTGTGTGTTGAAAGATGCTCTCCAATGTATAGACTCCATGAGTTACAGGCTTCTGAGGTGATAGCGTACAAGCTCATTTGGTCCAAGTCTTGATGTGCACAAAGATTGTAGATTCTTGTTCAATCACAAAATGAAATACAAATGAACTGAAAAGTTATTTGACTTGAGGCTACATTTAACTTGGCAATACGTTTATACCGAGTAACCTTTTCATAAGATCCTAGAGCAAGTTTCATCTTTTGGTTTGACTATTTCATAATTATCTGGCAAACATCTGTTTCGTCAACTGGATATACTTGATAGTATACTTATCAAAACTAAATTTCATTTGAAATGTAAATCGAGTCTGAATAGCGATTCCTGAGCAAAGAACGGTGTAGACTTGATTGCAAATAGCAAGTTTACTAAGGAAGCAACTTTTCTTGTTTGACGTTATACAATGCTTATATTAACTCTCTCTGTCTGTCTGTCTGCCTATCTGTCTGTCTGCCTGCCTGTCTGGTAAAAAGTGTGTACACGTTATTTCTCCCACACCCATTCTCGGATCAAGTTGAAACTTATCTATGTCTATTCATAGGCATAGGCAAGACATGACTCAATAAAAAAAAGTTAAACAATTAGATAATTTATTACTGCAATTAATTATTTTCTTTGATACCAACAAACGAAACTAATCCTCCAGTATTCAAATATATGGCTAAATGGTGTTGGATTTAGTCCCCTTAAATAATTGCTAACACTACTTCTCCCTCGTGTATTCTCCTATCAAGTTGATACTTTAAACTATTATTTATTGTACCTAACAAAACATGAATCAATAGGAAAAAAATATTTAATTAATTATTAGTAATTAACAATATTTTTTACGTCGAATGAAGGGAAATAAATTGTACATTATTGATAGATATAGTTTTAAGGGCGGAGTTCTTCCCCTTTATATAAGCTTTTTTATATTTTGCTTGTTTGAGTTTCCAATTATTTCAATGCGGCTGTGTCCAACTTATAAAACAGGTGAACTGGAGAAAAGTTGTACATGTTTGTTCAAAAAGTTGTACTTGTTTGTTCATAAAGTTGTACATGTTTGTTCAAAAAGTTGTACATGTTTGTTCAAAAGAAAATGTAGACTAAATAAGAAAAAAACATAATCACTGTTTAAGGTACAGCTCTTTGCAAATGTATTTGTCGAGTTTGAATCCCAGTGTGTAGTGAAAACATTTTTAATTGGGATTTGACTCAAGCTGAATTGTACTTGCTGAACGCCCAAAAGCAGCATAGAAACTTCGCACAGATACCCCTTCCCCAACTACCACACCCACTTCACATGTCCACAAAATAGATTCAACAAACAGGAGCTGCACTAGCAAGAAATAAGTGCTATACAAATGAAATGTTAAAAGTCATCCGTTGAAATCCTAAATCTCATTATTCAGACGATACTCTCGACAATGAATTGAATTATTCTTTCCACAAGCCACACCTAAACAGCTAGAATTAATTTAAATACCGCTGTCTGTTTTTACCTACTCAATAACTAACGACCTCCAGGAGCGGTTTTGATATCCGACTGTCAGCAATCTTCATCTCTGACCTACAATGTATCAGTCGGACGTGGTCACTAAACAGGGATGACAAGTTTCATCCGGCCCGCTCAGTCTAGCGTGACATCTTTCCTTTTGACAATCATTAATCCTGTCCAACGTTCAGACAGGGGTCTTCTTTTCTTTGCACACACACCTGTCATACGGTTACAATATATTGTCCTCTCCCCATCCCCCGCCGTTTTTTTAAAGAGGGGAGGTTTCTAGGGAGTGTCGTCGGAGATGTCAGGTCATATTTAAATGAAGTATAAAATAGCAGCCAATAATATAAGAAAGAAACTAGAGAAGAACAATTATCCTGTAATATTACCATGGAAACGTACATTTTTTTTTCTCATGTTTAAAACAATAACAAAAATAATAGCAACAGAATACTTCATAATGACACTTTTTCTAGAGATAGACTTTCCACTTCTCGATTATCAACAAAATCCTAAGGAGACCAGAAACCATAAAACCAATGACGTATTCAGAGGTGTGTCTAGAACAGAACAAACACAGGAATAAAACATCTTGCATTCACAAAATGTAAATATCGCTGTATGAGTTTGGGTAATCTCCCCTCCCCCCCCCCCTTGCTAATTATTCCCATGTTCTACTGTAATTAATTTTACTTGCGTGTTCTTCTTGTGTGTCACTTTGAGCAGCTCTTAGTTTAGCTACCTTGTTGAAAATTCTAAATATCCCCCAAACATAGATTCATTTATAGGATCTGACAAAACTACAGACCTACCAATGAACAATCCAGCTTTTTAAAAAAAGTATCTATCAGACCGAGTTACGGTTCCTATATAAAGGTTCGAAAATGTTTAAATTTAATCTTCGGAAAATTCCGATATATTAAAAGTCCTAAAAATATCTGAATCGTTTCCGTGTTTCGGAAAACGGAAAGGAAGTTCAAGGCTGTTTTTATTTTTCTTGTTTAATGACTTCATGAGCATCCAGTAGACATGCTAAAAATACAAATCAAATATGACCCGGATGTTCCTAAGTGTTTAGTGTCAGACTGATGGAAGAAGGTCAACTCGAAAGGATAAAGCAAGGAGAAGTCGGAAAGGGAAATCTACAACATTACAATGAGAAAGATAGACAATTTCATTCTGAATGTGGATTGAACAAATAACAGGTTACTTCCATTCCTCTCATAGATCCCAAAGAGGTGCTCTCTTTCATCTCTTCACATAATCCCCAAAGATTTGGCCAATTTCCATCTCTTTATAAATCCCTAAAGTGTAGGTCAATTTCCATCTCTTTATAAACCCCCAAAGTGTAGGTCAATTTCAACTCTTTATAAATCCCCAAAGTGTAGGTCAATTTCCATCTCTTTATAAATCCCTAAAGTGTAGGTCAATTTCCATCTCTTCTCATAACCCCCAAAGTGTAGGTCAATTTCCATCTCTTTATAAACCCCCAAAGTGTAGGTCAATTTCAACTCTTTATAAATCCCCAAAGTGTAGGTCAATTTCCATCTCTTCTCATAACCCCCAAAGTGTAGGTCAATTTCCATCTCTTTATAAATCCCCAAAGTGTAGGTCAATTTCCATCTCTTTATAAATCCCTAAAGTGTAGGTCAATTTCCATCTCTTCTCATAACCCCCAAAGTGTAGGTCAATTTCCATCTCTTTATAAACCCCCAAAGTGTAGGTCAATTTCAACTCTTTATAAATCCCCAAAGTGTAGGTCAATTTCCATCTCTTCTCATAACCCCCAAAGTGTAGGTCAATTTCCATCTCTTTATAAATCCCCAAAGTGTAGGTCAATTTCCATCTCTTTATAAATCCCCAAAGTGTAGATCAATTTCCATCTTCTTATAAACCCCCAAAGTGTAGGTCGATTTCCATCTCTTTATAAATGTCCAAATTGTAGGTCAATTTCCATCTCTTTATAAATCCCCCAAAAGTAGGTCAATTTCCATCTCTTTATAAATCCTCAAAGTGTAGGTCAATTTCCATCTCTTTTCATAACCCCCAAAGTGTAGGTCAATTTCCATCTCTTTATAAATCCCCAAAGTGTAGGTCAATTTCCATCTCTTTATAAATCCCTAAAGTGTAGGTCAATTTCCATCTCTTCTCAATTTCCAGTGCAGGAAAACACTTGGCCGAAAAAAAAAGGGGGGGGGGGGAACTTACTTAAGATTGTTTGTGCGGATGGGAGCTTCACCATGAAAAATTTGGGAACACTTCTTTAAGCGGTCAAAATGTAAGGTACTATTGGAGTGGTGATATCAAAGGCGTCCCCCGCAAATCTAAACTATGCATGAAAAAATAACTATAAAAAAGATAAGATGCGTCGGCTATGATATATGTATCTGATATGTAACATAAAAAGTTCAACGAACTTTAAAAGAGTGATTTGAAGATTTGTTTTGAGTGTTGTTGAAATACATTTTTTTTTCTCAAATCAATGAAACGTTGATGTTGAATATTGTAGCAATAAAATACAAAAGATAAAATGCTAGAGACTCGGTTACAACAACGATTGAACCCCACGATGGCCTGCTAACTATTGTTAAAAAAAAAAACGCAAACAAAATCTCTATGGCAAGGTCTTCGGGTCTTGCAAAGACCTTCCTTCAGGGAACAGTAAAATGAAAAAGAAGAAGAGGCAAACAGAGAAAATGATGGGAGGACAACATAAAAGAATGTACGGGGCTGCTATTGAAGGAGGTTTTAGCCAAGACAAAAGACAGAGAAATGGAGAAAGACGGTCGACAAATCTTGTGTGGCGCCCCAACGGTCCAACAGACTACGGGATATATGAAGGTAAATGGTGAATGCGGTGTTTAAGTCGAATGAAATTAAAGTTTGACTTTTAAAACAAGAAAAACATTGACAAAAATATTTTTAAAAAAATAATTTAAAAAATCTTCTATTAAGTGTAATTGTTTCAATTATTTAAGATTGACCAAGACATAATAAATATGTGCGGTTAGAAATATCGTTACCTATAGTTAATGTTTAGCTTTTAACTTTCTCAATGCGCTATGATCCTCTCACATGTCTGGACCAGTTGGGAAAGGGGGGGGGGGAGGAAGGGGGTATCTTGATGAATGTTTACATGATTGTTTTTAAATGCATAAAAAAAGTTCACTCAGGGCTCAAGAGTCCTAAAAGGGGACTAATCCAACTTATACCACTACATCTGTCAAGTATGATTTCTTTTCCTTGTTCAAGATATCAAACAAAATAATTAATTACAAATAGTTAACTAACTAATTGGTTAATTTTTTTAATTGATGCTTGTGTTATCAGGTAAAAGAAATAATTGTGCAAAATTTCAACTTAATCCGAGCTTGGGTGTGGAAGAAATAACGTGTACACACTTTTTGAACAGACAGACAGACAGACAGAGTAGAAATAAGCTTTATAAAAAAAAAAGTCACAAAAAAACCTCCCTGGCATATGTACATTACATTACATCTACATTAGTATTTCCCCTCGCTCCTAGGATATCATTTCGTTACGGAAACTTCGGCAATAAAATGCATAAATCTGGCCAGGTACATGCTGCATTTTCCTTCTGAGGAAGGAAATAATTAAATTGTAGTGACTAATTCACTAGTATTCTTTAACTTTAAAGTAGTTGAAATGACTTGATATCTGCCAGAGGGGGGGGGGGGTCGACATTTCGAAGTTGATTGATAAATTAGTCCTTGGTTGGTCTGGACTATGATACATTCACCTGGTCTAATGATGACATGTATTTCTCCCCTACAACACGCGCTTTTCCAACTCATAAAAAGAGACAAATTGTGTCTTCTGATGGCTCCTATTACTTATCACTTCATGGTTAGGTCACCTGCTTCCTGTTTACAGTCCAATTACTGCCAGTAGTATTTCAGATTGAAGTCTACAATTAGAGAGCCGTGACCTTTTCAATTTTAATGAATGTGGGAAATGGCAGGTAGACTTAAGGGATGATTCCGTGCTATTGTTAGTAACACTTTAGATACACTGTAGGATCATAAGATAAGTAATACACGAGAATACGTTTGATTAGATTAGGTTGAAATTGCGAATAAAAAATAGTTTTTGATAAACTTAACCGCTTCGATTTCGATCTTGAAAATGTCTTAGTTGTTCTAGGCTTAAGGTATGTAATAACAAGTTTAAATGTCATATTTTATCGTCCACGGCAATCCGTGGCAGAACTAGTGATGAAATCAAGGCCAAGAATTTTATAGTGTAGAACATTAGTACATGTTTTTTTTTTTTATTATTATTATAGCTTTTATATTATTATAGCTTTTATATTATTATAGCTTTTATATAGCGCGACTTTCATGCTTATAGCATGCTCAGAGCGCTTTGGTCCTATCTCATTTGTGGACCGGTGGGGGGGAGGGGGTATCTAGGAGTTGGTGCTGCCTTTAGGCGCTAAGTAAACGCAACTCTGCCCGAGTCGGGTGTCGAACCTTGAGCCTCCTTCTAGGTAGCCAAGACAAGCCAAGTTCAAGCGCACTTAGCCTCTCGACCATGCTTTTATCAACTTTCTCTGTCTGACTGTCTGATTGGTCAAAAGTTGTACACGTGATTTCTCCCACACACACCTTATCTCGGATCAAGCTGAAATTTAATTATTTCTTCCACCTGACAACACAAGAATCAATCAATAAAAAAAACCATTTAGTTAATTAACAATAGGTAATTTTTTTTCTTTGGTATCTCAAACAATGGAAAAAAGTTGTACTTGACTGAGTTGATGGTACTAGCTGAATTAGTCCCCTTTTTCTACGTAATTTAAAATGATATATGTTTCATCTATGTAATATAAAATGGTATATGTTTCATCTATGTAATATAAAATGGTATATGTGTCATCTATGTAATATAAAATGGTACATGTTTCATCTATGTAATACAAAATGGTATATGTGTCATCTATGTAATATAAAATGGTACATGTTTCATCTATGTAATAGAAAATGGTATATGTTTAAAATATGTAATATAAAATGGTATATGTGTCATCTATGTAATATAAAATGGTACATGTGTCATCTATGTAATAGAAAATGGTATATGTTTAAAATATGTAATATAAAATGGTATATTTGTTATCTCTGTAATATAAAACGGTATATGTGTTATCTATGTAATATAAAACGGTATATGTGTTATCTATGTAATATAAAACGGTATAAGTGTTATCTATGTAATATAAAACGGTATATGTGTTATCTATGTAATTATGCTATGCTTACATAAGATAAGTAAAAAAACACAACTTTGCCAAGACTTGTTACAATTTTGCCAGATTTGTTATTTGTTTAATGGAAACTGATAGGAAATGTAAAAGGTAATTGACTGAATAAAAAAATTAAAACGACTGTTTGATGTAAAAGTTATGACATTAACAAATATCATTTTCGTTGCTAGTGACGGTGCTTCGTCGATGGTAGGATACTATCGGGGTATACCAGCGTAATTAAAACAAGCTGTATCGAATGTATTGGCTGCCTGGTCGTGCGGTTTGCGCGCTGGTTTGTCGTTTGGATTTATCGATGGTCCCGGGTTCAAATCCTGCCCGCTCCCATCCCCCGTCGTTCTGTGGGAGGTTCGGACCAGGAAGTAAACTATCTTCCACTCTGAAGGAACATCCGAAACATGTAAAACATTTTACAAACAAACAAAACGTTTTATTTAAAGTAAAAAAAAAAAAAGTTCCCCTTTCAGACATTAAGGTTAAGGTTAAGGTCATTTGTTTCTTTGGCCAACGGTTTACGAGCAGGGTGTCATGTCGTAAGCACAACGGCCTACCGCCTTACTAAAGTCTGTAAAGCTACTGTAAGCATTGGAGATTCACTTTCTCTTTGCCAACATCATAGATTGGCAGTAATTTGGCAGGGACAGAAGAATAGCTTAACTGATTTGGTGATGCGCATTGACAAGAACTCCGCAGCATTTGGTGTGCAAATCAATGCCAAAAAAAACAACAAAAAAAAACACACAAATTATGACCAATAGTCAAGAAGGCTTTAAAAGGCACTGGGGTAGTTTAAAATACCTTGGCGCTATCGTTTTAGACGTAGGAATTAAACCTGAACTACTGGCCAGAATTGCACAGTCCACAGCAGCACTTGCAAAACTCAAAACAGACACAGGCACAGCCCTCGACACTAAAATCAGACCGATGCGCTCCCTGGTCATGGTCATTCTTATATGCTTGCGAATGTTGGACGGTGACTGCAGAACTAGAATGGAGGATCCTAGCAACGGAACTGAGAGGATGTAGAAGGATGCTAGGTATCACTTACAAAGCGTCACAAACGAAGAGATTAGAGACAGGAGCACAGCGGCTATTGGTCCCCATGTGGACCTGTTAACTAATGTACAAAAAAAGTGCAAACTAAAGCTTTATGGCCATATCACAAGGTCATCATGGTTTGCAAAGACCTTCCTTCAAAGAACAGTAACAGAAAAAATAAGAAGAGGTAGACAGAGAAAGCGATGGGAAGACAGCATAAAGAATGGACGGGCAGCTGATGGGCTTGTCAAAAAGATTTTATCCAATGTAAAGGATAGACACGAATGGAAAAAGACGGTTGACAGATTGTGTGGTGCCCCAAGGGATCCACAAACATGTGAAGGTATACTGTAGAAATGTTCCTATTCCTACTTTTCACAATCTCTTCTCTGCATTCTTTCTAGCTGTAAAAAAAAAGCAGTTCGCCTCATTTAAATTTGTTTTTGTTTTATGAGTCTCGGATATTCCTTCAGAAATAAAGATTAGTATTTCCATCGCAATTTTATGTTAGAACGTCGAGAACAAAACTACACACTATACACGGACTTCCTTTGGGTGTGTAAACTACATTAGATCATAACTACGAGAGTTGGATTTAGGAAATGATTTTTAAAAAACAACATTAAAAGAATCCAGTCCAGTAATATATCTAAAAAGATTAGTCCAAACTTTCACCCTGAGGCATCTTGGAAAAAGGCAACTTTCCCAATTATCATGTTCTTGCTGTATGGGGTGTATGGGGTATCTAGGAGGGGTAGCATCTCTAGTGGACAGGCAGTCGTACCTTCTTTTTGAGGGTAGCCTGGCTCACTCTTGGTCCCCACTCGGTACCCAACTCTCACCTGTGGCTCCCAGAAGCTGCAGCATGCGCAGCGGCAACACCCCGGAAACGGCTTTGACTGGCCGGCTAAACCAGGTAGAGGGTATCTGACGTGTCCATGGCACTCAGTACACTGAGGTTATGTCAAACCTAGCATATGAAGTCTGGACTTGGCAGCCTGTGGGTAACGTCACAAAACTTGACTAATCGGACAGAAAGGCAAGTACCAGCACAGTACTGTGGAGCACTCAAGAGCAGGACAAGACACACAGAAAGTCTCTGGTCATCCACTGCACCCAAACTTGTCCCCGGACGTCTTGACCAAATCTTGCTTCCGGAAAAGGACGGGCTTTAGGGCGAGAGAGTGAGGTCGACGTGTTGCGCAAATCCTCCTCACTTTAATCCAAATTCCAGCGCAAGTCACTTGTCATCCCCCCCAAACACAACCAAACCAAAGTCCTGTGGCGACAGGCAAGCAGTGAAGCGGTAGGTGTGGGCACACTGGAAGCCGTAGCTGCAACCCTGCACACAGGCGGCTCAGGCCATATGGTCGTTCACCACTGACACAGAGCAGCAGTGGAGTCCGGCAGCCCCCTGAGTGGCTGAGCAGCCCTATTTAGGAGTGCACTGCTCACCTCCATAGCATGAGGACAGGGCTAGAAAAGGTGCCCCAAAAATTGCCTGCTCAAAACTACCCTAACCAGCCTACCGCAGTTGGTGGGAACCCTACTCAAGCGGTCGAAATTCAAAGAAAAAGACGAGGATAGTTCCTCTTACCATAGGCGCATGGAATGTGCTCACACTTCTTGACAACGACACATCTGATAGACCACAAAGTCCACACAGCTTAGGCTTCCACGCATGCGTCAATACAACATTTTAGGCCCGTTATTTGAACAGACAGACAGGTAAAAGACAGACAGACCAGGGCCGGTTCTACAGGTTGCGGGGCCCTATTTTAAACGTATGGCGCGTGGCCTAATTTGGGTTATGATAAGGATAATAAGTGAAAATTAGGATTTTGTATTAGAAAATGAATTCGTCTTTGCATTTTATTTATACTTTACTAAGTACAAAATCACTGTCAACTTAACTTTACGAGCTATCTACAGTAGATAGTAGTTGTCCAACAAACAAAAAAGCCGATAAACATTCCGATCTGCCTTTAGATCGACTCTCGACTAGCCAACTATCGCTTTGGTTGTTTTGTTGTTGTTGTTTCCTAAGAGGTCGAGAGATAGATTTAGATCTATATTTGTAGGCCAGTGACTATGAATGTAAATTAAGTATTGGAACTTCTTGTCTTGGTTAAAATTCGCCTTATTATTACATTTTTATTAAATGAAAGCTGACAATGTTCTTTTTTTTTTTTATCGCGAGTTGGATAGGTGTTTTCCATATTGAATGACACCCCGAGATGACAATTTTGTCAGTTTCCAGAAGATGAAGATAGGTAGAAGACAGACAGACATATAGGTAGAAGACAGACAGGTAGAAAAGACAGATAGGCAGGTAGAAGACACAAAAGATATATAGGTATAAGACAGACATGTAGGTAGAAGACAGACATGTAGAAAACAGACATGTAGGTAGAAGACAGATAGGTAGAAGACAGACATGTAGATAGAAGACAGACAGGTAAAAGACAGATATGTAGGTAGAAGACAGACATATAGAAAACAGGCATGTAGGTAGAAGACATGTAGGTAGAAGACAGACATGTAGGTAGAAAACAGACAGGGTGGAAGACAGACATGTATGTAGATGACAGACAGACAGATAGGTAGAAGACAGACAGGTAGAAGACAGGCAAAAGACAGATAGTTGACACAGACAGACAGACAGGTAGAAGACAGACAGTAGAAGACACAGACAGACAGGTAGAAGACAAACAGAAAGACAGACAGACAGGTAGAAGACAGACAAACAGACAGAAAAACAGGTTGAAGACAGACAGACAAGTGGAAAACAGACTGACAGAAGACAGACAGACCGAACACTAGGCTCACAATCACTAGGTCCCCACTACTGAACAATTCTAGCACGCACTCCAGGACACGAGAATACGCAACGGATGTAAATAACTTCTCTTTTAAAGATGCGTCTGTGATTCGTAACATTTAGAAGACCGAAGACAAATTATTGAATTAAAAAAAGACAAATCTAGATCTAAATCATTTTTTTACAATTATAATTAATGGCAAACTTATGCTTAGTATGAAGTCATTAATGATGGAAATTCTGATAATAATTATAATAATTTATAGGCTTATAGCGCTGTCACATCCGATATTTAATGAAAATTATCACTTGCCTCAGACCTCATAGTCTGAAAATGAAACTTTACTTAATGCCCCAGTGCAGTCAACTTAAGTAAACTACAGTCACCGAATTTCCTAAGCGTAGACAAAAAGGGTTTTGTGGTTATCCCCCCCCTCCAATACAAAAACTAAAGCAAAACTATAGTTACCATTTTCTACCAGTCGCTGGACTCTATTAATTTGGTTTGCGATTTTTTTGCGGAAGAGTAGCAAGCTAATTGCACTGTAAATACCTCAGAATATGCATTTTTTTAAAGCTTAAGATAACGGAAATAATGCTTGGATCTGGGGTGAAGCCTCGGACCCAGCTGCGGGAGCTCACAGCGTTCCCCCAGACTCCTTAGCTGTCCTTGGTGGTGTGTACTTTCTTTTAACTAGTTAAAAGAAGAACCCACTCTAGGCTAAATAAAAACGCCCAAAAGAATGAAAAGTCGGAATATAATGAAGATTAATTACATAAATATACATTGCAATGGGGGGGGGTAGAAAAAATTCCCCCCACCCAAAAACGCCTATGATATGACGCCATTCATTTGTGGACCGGTTGATATGGTAATACCCGGGCCGATTTTGATACCCAGTCCGCCCCTGCTGTCAATAAATCTTACTTATAATACCTGAGGGAAAGTCGTTATAATCAGTGTAAGAAAAACGCCAAAGAGATATTGAACTCATTACAATGTTTAATAAGTTGGAAGAAGTCTAGATGACCAACGATTGAAAAGTATTTATCTTCGTCATAACGAGGCTTCTCCGCGTAGATACTTTGAGCTTTATGATGGCAGAGCAGTAATCGCCACAGCACTGACTTTATAAGGCTCTTCTCTCGCTTGACTTGTGTCACTGATTCGACGTTCCCTGGAAATGCTGTTTATCTGTCATTGCTATTGCATGGCATGGGCGGGCTGGCTATATGGGCATTCTGGTAAAGGCCCTGTGAGCCGGCACCCAAATGCGCCTCTAGGACCATCTAAATGAATGCCACTATGACACGCATAAAACTGTTAAAGGTTTGATAATATTCTCTTATAAAAGTGGCCATCTGAGTTTCGACCTAGAAGGACTATATAATTATGCTGCGCGCGCATGTATGCATGCAGGTGTGCTTGAGATGTTATGTAACTCTAGTGCTGGAGAAGTAGAACAAACAGGTTGTAGCCCCTAAGTCAGGGTCAGAACGTTACATGTTCCTCAATCTGTACAAATGAATTACTAATGTCACTGGGACATAAATGAATAACTTGTTGCTTTGGCCTCGTTTTAGCTCAGCTTTTTTGTCTGCTAAGAGAGCCCATGCCAGGGACGAGAAATAGCAAGAGTGAGAGACAGCAAAAGAGAGAGAGAGAAAGTGAAAGAGTGAGAGAGCGAAAAAAGAAAGAAAAATAAAAAGAGAGAGAACGAAAGAGACAGAGAGAGCAAAAAAAAGAGACAGGTAAGATGCTGATTACTGAGAAATTTGAAAATTGAAAACAGATTAAAAGTGAGAGACAGAGGAACAGAGAGACAGACAGAAAGATTTAAATAAAGAAAAGAAACAAAAAGGGAAAAAGTTTGAGAGAGGTTTAGGAGAAAAAAAAAGAAACAAAGAAACAAAAAGAGATGAGTAGATTGAGTAGATTGAGTAGATTGAGTAGATTGAGTAGATTGAGTAGATTGAGTAGATTGAGAAGATTGTGTAGATTAAGTAGATTGTGTAGATTGAGTAGATTGAGTAGATTGAGTAGATTGAGTAGATTGAGTAGATTGTGTAGATTGAGTAGATTGTGTAGATTGAGTAGATTGAGTAGATTGAGTAGATTGTGTAGATTGAGTAGATTGTGTAGATTGAGTAGATTGAATAGATTGAGTAGATTGAGTAGATTGAGTAGATTGAGTAGATTGAGTAGATTGTGTAGATTGAGTAGATTGTGTAGATTGAGTAGATTGTGTAGATTGAATAGATTGAGTAGATTGTGTAGATTAAGTAGATTGTGTAGATTGAGTAGATTGTGTAGATTGAGTAGATTGTGTAGATTGAGTAGATTGTGTAGATTGAGTAGATTGAGTAGATTGAGTAGATTGTTTAGATTGAGTAGATTGAGTAGATTGTGTAGATTGAGTAGATTGAGTAGATTGTGTAGATTGAGTAGATTGAGTAGATTGAGTAGATTGTGTAGATTGAGTAGATTGAGTAGATTGAGTAGATTGAGTAGATTGAGTAGATTGAGTAGATTGAGTAGATTGTGTATATTGAGTAGATTGAGTAGATTGAGTAGATTGAGTAGATTGTGTAGATTGAGTAGATTGAGTAGATTGTGTAGATTGAGTAGATTGAGTAGATTGAGTAGATTGAGTAGATTGAGTAGATTGAGTAGATTGTGTAGATTGAGTAGATTGAGTAGATTGAGTAGATTGAGTAGATTGTGTAGATTGAGTAGATTGTGTAGATTGAGTAGATTGTGTAGATTGAGTAGCTTTAGTAGATTGAGTAGATTGAGTAGATTGTGTAGATTGAGTAGATTGAGTAGATTGAGTAGATTGAGTAGATTGAGTAGATTGAGTATATTGAGTAGATTGAGTAGATTGTGTAGATTGAGTAGATTGAGTATATTGAGTAGATTGAGTAGATTGAGTAGATTGAGTAGATTGTGTAGATTGAGTAGATTGTGTAGATTGAGTAGATTGAGTAGATTGTGTAGATTGAGTAGATTGTGTAGATTGAGTAGATTGAGTAGATTGTGTAGATTGAGTAGATTGTGTAGATTGAGTAGATTGTGTAGATTGAGTAGATTGTGTAGATTGAGTAGATTGTGTAGATTGAGTAGATTGTGTAGATTAAGTAGATTAAGTAGATTGAGTAGATTGAGTAGATTGAGTAGATTGAGTAGATTGAGTAGATTGAGTAGCTTTAGTAGATTGTGTAGATTGAGTAGATTGAGTAGATTGAGTAGATTGAGTAGATTGTGTAGATTAGATTGAGTAGATTGAGTAGATTGAGTAGATTGAGTAGATTGAGTAGATTGAGTAGATTGTGTAGATTGAGTAGATTTAGTAGCTTTAGTAGATTGAGTAGATTGAGTAGATTGAGTAGATTGAGTAGCTTTAGTAGATTGTGTAGATTGAGTAGATTGAGTAGATTGAGTAGATTGAGTAGATTGAGTAGATTGAGTAGATTGAGTAGATTTAGTAGCTTTAGTAGATTGTGTAGATTGAGTAGATTGAGTAGATTGAGTAGATTGAGTAGATTGTGTAGATTGAGTAGATTGAGTAGATTGAGTAGATTGAGTAGATTGTGTAGATTGAGTAGATTGAGTAGATTGTGTAGATTGAGTAGATTGAGTAGATTGAGTAGTTAGTAGATTGTGTAGATTGAGTAGATTGAGTAGATTGAGTAGATTGAGTAGATTGTGTAGATTGAGTAGATTGAGTAGATTGTGTAGATTGAGTAGATTGAGTAGATTGAGTAGATTGAGTAGATTGAGTAGATTGAGTAGATTGAGTAGATTGTGTAGATTGAGTAGATTGAGTAGATTGAGTAGATTGTGTAGATTGAGTAGATTGAGTAGATTGAGTAGATTGAGTAGATTGTGTAGATTGAGTAGATTGAGTAGATTGAGTAGATTGTGTAGATTGAGTAGATTGAGTAGATTGAGTAGATTTAGTAGATTGTGTAGATTGAGTAGATTGAGTAGATTGTGTAGATTGAGTAGATTGAGTAGATTGAGTAGATTGTGTAGATTGAGTAGATTGAGTAGATTGAGTAGATTGAGTAGATTGAGTAGATTGTGTAGATTGAGTAGATTGAGTAGATTGAGTAGATTGAGTAGATTGTGTAGATTGAGTAGATTGAGTAGATTGTGTAGATTGTGTAGATTGAGTAGATTGAGTAGATTGAGTAGATTGAGTAGATTTAGTAGATTGTGTAGATTGAGTAGATTGAGTAGATTGAGTAGATTGAGTAGATTGAGTAGATTGAGTAGATTGTGTAGATTGAGTAGATTGAGTAGATTGAGTAGATTGAGTAGATTGAGTAGATTGAGTAGATTGTGTAGATTGAGTAGATTGAGTAGATTGTGTAGATTGAGTAGATTGTGTAGATTGAGTAGATTGAGTAGATTGAGTAGATTGAGTAGATTGAGTAGATTGAGTAGATTGTGTAGATTGAGTAGATTGAGTAGATTGAGTAGATTGAGTAGATTGTGTAGAAAAATAATGAACGAACCCCATAGAGAGAGAGGGGGAGGAGATATTGAAAAAGAAGCATGAAGAATGAGGATGGGAGAGAAAGAAAGAAAGAGAAAAGAAAACAACGATAAAAGAAATGGAAAGAAAAAGGAGAAAAAAGAGATTTTCAGAAGAGACAGTAAGAAAGGATTGAGGGGGGGAGGGGGGGGCATACATTGAAACTATTTCCTAAACACCAGCTTTGATGACTGTAGAGTCTGTTCTTTCATTGAGACTTTCACTCGAAACTTTCATTCAACTCCATTTACAACAACAACAACACACACACACACACACTAACACTTGCACTCTCATAACAATATATAGTCAGCCCATGCGTAAAACTTTTCAGTGTCTAGTTTGAAAGTGAATGGGGGATGCTGGGGGGGGGGGGTCGAATATCAAGGATGTGACGTCAAAAGGAAGTGACGCTGAAAGGAAAGATTGTTTTGAAAGTCTCACCTTCCTTTCTCCTTCTAGTCCACTTCACTTACTGCTCTGGTCATTTTAAACATACTCTTACACTTAGTGTCAGGTCAAATAATGAATTGGAACACGCGGGGGTGGGGGGGGGGAGACATGAAACACTTTTAAAACTCTTAAACACTTAATAAACAGAACTGCATTACAATACCTCTATTAAACTCGTAACTTCGTGGAAACATCTGGGTGAGAAGAGCCTCCTGGGTGGAACCTGAACACGGATCTCGAAAACGGCTCTAACGATTTTCCTAGAAATTCGACAATTGTTGTATATCGTTGGGGAAGCATTACCAGCTCGTTTGCTACACTTGGAAAACTCTGGTTTGACTTATAATTTTCAAAGTAAAAAAAATAAATAAAAAGAAATACCTTTAAAATTGTCTAGAGAACGAGAACATATTGAATGGACTCTACGCCAATCGGTTATTTCCGCATTCCTTGAAGAGTGTAATAAATTAAAGACTAAATCTTAAGGCCTATCATTGGACTATTATATGAGTAGATCTATACATTCGCTGAATCAGAATTCTTTCTCGGTGCAAATAGGGCGGGGAAAAATATGTTCCATTGTTTTTTTTAATCTAACATTCATTAGTTATTAAGTGAAAAACAATCGCTCTAGAAGTTGTCTATTTTTAAAAAGATATTTATGTCCTGCCAATTTTATGACAGTTTAAAACATGAATATATAGCAGCGTATCACTGGTCAAAACTATATCGACTGCTTAATGTCAGACAACTCGTGTTCCAGAAGATGAAAATAACTATTAGTGCAACCTAGTCCTCGAATGTCATAGTGAAACTTGGTCCTAGAGTGTCATAGAGAAGTCTGAGCCAATATGTCATGTTGAAACCTGGGCCTAAAGTGTCCTAGTAAAACCTGGCATATAGTGCCACTACATAAAACGTATAATTTCCTTAAAACACGCAGTTATTGATCCGAGGATTGCACACTAAAAGAGATGAACAGAGAACTGTCTGATTTACAGAAGCGCAGATAATCTCAATTATAAAATTGATTATCTGAAATTCTGAACCCTACAAGATTGAAAATTGGAATTGATGAGGCGTGAGAAATGACTGCAAAGGATAAAAGCAATTTAGATATTTACTTTATTTAGATTCTTGTTTTCATTTGTGAATTATGGGAGATATTGTATGCGATATTTTATTCATTGCGGGGCAATTGTGTATGTATTCATTCCCACCACCCATCCAAGCAATTGTGTATGTATTCATTCCCACCACCCATTCAAGCAATTGTGTATGTATTCATTCCCACCACCCATCCAAGCAATTGTGTATGTATTCATTCCCACCACCCATCCAAGCAATTGTGTATGTATTCATTCATACCACCCATCCCCACCACCCATCCAAGCAATTGTGTATGTATTCATTCCCACCACCCATCCAAGCAATTGTGTATGTATTCATTCCCACCACCCATCCAAGCAATTGTGTATGTATTCATTCCCACCACCCATCCAAGCAATTGTGTATGTATTCATTCCCACCACCCATCCAAATTTTTTGGATTTATTTTTTGGTCGTTTTCTGTTCGAAATGTTCTCTTGTCTATTTGCTTCTCTTTGTTCATTTATTGTTTGTACAAAGCTGATACTTGCTGTGTCCTTTGTGTAATCTTGTATACCTTCTTTTCCCACTACCCATTCTCGGATCAAGTTGAAACTTTGCACCATTATTCATTGTCGATGACAACACATGAAATTAATTTTAAAAAGTAATAAATACGTTAATCACTTAGTTGTAATCAATTAATTTTGTTTTAAAGAAATTATAGAAATTTACCAAGCTGAGGGGAGGCGAGAAACTATAGACTTTTTTTTTTAGATTTGTATAGCTCAATGGCTAACCGTCGGCCTTCCATCATAAGACTCGAGATTCCAAGCTCGAATTAACATTCGAGCAACTTTTATTTAAAACAAAACAACAGCTTTTGAAAAAAGCCGAACGGAAACCTTCTCCCAGATATTACCCCCTCCCCCCCACACACACACCCACCCCCAGCTGTTCCACATAAGTGATTGGACCATAAGCGCATTGTCTATAAGTATGAAAGTTAGGCGAAACTAAAACAGTTTAATAAACATATTTCCAATCACACAAATTAATTATTGTTAGTCAAGATCTATTAAATCTAAGTTATCTTAGATCTATCTAAGTTTAGATCAAATCATTAAAAAGCCAACTTGATTAAACAACACATTAGAGCTCTTCTTAACCAACAGACCTGGATTAGTAGTAAATAATGACATTATCGCTGGTCTATCAGACCATGATATCATTAAAATACAGTCAGATAAAAGCAATAGCCAATACAAAACCCAAAAGAGTAATTGTACTTTGCAATAAATGCAACCTAACACAACTACACCAAGCTTCATTAAAATTTCAAAAACCATTCTTATTAGAAAAAGACATTAACCAACCATTCGATAGATAAAACACTGAACCATAGTCTTCAAATACAAAAACAAAATTTAATAAAATATTCAGAAAGACACAAAGATAAAGGCACATTCCTCGTTCCAGGTGTTAGGACAAATTTGTACAAATGCTCCTACTTCTTTAGCGCTATTAGAGCATGGAATAGGTTGCCTGAGTTAGCCAGGAAAACCAGTGACTTGGCAGAATTTAGGTCATTGGTTAATATGCATGACTAAATGCATGACGCGTAAGACGTAATCATCTTCTATTTTGAAGTTACGTCTGTATTATATAAGATAAGATAAAAATTAATTAATGATTGATTCAAAATAATTGACGCAAAGTCACTCAATATAAATTTTTTATTTTAGGAATGTTTTCTGTTTTACTTGTTTGTTGATGACTTTCTTGTCCATTGCTTGCTTTTTCTTTGTCCAGTACTTTCTTGTCCATGGCTCTGGTTCAGCCAGCCATGAAGTGAAATAGTTTCCTATTGAATGATGCAGCCTCTTTTACTTTCATGTTTACAATATCTGATTTTAGCTTGCCAACTCTTAATGAGGTCTGACTCTGGGTGGATATATCAAAAACGACTGTAACAATTTCCCTAACAGTTGTTCTATATTTTGGGAAATAAATATCTACTTAATTGGCCTAGTAGTGAGAATTGGTTTGACCCTTATAAAACTCACTGGGAAGACTCCTTTCAATAATGAAGCATTACAAGAAATAGATAGATATGAAAAAGTATAGACCACCTTTAGCTTTATGGAGAAGGAATTGATTCTTTTTTTTTTTACAAAGCTTATACCAACACACTCTCTTTGGTAAAAAGTTTGAATATGTTTGCACAATTATTCATTGAACTTGACAAGTAATGAATCAATCAATACATCTAATCAATTCGTTGATTAATCGTTGGTGCTTACTTATTTTGTTTGATATCAAAATAAGGGGAATAAATGCTACTTAATGAGAGAGGTGGATGTATATATGGATTTAATCCCCTTATTACGTTTTGACACGTTTTTTCCCCTACTTCCAGTTCTCGGTTCAAGTTGAAATTTTGCATAACTATAACAATAACAATACACGACTCAATCCAAAAATTAACCAATTAGTTAATAATTTAGTACTAATTAATCAAGTTTTGTGTTATATAGCAGAAAGGGAGGTTAACCCTGCCATTTTCATATAAATGTCAGTAATTGGCGGTTTTTCCCTTCGAAAAGCTTTTTTAAAAAAAGTATTCTTTTTTGTATTGCTTGTTTATATTACTTGTTCTTATCTTAGGCTTAAAGAATGTGACAAAAGTTTAAATTCTCCGCTACATATTTGTATAAACATTTAAAAGTCTAAAGTTACTGTGATGGCTAATGTTGTACTAAATAATGCAATGTATTGTTTTCTTTCCACCTGAACATTGCCATCATGAAAGTTGACCCGTCTAGAGACACCCCCCCTCCCTCCTCCTGACGTGACCAGTCAGTTGTCCAATAGAACATGACAAGGTGCAACAGACACCTGAGACCCCTGTGTGACTTCACAGTTTGCCCTACTTTTGTCACGGCATCTCTTTGACCAATGCCACTATGCAGTTAAGATCCAAAGGCCCTGTACTTAGAGCTAGCCTACCGTTGATATACGGCTATTTGAGCCTACCGTTGATATACGGCTATTCTGAGCCTACCGTTGATATACGGTTATTCTGTAATTTTGGAATTACTGTCTACGTAACAAAAATATTTATGTAATGTTTTCAGAAACTTGCTTTCGGAGAGTTTTATGTTTGACGCTGTGACCGCGTAGAATCAAACAAGTTAATTAAGTATTAAAATCTTTGAATGTTAAGTAAGGCGCGATACATTTGAAAGGATCAGGTGAAAACTAGGGCACAAAAAATAAGATTGTTTACCAGACACACTCTTACTTAAGCTGTGCTAATGTGACCCAGGCCTTCACGTATGATCTTACAATGTTCACGCTATCACTCTTAGTGATAATGTTTTGTAGAAGAGAACGCTGGTAGGGTGAATAACACGTGACCAAATGTGTGTCATTGGCAGAGCATTGGCTGAATGTTTCTACTTCAAACATTGTAAGTATAAGAGCTAAACATAACTAATAAAAGCCCAAAGAAACTAAAGGTTAGGGTTAGGGTTAGAATTCACAGTAACCAGAATAGAGTTATTTCTAAAAGTATTCTTTGGAGGCAGAGTATACAACAAACATGCGTGAATATTCTGAATTACTAGTTTATTCTGTTTCATTTCAACACTGTCATCGTGACTTTATTTTGTCTTTATACTTGAATGTGCCTATACGAGTCAAGCTTGTCAAATTAAATTATTCAATTTGCTAAATTTGATTTGATTTCATTAAAAACCACTTCACAAATCTTCGACATTCGCTTGGATATCTCACCACTACACAGACGTCTAACATTTAAGTCTTTAAAATAACTACGCAATTCCAGCATTATATTAATCAGGAGTCCCACAGATGGCGTTACTTGCATCTCATATACCTGTGTTGTACTGCATGCTGTACTATCGAGGCGCCAGACACAACTATACTTCCCAGCTACAGCGCCCTTCCCCAGATTTTAGCGTCGACTTAACCTCGAAAAATGATGCCTTGAGCGAAGAAACGGGCTTTGGGAGAAGATCGTCCACTGAGAGACCATGGGTCTACCACAATCGAAAGATCGATCTCAATAAAGTTTGTTCTAACCAACAAGCAGCTGATCCAAAAGCAATCAAAGCTACCGTGCACCAAGATTCGAGCGACAGGTTTACATTCAGGAACCCAGACGAGGTCCGGAGAGCTTTGCCCAAAAGATTTTTATCAGAAGGAGACCTGCAGACAATCACGTCACAGATTCAAACATCTGCTGCAAGAGAAGAGCACCTGAGCAAGATTCATTATGTTGTGAGATTGGTTGTGAGGCCTAAAAAGTCAGAGGCATTGGCAGAGGCGTTGACAAACAGAGATTGTAGATCCTGTGAAACGTAAGTATGAATTAGAATTCGTATGAACATTTTGTTTTGTAGCTATCAACAGTGCCAAATAATACAGCAACCGATGACGATGGCAGGGTCTCTAGAATCAAGAGACATGCACACATTAGATCAAACGAGATGACAGGGTCTCTAGAATCAAGAGTCCTGCACACATTCCATCAAACGAGATGACAGGGTCCTCTAGAATCAAGAGACCTGCACACATTCGATCAAACGAGATGACAGGGTCTCTAGAATCAAGAGACCTGCACAAATTAGAGGAAGATAATGAGAAGAATTGTTACATTTTCTCTACCTTCGCATTGTAATTTTTTTGTCTGCAAGTGTTTCTGTCACAGCTATCTATGTAGTTGTATAGTAAAAATGTTCTCTATTTAATAAGAACATAAAACTACAATGTTATTTAACCTTGGTTAGGCCAATAATAGAATATGCATCCTCCGTGTGGGACCCCTCAACTCAAGAAAACATTAAGAAACTGGAACAAACACAAAATAGAGCAGTGAGATTCATAACAAACGAATATTCACATTTGACTAGGGTAACACCATTAGTAAAATCACTAAATTTAGAAAGCCTTCAGGACAGAAGACTCAAAAGTAAAGTAGCAATTATACATAAAACACTGAACCATAATCTTCAAATACAAAAACAAAATTTAATAAAATACTCTGAAAGACGCAAAAATAAAGGCACATTCCTCGTCCCATATGCTAGGACAAATTTGTACAAATACTCCTTCTTCCCTAGTGCTATTAGAGCATGGAATGGGTTGCCTGAGCTAGCCAGAAAAACCAGTGACTTGGCAGAATTTAAGTCATTGGTTAATATGCATGACTAAATGCATGACGCGTAGGACGTAAACATCTTTTTTGAAGTAACGTCTGTATTATATAAGATAAGAAGATAGCGCCGCTGTCATCAATAGGTGATGACGTCATTTGTGCTATTTTATTTTTCTTGTGTAGTGTTAGTCGCGTCATTGAATTTTTTTATATGACGTCAAACTTTTCTTCTTGGTCGTTTGGTGCATTCACGCCATATTGCTCGACTGAAGCAGGCTGTATCTATTGAGTTCTTGAATTTTCCTTGTCTCTTCGGTAATGGATAGCCTTATCGTTGGCCTTGGTATATATTCTTGAAGGATTATTTGACCCCTGTTTAGGGTGAGTTTTATTTTCACATTGTTAAGTTATTCTTAATATGTATTCGGTCGTATTCGTATTTTGTAATTAGATTAGAAGATTAGAGGATTAGAAGAATCTGTTATTTGTCTTACTTCGTCTGAGGTTTCAGGACTGAGGTTTTAAATCTCAGGTTTTTCGTCTGAGGCTTCAGGTTTTTGGGTTTTGAGTCTGAGATTCCAGATTTCTACATTCTTGGTGTTACATTGTGACGTTGTGAGTTGTGGTGCTACCCTAAACTTTTGGTTCTCTTCATTGTTGGTGGACATTCGTGTGTTACATTGTGACGTTGTGAGTTGTGGTGCTACCCTAAACTTTTGGTTCTCTTCATTGTTGGTGGACATTCGTGTGTTACATTGTGACGTTGTGAGTTGTGGTGCTACCCTAAACTTTTGGTTCTCTTCATTGTTGGTGGACATTCGTGTGTTACATTGTGACGTTGTGAGTTGTGGTGCTACCCTAAACTTTTGGTTCTCTTCATTGTTGGTGGACATTCGTGTGTTACATTGTGACGTTGTGAGTTGTGGTGCTACCCTAAACTTTTGGTTCTCTTCATTGTTGGTGGACATTCGTGTGTTACATTGTGACGTTGTGAGTTGTGGTGCTACCCTAAACTTTTGGTTCTCTTCATTGTTGGTGGACATTCGTGTGTTACATTGTGACGTTGTGAGTTGTGGTGCTACCCTAAACTTTTGGTTCTCTTCATTGTTGGTGGACATTCGTGTGTTACATTGTGACGTTGTGAGTTGTGGTGCTACCCTAAACTTTTGGTTCTCTTCATTGTTGGTGGACATTCGTGTGTTACATTGTGACGTTGTGAGTTGTGGTGCTACCCTAAACTTTTGGTTCTCTTCATGTTGGTGGACATTCGTGTGTTACATTGTGACGTTGTGAGTTGTGGTGCTACCCTAAACTTTTGGTTCTCTTCATTGTTGGTGGACATTCGTGTGTTACATTGTGACGTTGTGAGTTGTGGTGCTACCCTAAACTTTTGGTTCTCTTCATTGTTGGTGGACATTCGTGTGTTACATTGTGACGTTGTGAGTTGTGGTGCTACCCTAAACTTTTGGTTCTCTTCATTGTTGGTGGACATTCGTGTGTTACATTGTGACGTTGTGAGTTGTGGTGCTACCCTAAACTTTTGGTTCTCTTCATTGTTGGTAGACATTCGTGTGTTACATTGTGACGTTGTGAGTTGTGGTGCTACCCTAAACTTTTGGTTCTCTTCATTGTTGGTGGACATTCGTGTGTTACATTGTGACGTTGTGAGTTGTGGTGCTACCCTAAACTTTTGGTTCTCTTCATTGTTGGTGGACATTCGTGTGTTACATTGTGACGTTGTGAGTTGTGGTGCTACCCTAAACTTTTGGTTCTCTTCATTGTTGGTGACATTCGTGTGTTACATTGTGACGTTGTGAGTTGTGGTGCTACCCTAAACTTTTGGTTCTCTTCATTGTTGGTAGACATTCGTGTGTTACATTGTGACGTTGTGAGTTGTGGTGCTACCCTAAACTTTTGGTTCTCTTCATTGTTGGTGGACATTCGTGTGTTACATTGTGACGTTGTGAGTTGTGGTGCTACCCTAAACTTTTGGTTCTCTTCATTGTTGGTGGACATTCGTGTGTTACATTGTGACGTTGTGAGTTGTGGTGCTACCCTAAACTTTTGGTTCTCTTCATTGTTGGTGGACATTCGTGTGTTACATTGTGACGTTGTGAGTTGTGGTGCTACCCTAAACTTTTGGTTCTCTTCATTGTTGGTGGACATTCGTGTGTTACCATGAACAGTGGGAAATGAAATACACTGATCCTTTCATGGAGTCGTTGTCTTGAAGTAGTGTTGTGGACAATATGTACTGATCCTTTCATGGAGTCGTTGTCTTGAAGTAGTGTTGTGGACAATATTTACTGATCCTTTCATGGAGTCGTTGTCTTGAAATAGTGTTGTGGACAATATTTACTGATCCTTTCATGGAGTCGTTGTCTTGAAGTAGTGTTGTGGACAACATTTACTGATCCTTTCATGGAGTCGTTGTCTTGAAATAGTGTTGTGGACAATATTTACTGATCCTTTCATGGAGTCGTTGTCTTGAAGTAGTGTTGTGGACAATATTTACTGATCCTTTCATGGAGTCGTTGTCTTGAAGTAGTGTTGTGGACAATATTTACTGATCCTTTCATGGAGTCGTTGTCTTGAAGTAGTGTTGTGGACAATATTTACTGATCCTTTCATGGAGTCGTTGTCTTGAAGTAGTGTTGTGGACAATATTTACTGATCCTTTCATGGAGTCGTTGTCTTGAAGTAGTGTTGTGGACAATATTTACTGATCCTTTCATGGAGTCGTTGTCTTGAAGTAGTGTTGTGGACAATATTTACTGATCCTTTCATGGAGTCGTTGTCTTGAAGTAGTGTTGTGGACAATATTTACTGATCCTTTCATGGAGTCGTTGTCTTGAAGTAGTGTTGTGGACAATATTTACTGATCCTTTCATGGAGTCGTTGTCTTGAAGTAGTGTTGTGGACAATATTTACTGATCCTTTCATGGAGTCGTTGTCTTGAAGTAGTGTTGTGGACAATATTTACTGATCCTTTCATGGAGTCGTTGTCTTGAAGTAGTGTTGTGGACAATATTTACTGATCCTTTCATGGAGTCGTTGTCTTGAAGTAGTGTTGTGGACAATATTTACTGATCCTTTCATGGAGTCGTTGTCTTGAAGTAGTGTTGTGGACAATATTTACTGATCCTTTCATGGAGTCGTTGTCTTGAAGTAGTGTTGTGGACAATATTTACTGATCCTTTCATGGAGTCGTTGTCTTGAAGTAGTGTTGTGGACAATATTTACTGATCCTTTCATGGAGTCGTTGTCTTGAAGTAGTGTTGTGGACAATATTTACTGATCCTTTCATGGAGTCGTTGTCTTGAAGTAGTGTTGTGGACAATATTTACTGATCCTTTCATGGAGTCGTTGTCTTGAAATAGTGTTGTGGACAATATTTACTGATCCTTTCATGGAGTCGTTGTCTTGAAGTAGTGTTGTGGACAATATTTACTGATCCTTTCATGGAGTCGTTGTCTTGAAATAGTGTTGTGGACAATATTTACTGATCCTTTCATGGAGTCGTTGTCTTGAAGTAGTGTTGTGGACAATATTTACTGATCCTTTCATGGAGTCGTTGTCTTGAAGTAATGTTGTGGACAATATTTACTGATCCTTTCATGGAGTCGTTGTCTTGAAGTAGTGTTGTGGACAATATTTACTGATCCTTTCATGGAGTCGTTGTCTTGAAGTAGTGTTGTGGACAATATTTACTGATCCTTTCATGGAGTCGTTGTCTTGAAGTAGTGTTGTGGACAATATTTACTGATCCTTTCATGGAGTCGTTGTCTTGAAGTAGTGTTGTGGACAATATTTACTGATCCTTTCATGGAGTCGTTGTCTTGAAGTAGTGTTGTGGACAATATTTACTGATCCTTTCATGGAGTCGTTGTCTTGAAGTAGTGTTGTGGACAATATTTACTGATCCTTTCATGGAGTCGTTGTCTTGAAGTAGTGTTGTGGACAATATTTACTGATCCTTTCATGGAGTCGTTGTCTTGAAGTAGTGTTGTGGACAATATTTACTGATCCTTTCATGGAGTCGTTGTCTTGAAGTAGTGTTGTGGACAATATTTACTGATCCTTTCATGGAGTCGTTGTCTTGAAGTAGTGTTGTGGACAATATTTACTGATCCTTTCATGGAGTCGTTGTCTTGAAGTAGTGTTGTGGACAATATTTACTGATCCTTTCATGGAGTCGTTGTCTTGAAGTAGTGTTGTGGACAATATTTACTGATCCTTTCATGGAGTCGTTGTCTTGAAGTAGTGTTGTGGACAATATTTACTGATCCTTTCATGGAGTCGTTGTCTTGAAGTAGTGTTGTGGACAATATTTACTGATCCTTTCATGGAGTCGTTGTCTTGAAGTAGTGTTGTGGACAATATTTACTGATCCTTTCATGGAGTCGTTGTCTTGAAGTAGTGTTGTGGACAATATTTACTGATCCTTTCATGGAGTCGTTGTCTTGAAGTAGTGTTGTGGACAATATTTACTGATCCTTTCATGGAGTCGTTGTCTTGAAGTAGTGTTGTGGACAATATTTACTGATCCTTTCATGGAGTCGTTGTCTTGAAGTAGTGTTGTGGACAATATTTACTGATCCTTTCATGGAGTCGTTGTCTTGAAGTAGTGTTGTGGACAATATTTACTGATCCTTTCATGGAGTCGTTGTCTTGAAGTAGTGTTGTGGACAATATTTACTGATCCTTTCATGGAGTCGTTGTCTTGAAGTAGTGTTGTGGACAATATTTACTGATCCTTTCATGGAGTCGTTGTCTTGAAGTAGTGTTGTGGACAATATTTACTGATCCTTTCATGGAGTCGTTGTCTTGAAGTAGTGTTGTGGACAATATTTACTGATCCTTTCATGGAGTCGTTGTCTTGAAGTAGTGTTGTGGACAATATTTACTGATCCTTTCATGGAGTCGTTGTCTTGAAGTAGTGTTGTGGACAATATTTACTGATCCTTTCATGGAGTCGTTGTCTTGAAGTAGTGTTGTGGACAATATTTACTGATCCTTTCATGGAGTCGTTGTCTTGAAGTAGTGTTGTGGACAATATTTACTGATCCTTTCATGGAGTCGTTGTCTTGAAATAGTGTTGTGGACAATATTTACTGATCCTTTCATGGAGTCGTTGTCTTGAAGTAGTGTTGTGGACAATATTTACTGATCCTTTCATGGAGTCGTTGTCTTGAAATAGTCTTGTGGACAATATTTACTGATCCTTTCATGGAGTCGTTGTCTTGAAGTAGTGTTGTGGACAATATTTACTGATCCTTTCATGGAGTCGTTGTCTTGAAGTAGTGTTGTGGACAATATTTACTGATCCTTTCATAGAGTCGTTGTCTTGAAGTAGTGTTGTGGACAATATTTACTGATCCTTTCATGGAGTCGTTGTCTTGAAGTAGTGTTGTGGACAATATTTACTGATCCTTTCATTGAGTCGTTGTCTTGAAATAGTGTTGTGGACAATATTTACTGATCCTTTCATGGAGTCGTTGTCTTGAAGTAGTGTTGTGGACAATATTTACTGATCCTTTCATGGAGTCGTTGTCTTGAAATAGTGTTGTGGACAATATTTACTGATCCTTTCATGGAGTCGTTGTCTTGAAGTAGTGTTGTGGACAACATTTACTGATCCTTTCATGGAGTCGTTGTCTTGAAATAGTGTTGTGGACAATATTTACTGATCCTTTCATGGAGTCGTTGTCTTGAAGTAGTGTTGTGGACAATATTTACTGATCCTTTCATGGATTCGTTGTCTTGAAGTAGTGTTGTGGACAATATTTACTGATCCTTTCATGGAGTCGTTGTCTTGAAGTAGTGTTGTGGACAATATTTACTGATCCTTTCATGGAGTCGTTGTCTTGAAGTAGTGTTGTGGACAATATTTACTGATCCTTTCATGGAGTCGTTGTCTTGAAGTAGTGTTGTGGACAATATTTACCGATCCTTTCATGGAGTCGTTGTCTTGAAGTAGTGTTGTGGACAATATTTACTGATCCTTTCATGGAGTCGTTGTCTTGAAATAGTGTTGTGGACAATATTTACTGATCCTTTCATGGAGTCGTTGTCTTGAAATAGTGTTGTGGACAATATTTACTGATCCTTTCATGGAGTCGTTGTCTTGAAGTAGTGTTGTGGACAATATTTACTGACCCTTTCATGGAGTCGTTGTCTTGAAATAGTGTTGTGGACAATATTTACTGATCCTTTCATGGAGTCGTTGTCTTGAAATAGTGTTGTGGACAATATTTACTGATCCTTTCATGGAGTCGTTGTCTTGAAATAGTGTTGTGGACAATATTTACTGATCCTTTCATGGAGTCGTTGTCTTGAAATAGTGTTGTGGACAATATTTACTGATCCTTTCATGGAGTCGTTGTCTTGAAATAGTGTTGTGGACAATATTTACTGATCCGTTCATGGAGTCGTTGTCTTGAAATAGTGTTGTGGACAATATTTACTGATCCTTTCATGGAGTCGTTGTCTTGAAGTAGTGTTGTGGACAATATTTACTGATCCTTTCATGGAGTCGTTGTCTTGAAATAGTGTTGTGGACAATATTTACTAATCCTTTCATGGAGTCGTTGTCTTGAAATAGTGTTGTGGACAATATTTACTGATCCTTTCATGGAGTCGTTGTCTTGAAATAGTGTTGTGGACAATATTTACTGATCCTTTCATGGAGTCGTTGTCTTGAAGTAGTGTTGTGGACAATATTTACTGATCCTTTCATGGAGTCGTTGTCTTGAAATAGTGTTGTGGACAATATTTACTGATCCTTTCATGGAGTCGTTGTCTTGAAGTAGTGTTGTGGACAATATTTACTGATCCTTTCATGGAGTCGTTGTCTTGAAATAGTGTTGTGGACAATATTTACTGATCCTTTCATGAAGTCGTTGTCTTGAAGTAGTGTTGTGGACAATATTTACTGATCCTTTCATGGAGTCGTTGTCTTGAAATAGTGTTGTGGACAATATTTACTGATCCTTTCATGGAGTCGTTGTCTTGAAATAGTGTTGTGGACAATATTTACTGATCCTTTCATGAAGTCGTTGTCTTGAAGTAGTGTTGTGGACAATATTTACTGATCCTTTCATGGAGTCGTTGTCTTGAAATAGTGTTGTGGACAATATTTACTGATCCTTTCATGGAGTCGTTGTCTTGAAATAGTGTTGTGGACAATATTTACTGATCCTTTCATGAAGTCGTTGTCTTGAAGTAGTGTTGTGGACAATATTTACTGATCCTTTCATGGAGTCGTTGTCTTGAAATAGTGTTGTGGACAATATTTACTGATCCTTTCATGGAGTCGTTGTCTTGAAATAGTGTTGTGGACAATATTTACTGATCCTTTCATGGAGTCTTTGTCTTGAAATAGTGTTGTGGACAATAGTACTGATCCTTTCATGAAGTCGTTGTCTTGAAGTAGTGTTGTGGACAATATTTACTGATCCTTTCATGGAGTCGTTGTCTTGAAGTAGTGTTGTGGACAATATTTACTGATCCTTTCATGGAGTCGTTGTCTTGAAGTAGTGTTGTGGACAATATTTACTGATCCTTTCATGGAGTCGTTGTCTTGAAGTAGTGTTGTGGACAATATTTACTGATCCTTTCATGGAGTCGTTGTCTTGAAGTAGTGTTGTGGACAATATTTACTGATCCTTTCATGGAGTCGTTGTCTTGAAATAGTGTTGTGGACAATATTTACTGATCCTTTCATGGAGTCGTTGTCTTGAAATAGTGTTGTGGACAATAGTACTGATCCTTTCATGAAGTCGTTGTCTTGAAGTAGTGTTGTGGACAATATTTACTGATCCTTTCATGGAGTTGTTGTCTTGAAGTAGTGTTGTGGACAATATTTACTGATCCTTTCATGGAGTCGTTGTCTTGAAATAGTGTTGTGGACAATATTTACTGATCCTTTCATGGAGTCGTTGTCTTGAAGTAGTGTTGTGGACAATATTTACTGATCCTTTCATGGAGTCGTTGTCTTGAAGTAGTGTTGTGGACAATATTTACTGATCCTTTCATGGAGTCGTTGTCTTGAAATAGTGTTGTGGACAATATTTACTGATCCTTTCATGGAGTTGTTGTCTTGAAATAGTGTTGTGGACAATAGTACTGATCCTTTCATGAAGTCGTTGTCTTGAAGTAGTGTTGTGGACAATATTTACTGATCCTTTCATGGAGTTGTTGTCTTGAAGTAGTGTTGTGGACAATATTTACTGATCCTTTCATGGAGTCGTTGTCTTGAAATAGTGTTGTGGACAATATTTACTGATCCTTTCATGGAGTCGTTGTCTTGAAGTAGTGTTGTGGACAATATTTACTGATCCTTTCATGGAGTCGTTGTCTTGAAGTAGTGTTGTGGACAATATTTACTGATCCTTTCATGGAGTCGTTGTCTTGAAATAGTGTTGTGGACAATATTTACTGATCCTTTCATGGAGTTGTTGTCTTGAAGTAGTGTTGTGGACAATATTTACTGATCCTTTCATGGAGTCGTTGTCTTGAAGTAGTGTTGTGGACAATATTTACTGATCCTTTCATGGAGTCGTTGTCTTGAAATAGTGTTGTGGACAATATTTACTGATCCTTTCATGGAGTCGTTGTCTTGAAGTAGTGTTGTGGACAATATTTACTGATCCTTTCATGGAGTCGTTGTCTTGAAATAGTGTTGTGGACAATATTTACTGATCCTTTCATGGAGTCGTTGTCTTGAAATAGTGTTGTGGCCAATATTTACTGATCCTTTCATGGAGTCGTTGTCTTGAAGTAGTGTTGTGGACAATATTTACTGATCCTTTCATGGAGTCGTTGTCTTGAAATAGTGTTGTGGACAATATTTACTGATCCTTTCATGAAGTCGTTGTCTTGAAGTAGTGTTGTGGACAATATTTACTGATCCTTTCATGGAGTCGTTGTCTTGAAATAGTGTTGTGGACAATATTTACTGATCCTTTTATGGAGTCGTTGTCTTGAAGTAGTGTTGTGGACAATATTTACTGATCCTTTCATGGAGTCGTTGTCTTGAAATAGTGTTGTGGACAATATTTACTGATCCTTTCATGGAGTCGTTGTCTTGAAGTAGTGTTGTGGACAATATTTACTGATCCTTTCATGGAGTCGTTGTCTTGAAGTAGTGTTGTGGACAATATTTACTGATCCTTTCATGGAGTCGTTGTCTTGAAGTAGTGTTGTGGACAATATTTACTGATCCTTTCATGGAGTCGTTGTCTTGAAATAGTGTTGTGGACAATATTTACTGATCCTTTCATGGAGTCGTTGTCTTGAAGTAGTGTTGTGGACAATATTTACTGATCCTTTCATGGAGTCGTTGTCTTGAAGTAGTGTTGTGGACAATATTTACTGATCCTTATAATTAAGGGTGATAATTCTTGTTTATAAATACTAATTAGTTATTTATTGGAATAATAGTTTAAATATGGAATTTTCACATCATACTATAGATCTATGTACTTGCATTCGTTTATCATTATCATTGGTCATATATCATTTTCATTGTATAAATATCATTAGATTAAATCTATATTTTAATGTTTATGTACAAATGGGTGTGTACGGTGTGTCTTTTGGACTGAGCTTTGGACCTAAAAGTAATAATAAAATACTAATTAATTTTAACACACACACACATTGCAATTAATATTACTTTTAATACTTAGACAATTTAATATTTATTAATGACATCTTAAGACCTGACAGTTTCGTTTTGAATTATACCAACCAAAAAAAAAGGGAATAGATTCAAATTAAAAACGTAAACTACCAAAAGTACAGTCTTTTTTTTAAAGCTACAGAAAGCCACATAAATAGACTTGAAAAGAGTATACTACTACTAGTCGACCGGCGGCGTAGCATACGCCGCTATTTGCAGGGCCGGCCTTAGGCATCCTATGCGACCACAGTGGGCCCCGCACTTTCATAGGACCCGCGCTAATTCTAGGTGAATAAATTATTAAATTAAACCATTTTATAACTTATAACAGATTTCCCGCGGCCTCCTCTCGATTTACCAGGAGCTCCTGGAAATCTCCTGAAATTGCAAAATATACGAAAAAGTCCAGGAAATATCCGGAAATTATTAAAATCTTTAGAAAACTCATACAAATCTCCTGAATATATAGACAAAAATAGTCATTTTGGGGTATCATTTAATATGGAAAACGACAATCCTACGCGCGATAAAAAAAAAACGGCATTAACCCCTAATTTTGGAATCTGGCAAAAGAAGCTTCTCGCGCCTCAAACTAATGAGGAATTACTTGAGGTCAACAATTCTTGTATATAGATTGAAACATTTGGTAATTCTTGCTATTGAGCGTGATCTGTGTAGGAAATATAATTTTTATGATATACTGTATGACTTCGCTACACGCAAGGCTCGTGTACTAATTCTGTAATTAGTAAAGAATTAATAAAATGCAAAACGAATGTATTTTCTAATATAAACTCTTAATTTTCACTTATTATCCGTAGCCCTACCCAAACTGGGCCTCGCGAATTCCGTTTCGCATAGGGCCCCACAATGGTTAAGTCCGGCCCTGCTATTTAGTGATGGGTGAATACAGAGTAGATTACTTGTTCTCCTCTCCCCTCTAAAACTACGTGGGGTTGAAATAAAAAAGAGTGATCTGTCCATAACTTCTTGGTCACAACGTTAAGTCCTGCCCTGCTATTTTGTGACGGGCGAATACTACTAGTTCTCTCCCCCCCCCCTCTTTTTTTTCGTAATGTCTGACTTACTTACAGAAATTTAAAAAAAGTGATCTTTCCTTTACTTCTTGTCCAAATTCTTGAGCCATGAAGATAATTATATATCTATACATTCGAAACTGTGCTTTCTACCCAAGTCCCACAGATTATTTCACTCCCGGAGATGACAATGAGACTGCATGAGACTGCATGAGACAGTAGCCACGATGCAGTTCTTTGACATTAAGCCATCTTAAGAAAGTTTTGATGAAGTCAGCAGTTTCTCGACGAAGGAGCCTGGCTCCGTCAATATTGGTCTAGTGAAGCTTGGCGGAGTGGAAGTGGTTTTCTCTTTGTAAGTGGCTTGGTAGAAGTGGCTCTGTGTAAGTTGTTCTTTGTTAGTGGCTTGGTGGAAGTGGCTCTGTGTAAGTTGTTCTTTGTTAGTGGCTTGGTAGAAGTGGCTCTGTGTAAGTTGCTCTTTGTTAGTGGCTAGGTGGAAGAGATTTGGTAGAAGAACACAACTTGTGAATGCCCAACTCTTGAATTGCCTTCTACACCTCATTTTCCACACTCTCATAGTTAGTTTTTTTTTTGTTTTTGTAAATGCGCCGACAAGTTAGTCAAGTTGATCATGTTGTACTAGTTGGTAAAATTGTCAATTTGGACAAATTGGTCAAGTTGTTAATTTGGACAAGTTGGTGAAGTTGTTACTTTGGACAAGTTGGTGAAGTTGTTAATTTGGACAAGTTGGTGAAGTTGTTACTTTGACAAGTTGGTGAAGTTGTTACTTTGGACAAGTTGGTGAAGTTGTTACTTTGGACAAGTTGGTGAAGTTGTTACTTTGGACAAGTTGGTGAAGTTGTACATTTTGGTCAAGTTGGAGAAGATAAATTTCATGGAAACGAAAAAAAAACCACAACCTATTCTATTCAGCGGGTCCTACGTTTCTGGTACAGCCATGCAGGAGAATCCAACCTGTTCACGTCTTCCAAGATCTTTATGTCCTGACTGTCACATGCAGTTCAAACAAATATTTGACCCGAACAAGTCACACGGATCACAAATGAACACACACACACACAAACGATTTAGAAGATCGCGATGCCCTCCATGGAGTTTTGCAGTGTTCATTAATCAGGTCACTCGGGACTCGGGTCCAAAAAAAAAAAAAGCTGATCTGCGTGCATTTCAGACACATTTGATTGACAGCTCCCGGCGGCTGGATGTAATCCTAGTCTGGGCATGTCCAGAAGACGAGCAGATTCTAAATGGTGACTGAGAGGTGGGGGGGGGGGGGCTGGGGGTGACGAAGTCGATGGGCAAATGATTGGGTGGGTGGGGAGAAAGAGAAGTGTACATTCCCGGCTCCTAAATATATTGAAAGATAGAGTGTCATAGCCTCGAGTCTTGTTTCTATTTTAACTTTCATTTGTATCTATATATAGTAACTCTGGATTGACTAGATATATTGTTGTATCGTATCTTATCTGTTGCGCTTGTACACTATTAAACATGTTTTAAAAATAGCCCAGAAACCAACAAAGAAGCCAAGTTTAACTAACTTCTATTTGACGTGCCTACTGAGAAGTTGAGGAACAAAATTATGAAAAGTAAGAATCTCTAATGTAGGCCCTAAGGTAAGCTATGAGAACCTATTTCCTAACACTGTTTCTGTCCAGTTCAATTGCACGCCCTCAAGCACACAATAGGCTTAATGAAATGATATTCGAAACTGTTCAAACCAAAAAATAAAACTTAGAAATAACAAACGAATATGTGAGCACTTTAGATGGTTGTAATTGCCATAATATAAAAACTTCTTGCATAATGTTTAGAAAAAGAAGCATAACAAGTTAACAAGACAGATTGTGTGGAAATCGGACACCGAAGTGGTCCACCCAGATAGGTACAAAGGCAGGTTTCAATATTTTCAGAAAGTATATCAGAATGAAGTTCTATCAGAAATGGTCCACCAAGGCAGGTAAAAAGGTAGGTTTCAATATTTTCAGAAAGAATATCGGAATGAAATTCTATCAAAGGCAAACGACAGAGACGAATGAAGAAAGAAGGTTGAAAGATCTTGTGTGGTGTCCCAAAGGTCCAGCTGACCAAGGGATAGGGGAAAGTGAATGTGAAGTTAAATGTGAACCTGGCCTAACTGATATCTAATAATGATTATCTAATTGATCTAATAGTTTTGTAAAAGGTCACTCTCTTATTCAAAGCCTCTAGAATGTTATTGCTATTGTGTCGTATTACAGGCGTATTACTGGTCACGCGATAATGATTGTTGTTTTAAATTATTTTCCATTTATATGCATACGAAATAGATTTTTTCTCTTTTAAAAAAAATAAACATTTTTTTTTTGTAAATTTAGTAGTTAATATGACAGTACTTACTTAACTTAGCAATAAATTTGTAAAAAAAATAATTTTGACAACAAATCTAAAACCGTTTGCATAAATGTGTTTAAAATATGACAAACTAATATTTCCCTTACTAAAAAGATTCCGGTATTTGTTTGTGTACATAGTTACTAGTTGTAAAAATGGTGTATTTTTATATATAAAAAAAAAAACTTTGCGTAATTGATTTTAAAAATTAGATTTTTCACTTTCAGAAAAGAAAAAAAGTAGTCGCTGCATCACAACTTTGAATGGTCTAAAATATTATGATGTCGGATTTTCACTAGCTTTTCTAGTCTACGAGATCTAAGTAGGAGGGACGGACGGACAGACAAACCACACAAAACTAATAGAAGCTTATATAAAATGTAATTGTATCAATTAGTTAGGATCAGTCCTGTAATTAAATGTGTAATAGATCTAGACTAGCAATAATAAATCTGTGCGATAAATATTTTACCTATTGTATTTGTTTAGCGCAATTTCATGCTTTTAACTTCTCAATACACTAAGATCTTATCACTTGTCCGGATCACTTTTTAAATGCATTAAGAAAAAAGAAAAGGGGACCAATTCAACTTATACCACCACATCTGTCATGTCCGATTTCTTTCCCCTGTACAATACCAAAAAAAAAATAATAATTAATTACCATTCGTTAATAACCAATTGGGCTTTTTAAATTCTTTTTTGTCAGGTGGAAGAAATATTTTCAAAAACACTACTTTATCCGAGATTGATTGTTGGAGAAATAACTATAAAAACACTTTACCAGACAGACAGAGTGAGTAAAAAACAAAGTTTAAACGGCACGGACGCACAGACGGACTAACAAAAAATCCACAAAAATAAATAGCGGCTACTTCGCTTTCGGAGGCCACTAAGAATGTTTTTTTTTTAATGTATTTGTAACAATTAAATTCCACTTCTGCTCCCTGTTGCCAGGATGATTGGTTATGAGGTTGTGACGGAAGTGAGCGACTTCAAGGGAGTGAACTTTACAGTTGTCAACTTTAATAATGGCTACCAATTTATCGCCACTGGCCGGTGTCTGTGAGTATTTAGGCAGTTCTCTAGGCGTTCTGTCAAATAACATATGATGGGTATAAATTAGCATATGGGCCTACAGACAAACACACCTTGAAGCATGTTTGTATCAAGCTAAAAACAAACAGATGTATTTGAATGGAAGTTTTTATAACTGGGTTTCTTTTTTATTTTGTACTAGTGAACTCGCCCACTCTCCAGAAATAAATACTCCCACCCCCTTTCAATTACACTCCTTAATCAAGGTGCTACGGTACATTGGACTTTTTTACCTTACCTTGACCTATCACGTATGAGACGCGATTGCTGAGTGGCAAAGCACTTGGCTTCCGAACCGGGGGTCTCGGATCCTGGTGAAGACTGGCATTTTTAATTTCGGGATCTTAAGATGCCTCTGAGTCCACTCAGCTCTAATGGGTACCTGACATGAGTTGTGGAAATTAAAGGCGGTTGGTAGTTGTGCTGGTCACATGACACCTTCGTTAACCGTACGCTACAGAAATAGATGACCTTTACAACATCTGCCCTATAGACCACAAGGTCTGGAAGGGGAACTAAAAATACTCTTTTTTTACCTATCCCTTAGTCTGTTGGACCGTTGCAAGATTTGTCGACCGTCTTTCTCTATTCCTCTCTGTCTTTACCTTGGTAAGAACATCTTTCAATGACAGGCCTGTCCATTCTTTTATGTTGTCTTCCCATCGCTTTCTCTGTCTGCTTCTTCTTCTTTTTCCTGGTACTGTTCCCTGAAGGAAGGTCTTTGCGAGCCCCGAAGACCTTGTAATATGGCCATAGATTTTTAGCTTGCATCCCACCCCCTCTAGACCGTGAAAGAATGCTGATTAAGTGAATGTATAGATCTGCTACACTTTTTAATATTCTAATGATAGGCCTTTAGATATTAGACTTAGAAGAAAGTGAGCAAAATGTTCCTGAACATTAATTTATTTAACTCTTGAATGAATAGGACCTACATGCGGAAATATTCGAAGACATATAAACCGTTCACGATTAATACTTTCTCGCTCTTAAGCAGAATTTAAATTTCCTTGTGTTTTATTTTGAAGAAATTATAACGGTCAAACTAGTCTTTCCAGTTTGGCTAAAATATGTATTATTTCTTTTCCTAAAGATATACATCAACTGTCAAATTTCTTTAGAGCCGTTTTTGAGATTCGATTTTCACCTTAATTGCCAACTTTGTTTTTAATACCACTGCGATAATCTATGAATGAAAATCGATAAATTCCGAATAGGGAAATTGTAATAAAAAATATTTAATAACCAGCATTTTTTTTTCGATGCTTGAGTATCTTGTAAGGTGTATTACTGATGTGAGTTGTATTACTAAGACACACATCACGTCACATCAATTACAAACGAACAGGATCAATGCACAGTAACTAAGTTCACTCTAGATGAAAATAGAATTTTAGTGCAGAATGGGCCACAGCAGAGTTAGTCACTAAAACGATGTTATCCCTTCAAGAGCCTAGCTCTAGCAGTAACTGTCCTCAAAGTCTACAATACTAATCTCTAACTCGATGCCTATGTCGTCACTAGAAAATGTCGCGTTCAAAGTCAGTCTACTACAGTGCGTTCCTAAACTAATCTGTCTAGACTCTAGACTAAAGAGGCCAATCCTTGATATACAGCTGCGGTCACAGGTTCGGCCTCTGTAGTCACCAGGCGCTGCGGTCACAGGTTCGGCCTCTGTAGTCACCAGGCGCTGCGGTCACAGGTTCGGCCTCTGTAGTCACCAGGCGCTGCGGTCACAGGTTCGGCCTCTGTAGTCACCAGGCGCTGCGGTCACAGGTTCGGCCTCTGTAGTCACCAGGCGCTGCGGTCACAGGTTCGGCCTCTGTAATCACCAGGCGCTGCGGTCACAGGTTCGGCCTCTGTAGTCACCAGGTGCTGTTGCTCTTTCACCCTTCTTTCTACTTCTGGTGTGTATGCCATCTACAATCCAGGACCCTTTCTTAATGCTCGCTCTCCATGTGGATCTATCGAAATCTAGGGCCTCTTTTTCTCAACTTTTTCCCAACAACTAGTGTCGATTTTGAAGAGCTTCATGTCGCGTTTGCATACATCAGTTACACCTAAAAAGTGGGCGACTATTGTACATAGGTCTATGCTATTTCCTTTTAATACCAAAAGGTAAGTGTGTGTGTGTGGGTGTATGTGTGTGAGAATGTGTATGTGTAACTGCTTGTAATATGCAATGTAAGACTATTGCCTTCTTTTTAAAATTGTATCTTGTTCAGCAATGAAAATGCCCCTTGCAGAGTCGGAAGCCAGGCCAGGTGCAAACAAATCTACAAGGCCCACTGGACATTGGTTTGGACTCATGAACTTGGCGCTCAACTGGTTGCCCACGAGGTGCCATCGCACTGCGAATGTTTAAACTTTGGCAGCGCCACCTACCCGATCTCAGCCCAGTCTAACTATGGGAATGTGGACACAACATTGGACATTGTTTCCAAACCTTAAGGAATTCAAGTCTTGCTGTATGAAAGCTTAAGGTACTACAATAAAATAAAGAATAAAAACCCCAACTACTTTTGTCATTGTTGAATTCAGTACTATTAGCTTACATTCTCTGGGTGGAAGGAAACATTGGGTCAGAGAGTTGCAAGTTTGGAAATCGGCCACTTAGAGGTTTGTCTAAAAAGACACTTCACTGTCAATGATTTATATAGACAGAATTAGAATACACATTAATTATTCAATCGTAAAATAAACTTTTAAAATTGAAAGAACATCTAAGAAGTCAACTAGAAAACAGACCAGAGCTGAGGGATTTATCACAAATAAATTACCCGTTTAACTAGAATCTAGACTAAAATCATTGGTAAAATCATAAACCATTGAGACAATCAATGACAGATGGCTAATTTGTTAATAAGCAAAAATATATTTTAAAACAACACTATAAAAAGTATCGAAATACTCCAAAAGACCCAAAGAGAAAGACATATTTCGTATTCAATAGGCTAGGACAAATGGTTGTAAGAATTCTTTAGTTCCAAGTGAACTTAGGGAACGACTTGATGGAATGCTACAGCCAGGAAAACAAAGACGTATTCTCCTGGACATAGAGGGCGCTATATGACAGTTCACGAAACCAAATCTTTCCACATTCCCAGCTGTTCCTAGCAGGATAATAAGAGAAAGGCTGGTCCATTCTTTTCTGTTGTACATCCAACTTCTCTTTAGACGAGCCTTTCTTCATGCTCCTGACACTGTATCTTGAAGGATGACGTTTGACTGTATTACAATATCACCAAAACAAGCTCAGCGTTCGTCTCTTCACAGTACTTTTTGACAGCCAGAGTGCTGACTTGTAATAGTGCACACTCATTTCTTTTTCTTTTCCTGGTATCTGATACCCAGCAGTTTTCTGTAGCAGTTACTTTCAAAGGTTTGAATTCTTCCTTCAGTCTCAGCGTTCAGTGTCCATCTCTTATAACCATATACTATATAGAGGTGAATATACCACTAGAGAAGAAAACAGTTTTAATTACAATATAGTCCACTAAGAGAAGGCCAAATGTATTAAAAGTTGTAAACCAGTTAGTAGCAGAATAATCGCCATTCTAGTCCGGAGTGGCATAGTGGGGAAATAACTATTTTTGATTACTTGTAAACACAGGAGTGATTCCCCTTACGAAGCTTATTTAAGGGCATGTAGGCCGTGATTAACCATGGTTTAACTCTTTCGCTTCGTAATTATTTTAATTTAATGAGTTCAAATCAGCGTTGGTATCGTACATTAGGAGAGAAAGAGTTAATTGCCACTTGCTCCTGAGTTACCGGCTGAACCACTGGACCTGTGTTGTGAACTGTATATATTATATTTTTTCTGTTAGTTATTGGTCATGTGTCTTGGGGTACTCGGGAGAAGTGTATCCTCTTCTGGAGATCTTTGGCTAAGTATATCTTTAGTCATTATTGTATTTTATATAATGTGATTAATTAGTAGAAATAGCCTCACATGATTTCCAGGCTGTATAATTTTACCCTGATGTTATGCATCCTGGGGTACTCCCAAACGAGACAGATTTTTTCTAGCCTTTTCTCTGAGGGATTCAACTCTGTAATGAATTATCAGATAGGTTTTACCGAACGGATGTCTACAGGTGGAATTCAATGAAGCTTATGGGCTCATAGGTTTCCCTGAAGCTTATAACTCATCATGACCCTTTGTTTGTTTTGGCTAAAAGTGGCTGTGTTGGCCAGAAGCCTGTAACCCCAGAGTGGCCAAAAGTGGTCGTGTTTTGACCTGAGGCCTGTCATCTTCATTTTTGTTTTTACACTGATGTGTGATTTCCCGGATTGGACAGTAGATTGTATATTTCTTATCTTATCTTATCTTATATAATACAGACGTTACTTCAAAAAAGAAGATGATTACGTCCTACGCGTCATGCATTTAGTCATGCATATTAACCAATGACTTAAATTCTGCCAAGTCACTGGTTTTTCTGGCTAGCTCTGGCAACCCATTCCATGCTCTAATAGCACTAGGGAAGAAGGAGTATTTGTACAAATTTGTCCTAGCATATGGGACGAGGAATGTGCCTTTATTTTTGTGTCTTTCAGAGTATTTTATTAAATTTTGTTTTTGTATTTGAAGATTATGGTTCAGTGTTTTATGTATAATTGCTACTTTACTTTTGAGTCTTCTGTCCTGAAGGCTTTCTAAATTTAGTGATTTTACTAATGGTGTTACCCTAGTCAAATGTGAATATTCGTTTGTTATGAATCTCACTGCTCTATTTTGTGTTTGTTCCAGTTTCTTAATGTTTTCTTGAGTTGAGGGGTCCCACACGGTGGATGCATATTCTATTATTGGCCTAACCAGGGTTAAATAACATTTTAGTTTTATGTTCTTATTTGATTTATAGAAATTTCTTTTAATAAACCCTAATGCTTTGTTGGATTTTTTTATAGTTTCATCAATATGTGGATTCCATGACAGTTTTTCATTTATTATAACACCTAGGTATTTTGAGTTTTTAGTCTGTGTTACTGGTTTGCCATGAATAAGATAAGTGGAATTAATTTGTTTTAGTTTTTTTGTTACTCTTAACAACTGACATTTTTCTGGGTGGAAAGACATGCTCCAATTTGATTCCCATTTCTGTAATTCATCTAATTCTCTTTGTAAAATATCTGTGTCTTGTTTTGTTTTTATTGTTCTATATATTATGCAATCGTCTGCAAATAATCTGACTTTTGTTCCTGAACTAATGCAATTTGGTAAATCATTTATGTAAATTAAAAATAGTAGTGGACCCAAGACTGTTCCTTGAGGTACACCTGAGTTTACTGTTATTGGTGTTGATTTAGAGCCATTTATTATTACAGTTTGTTCTCTCCCTATCAGAAAATCTTTAATCCACTGATGCAGTGGACCGTTAATGCCGAAATATTTTAATTTTTTAAGCAAACTATGGTGGTGAACTTTGTCAAAAGCCTTGGAAAAATCTAGTAAGATAGCATCTATTTGTTCACTATTATCTAAACCTTTTGAGAAATCATCAATTAGTCCTATTAGTTGTGTTTCACATGATCTATATTTCCTAAAGCCATGTTGGTATGGGGTGAGGACATTATGTTTGTCTAAGTGGTTTATGATGTTGCTACATATTATGTGTTCTAGTATTTTACATGTGATGCTGGTAAGTGATACTGGTCTGTAGTTTCCTGGATCAGATTTTTCTCCTTTTTTAAATAGGGGGGTGACATTAGCTTCTTTCCAGTCCTTTGGTACTCTGCCCTGGTTAAGCGATGCCTGAAAGAGTATTTTGAACACTGGGGCTAGCTCATTGCTTAGTTCTTTGAGTAATCTAGCTGGAATACCATCAGGTCCAGACGCTTTATTTGGTTTGGTGTTGGCTAATAGTTTTTTAATTCCATTTTCTTGTACTAAAAAATCTTCTATGTTGTCTACTTGGTTCAAATTAAGAAATATGTCTTTGTCTCCTGGGGCTGAGAATGCTGATGCAAAGTATTTGTTTAGGATGTTTGCTTTAGTTTCATTATCATTATGTATTATGTTATGTTCATCTTTTAATGGCGCTATGCCTGTTGTTTCCATTTTCTTAGACTTAATGTATGACCATAGGTTTTTGTTGTTATCTTTAGATATTACATTGTTTATGTATTCACTCTGCAGCTGTCTGCTTACTTTTTGGGTTAGGTGTTTAATTTTTATATACTTTTTGTAAACTCTTTCTTCCTTGGTTTCTTTAAATTTTCTATATAGGTTTTCCTTCTGTTTACAAAGCTTCTTTAGTCTATTATTAAACCAGCATTTATTTATTTTGTTTGATGTGTATTTAGTTGGTATATGATTTTCTATAATGCTTTTAAGATGGTTTTTAATGAAATTCCAGAGGTCATCGACTGGTTGGTTAATGTCTTTTTCTAATAAGAATGTTTGTTGAAAGTTTAATGCAGCTTGGTGTAGTTGTGTTAGGTTACATTTATTCCAGAGTAAGATTTTTCTTTTGGTTTTTGTATTGGCTACTGCTTTTATCTGACTGTGTATTTTTATGATCTCATGGTCTGATAGACCAGGGATAATATCATAATCAACTACTAATCCAGGTCTGTTGGTTAAGAAGAGATCTAATGTGTTGTTTAATCTAGTTGGCTTTTTAATGATTTGATCTAAACTTAGGTTGTGTAAAGTTTCTATGAAAAGCTCATTTATGTCCTTAAGGTTTTGGTGTTTATCTATGGTTAGTGTTTTCCAATTTATATCAGGTAGGTTGAAGTCACCCATAATCCAAAAAACTGCATTTTTATTTGTCTCTTTAAGTGTAGTAATCTGATTACATAGTTCCTGCATGTATTCTAAACTAGAATTTGGTGGTCTGTAAATGCTGCCTATTATAAGGGATGTTGAGGTGGTATTAATTTTACAAAATGTAGATTCTATGTTTTTTGAGTTAGGTAAGGTAATTTCTTCAGCTATAAGAGTGTTTTTTATTGCTAAAAGTACTCCTCCATGATTATCAGCCCTATCTTTTCTAAAAATTTCATAATTACTATTGAAAATTTCTGCATTATAAATTTCAGGATGTAGCCAAGTTGTAATATATGACTAGGATGGTTTGCCATACTATTTTTGAATGTGTAACTTTTGTTTATTTTGTGTTGAGAAGGCCTGTGAGTTGATGGCCATTTATTTACACATTTATTTTACTTATGTAAATAAACTTTGATTATATGTTTACCTGCGACTTTGTTAAAATTAAGTCTTGTTTTGCATACATTAGTTTAATTGTATACCTAGAGGTTATACTTAATAACCTAGGAAATACAAGTAGGGACCAATATGCCACTGGACGAACGTGCCAGCACTGGGCCCAGCACACCTTTAACACTGATCTGTTGATCTGAAATACCTAAATCTAGCTATAAGTCTAATTGAATCTTTTTAACTATACCCGCTAATAGGAAAATTAATTTATCAAAATTTTGTTATGTAGAATAGGGTGCTCTTTTAGAATCAATTCCCATTATTATGTAACATGGGGTACTCTTACAGCAACCTCATTCAATATGTAACATGGGGCTAGACCTCTCAATATAACAATTATTCATGTGTGTGCCCCAACGTATGATTATAAAAAGTTTGTAAAATGATTGACAAGTTTCGGAGGTTCCTTCAAAGTTGAAGATAATTTACTTCCTTGTCAAAACCTCCCGTAGGACGACGGGGGATGGCAGCGGGCAGGGTATGAACCCAGGACCATCTAGAAGTCCGAACGACAGTTCAGCGCGCATACCGAACGACCAGGCAGCCATACTTTCTTTGTAATTACTATCAGTGCTAAAAATTTCATGTTTACAAATATATTATTTTGTGAAAATGTGTATCGGTAAGGCTATGTACTTCAAATAAGCCAGTGTCCTAAAAAAGAACAGATCTGGGGTAAAAGACACGTCAAAGAAAGACCTGTAAATGCGCGGTCTTCAGCAGCTTCTCTTGTTTTATAGCCTGTATCGGGTTAGATCCCAACACTACGTATTTGAGTATATATATATTTTTTTCAATTATTAATCTTGTTTCTGTGGCAAATGCAGCACAAGAACAACAATAATGTGGCTAGATGAGGAAGTCCTGGACCCAGGTCTCTCAAGAACGCTAGGGCTCAAACTGTGCAATGTAAATAGAATCAATACATTTCTACCAAGGACGAACACACAAATTAAACAAATTCAAAAGTAGAAATATTTGATTCGTTTAATTAAGTAGGTCTCTACAAATACTGATGAGTTAATACAAAAGTACAAAATGGTAAAATCATTTAAATGACAACAAAACAAAGTTTGCTAACTACAAACACAGTCTACAAACAATTCAGATATTAGTGGGAAAATGGGAAACATAATAGAATTCTGTCAACTGGGAATTAATTTTTATCTTTAGATTTCCTTTGTATCAAACAGTAAAATAGAGGGGACATAATTTCACAGACACTTTATGAAGTTTTTTCCTTTTGCAAATGGCTATATAATAGGTTATCTCCCTTTGAGCTAGCAACTGACTATTCAATACTAGATCTATATAAACACGCCAGGACTAATGATAACAGTGTAAAATGCACATAGAAAAGAAATCTAAATCTATATTTGATCATTACAAAAATAATAATAATAATTAAAAAAACGATTTCAAAAATCAAATGGAATGGAGAAAGTGATTTTTTTTTTGTTCTTAGCAAATGAAAAATTGCTTTTTTTTTTCTTTTACATCTTAAAAATCAAGTAACAAAATTTTGTTTGTTTGTCTCAGGAATGTAGGAAGTTTGCACAGCAAATGTTAATCTTTATAAATTAATATAAAGAGATACTTCAGTATAAGAAGATATTTTAGTATAAGTAGATAAATTCATATAAGTAGACAATTTAATATGAAGAGAATTTAGGTCAAGAGATAATTAAGTGTAAATTGATAAATTCGTATAAACAAGAAACTGGAAGCAGAGAGACAACAAAGACTAGCTGAAAAGTTTTGATGGAATATCCGAGAGACAGACTATAAGATTAGTCAATGGTGAAGTGTTAGACTTCAGTCCATCAGTAGGGTGTAGACAAACTCTTGGAAAAATTGTAAAGGTAGATATACATAGCAGTTCAAAAGCAGAATGTCTACTTTATCAGATTGTTGTAACTCATCAATGACATGCTCTTAATTAGTAGAACGTTACTCCCCCAGTAGTCCAGCAGTTAAAAATTAAATCACAAAATGTACAAAGTCAGCAATCAATGTTATAAACTGTGTAAATAAAACATTGCATGGATCAAGAAGTAGAGCTGAAGCAGCAGTTGTATCACTGACATATAAAACTAGTGGAGGGAAGTGAGGGAAAGATGACCTTGACACGTGTACATTATGAATGCTATAAAGCTGAAGAGCTCCATGTTCAAACAGTATTGAGACTGATCGAAGAGTTATCAGACATCCCTTTCAGAACTGAACGATAGGGGAAGGAAAGGGGCGGGGGGAGAGAAAGGGTAAAAGGGGACATTTACACAGATACCGTGGAATGATACAAGATGTAGAAATATTAATAGAATCAGACATAAGAAAACACACACAACGTTTGGTGATCAAGGAACAAACTATAGTCAACAAATTTTGTAGAACTTGTTCTACTTTTAGCAATAGGATTGTAAATACTAAATGATATATATAGAGAGAGCTTTGATGAATTTACCAGTATAAGATATATACAATAATACAATTACATTATATCTGTGTACTAGGAATGAAAGTAATTTACAAAGAAGATTTTCTAAAAAAAATAATTTTTGTGGTATTTTGTTTTTCATAAAACTTTTTATAAATTTTGCCAAAAAAAAAAAGCATGCAATAATCAAGAAAATTAAAATGCAATTTTGTACCAGCACAACGTTTTGAGATACAAGTTTCTACATGAATAAAGAATTATAGCTTTGAATGAGTCCGTCACTTCATTGTCTGGTCATCTTATTTACAGAAATTTCATCTCTGGTCATTTAATCCCCAATTAAATAAATCTTTTTATGTCATTGTGTAATGGTGCCTGTAAAGACTTTGACTTAAAGCCCCCATTAACCTAAAATATGCAAATAAACTGTTTGATGATACTTAAGCCCCTGTCGTTACTCGAATTTAGAGATCTACAACAAATAAAGAGAACTATCAAACATTATGCAGAAAAATTATAAAATGGGTAGGTTTAGAGTTTGAAAGTATCTAGCATGGTGAGGGCAGGCATAGCTATGCAGAGAAATCTAACAATGTAATTGTAAATAAAATGTAACAATTCAGATATATTGAGAGGCTTGGTGTGTTTTTCGTTAATTTGGTTCACTCTGAGCTAGGGGATGTCAACAGTATCCTGTGCATATAGCATCAAAGCTTTATTCATCTTTTCTCCAAGGTGCCATGAAATAGGAGAGGCCGGGGGGTTAGGAGATATTCTTGGGAGTGTGTTATTATCATAATAAAGGGCCCAGGTGAGGTGGAAATAGTGAAAATCTTACGAGACATAAGAAAAAAACAAAGGAATCATGACCATGCTGCTGGTGACATCTTAATACAGTGTTCTTACACTTTATCATCATTTGTCAATCATTCTTTCCTTCACTAGTCTTGATTTTGTCCCCATGACTATGGGTGCATCAATTTTAACTTTGAGATAACTTTCCAATTATTCCAATAAAGGCTTTCAATACTAAGAGGGTGAATTGTTATCTCTTAATTAATTTTTGTTTAAATCCTGTTGAAACATTAAAGTGGAATTGGACCATCATTTGTATCCATGTATATAATTCTATGTATATATTTCTATCCATATTTCTACATTTGTTTATTGCTAGTTTAGTTATCAACAAGAGTATAAATCCCACTACAGACATGGACACAAATACTTGTTCATACATTTTCTCATTGGAATTTCTTGGATAAAAGGATCTGAGGAGGGGGATTGAGTGATCAGTGGACTTAAATGACCAGGATTAAAATGACTGGACATCCTTTGAATACAAATACTGTGAATTTTTATTGAATCTGACGATTGGTACTTAGCAAACCATATTATCTTTAGATTGATTTGTTTACTCTTGATATTAATCGAAATGTTTACTGCATTTAGCTTACAAGTACAAAGTACATCTTCATGGCCCGAAACGATACTGTAAGCCAAACACCCAATCAGATCGTTAGCATCTAAGAATTTGCTATAGATGTATTATATATGATTAGATTGTTAACCAGTAGTCTGAGACTAAAATACAGGAAGAATAACTCATCTACTGGGGAAAAAAAAGTATGTTACTAAGTTTAAAAAAAAATAAATTTTTTAAAGCTGTGCTGTCAGTAATTATTTTCACAAAGTGAGATAGGTCTATGTAGAGAGAGCACTGGAAGACTATATAAATTAGGGTTACTTTTCTTTTAAAAATGACTGACCAAAATTAATTCAGAGATGTAACTGAGCAACATTATTTGAATAAATAACAAACTGAGAAAAATTCAGATAAACAAGAAAACATAAAAAATAAACTTACCTAAAAAAAACTACAACCCAAAATTGGTCAAACCTTAGCTTACTGCTTCATTGAACTAGACTAAACCTAGCAGCATCTCTGATATTACCATCTTCTGAAGACAAAACTTACAAGAAAATGATACAATTAAGTCAATGCACTACAACATTGATTCTGTCTATCATCAGATGCACTTTAGAAGTTGGAATGAGGACATGAGAAAAGTTTGATCAACAGAATGGAATCATTGCTTTTGGCATTAACCCTTTAAATACATAATTGCATAATGGAAAGGTCAACACTTTGTCTCTATTGAGTAGCTTGCTGTGGTTGAAAAAGAGTTAAAATGGTTAACTTTTGACACATAACAAGAAAACATAATTGAATAGACCACATAGCCCTGATCTGACAAGTAAGCAAACACTCAAAGACTTAAGACTACTTGTCAGCTACAGTAAGCAGCACATCATACAGCTCCATTACTAACTCTTGGGTAGCAATACAATAGTTGAAGTAAACCCTACATTGTTTGCATTCAAAAATAACTCAGAGCTCTCTAACCACAACATAGTACAAGGCCAGACTATTTAAATTTCTTTTTAAAAAATGTGCATTGAGAGACGCACATTATTTCAATGATACAGATGTTTTGTGAAATAAATATTCAAACAGTGTGGAGTTTCTACATCACTAAAAATTCATTGATATTACCATAACATATAACACACCTTGCTAATGGTCAACATGCATAGCTAACAAAACAAAAGCTTTAGTTTCATATCATCTAGTTACCTTAAAATTTACACAGCGCAGGCAATATCCTTTGTCCTTAAGAGCACCGTGCAGCATTAGAGCAGCACAAAGTTTTAAAGCTGCTCATTTGAACAATTTTGCTCACTAAATAGAAATATTTGAGAAAAATTCTGTTCCTGCAGTGTGTAAACAAAAACAAAAATAGTAAAAGTAAAAATGTAAAAGACAAATGGAATTACATAAAAACCTTTCTATCAATGTAACAGAAAATCAGAAAACCAATTTATGTTACAATATACACTTCAAAAAAATATTTATAAAATTAAAACTAATAACAAAAGAACATGATTGTACTATTAATTTTGTCAAGAGGTGGCGTATTTGGACAAAAGTTTTACATTGAATGTAATAAAAAGAAATTCAAGGCACTTAACAAGCAAGGAATGATAATCATCAGTAAAAAAAATGATCAGAAAATAATTGGTTTCTGGACTGGCAGCTTGTTCTGGTTTGGTGGATGAAAAGTTAATACAATACATTCAGAAAAAATATCTCAATTAGAATACAAATTATTTTAAACATTCTTTTTGCCAGTGGATTATAACATATTAAAATTCTATATCTGGTTATGGGTTAGGGCTGATCTTTGACAGCCTTGAGGTTGCAGACATAAATGTAGACAACTATGTACATTTAACTCAGTAAAGATAAATACTTCAAGTAGAAAAAAAAATGTTGAGTGGCAAAATATTCAAATAGTTACAGAAATATCTGTAAAGTTTGCATCTGGAAGTAAACTTATGGTAGTGCTACTGACACCATTTGTTCTTGCAATATCCATCTTAAAATTAATTTTTTTTTTATTTTTAAAAGTGGTGAAAGAGAAATTATGTGGTGTGGTGGAAAAGTGATTGACTGTTAGACAGAAGGTTCTGAGTTCAGATCATGCTAAAGGGTTTTCTACTTAAGGATTTTAAGGTGTCCAAATATCTTGCTAAAAAAAATCGTTCATTTAGGTCAGTGTTTCCCAAACTTTTTCCTTAACGGAACAATTCACATTTTATGAGTATTTAGCAGAACACTTTGCTTATTTTTAGAATGATTAATTCAGGTGGTGACCTACTTGCTAATTATTCCAATAGTTGTGGAACACCTATTCAGGCGTTACGGAACACAAGAGTAGTGTTCGGCTAAACACAGTTTGGGAAACAGTGATTTAGGTAAAAAGTTACAGTTCAGGAGCATGAGTCAAATGAAAGATAACTCTACACAATTTTACAACCAGTAGAGTTGTCCTCAGTTCTTGTGGAGTGTTTGGCCAGGATGGGAACACAATTTAAGTGAGAGAAACAAGATGCTCCCCTACTCTCAACATGGAAACTGGGGGCAATGTGAAACCCTGTGGTTATCATAAAGGTAATAAAACATAAACTATCAGCCATCACAACTCAGTGACCACACAACCTTTGTGAAGTAACAATGAGGTGACCACAACAACAAAACAGGTCATCACAACCGAATGGCAAGGAAAAAAAAAGTGGATATCACAACCTGATGGCAAGGGATAAGATAGCAGATCACTGGAAATTATGATAGGTTGTTACGACCTGATATTGCTATTCGTAATTCTGGCATCATTTTTATCAGGTGCAGGTGTTGTAGGTGATATGGAATGCTACCTAGAAAGGCAAGGTGATAACAAATTTGTGGCAAGGACAATCTGTGTTGTTGATTGTGCATAAATAATATCACATGAGATAAGACATAAAATATTTAGAAAAAACATTTCAAAATGATACAAACATTAATACATGATATTTTTAAGCATTATGACCTTCAATTACTGACCAAAGTCTAAGGGCATTAGTAAAAAATAAAGATATTAAAAAAAAAAAACAGGCAGAAATAAGAAAACAAGAAATAATACAATATTTCTCATAATTTTATAATTTTATAGCAATATCTGAGAATTCAACTGTACTACATAAAAATAGTTAAAATTAATTCAATAAAATGTTTCCCTTTGCTGCAACTTTTTTTTGTTATATCTACAGCCCATTTCTAAAACCTAATATGTTAGCCTGTTCTGTGTAACTCTTATTCCACCTTGCATTCTTGGATGGTATAGGATACAGTTTGAAAATACTAATCAAGCTTTTTTTTTGTTTCCTACGCAGAATTTGTTGTTTTTTTTTGTTGTTTTTTTTTATAGCTTTTATATAGCGCTACTTTCATGCTTATAGCATGCTCAGAGCGCTTTGGTCCAATCTCATTTGTGGACCGGTGGGGGGGAGGGGATATCTAGGAGTTGGTTTTCCGTGCTGCCTTTAGGCGCTCAGTAAACCCAACTCTGCCCGAGTCGGGTGTCAAACCTCGAGCCCCCTTCTAGGTAGCCAAGACAAGCCGAGTTCAAGCGCACTTAGCCTCTCGACCACGCTTCCCACAACCGAAAGTTCAAGAAGATTTGATAAAAGAAATGATGATAAAAAAATGTAATTACTAGTGTTGCTCAATCTTAAATAGTCACTTCATGATCAAAGTCATCTCATACCTACAGATCAACCCAGGAATGAACTCACATCATAACTCACAATTGATAGATGTGCAGACGGTTAAAACATCATTAAACTAAGATAAATTCATATTTTCTTTTCAAGTCATAATCATACAAATATATAGAGAGAGAAGTTATTTACAAAAATATTTTTTAACTGATATGCAAAATGGTGGCTACTAAATTCATATGATATTCAAAAAAATCTTAACATTCTACATAAAAAAAAGCTATTACTGATAAAAGATTACTTTGTGCCTGCTATGAGAAATGCATATGATCTTAGAGATTAAGAATAACATGAACTTTGAACTTTACAATGGCCAGTGATGTGAATTACAGAAACTTATAGACATAAAAGTCTGGTTTTTCAAAATAACTAACTCCTTATTTGAAGTAAAACAGTAAAAATGGACAACAGTAACAAGCTACAAAGAAAGTTTTAAAATCTCAAACATTCATGAAAATCTGTATATAATATAACTGATCTGAACTTTTAAGTACAATGTTCCTTCCTCTCAAATTGAGAACCACAGAATACAAAGCAACAAATGACACAATTGAATACTGCCTTTGAACAACCAACGTTTTGGTACTTGAAAGTTAAAGTGATATTTTTTTTACATTTTGTAAAGACTTCAAATTAACTTATCCTGTGAATATCTGATGCATCAGTTTGGAGTACCACATGCAGCATATTATGCACAACCTTGACCTTTTCATTAAGAGGGTCAACAGTATTGTTCCATACTTCTCAGCTCAATGATATGAGACAAGGCGTCCTTGACATCTGGATCAATATGGCCCTGTAAGAAAAAGGAATGAGTGACATGTTTAAGTCAAGCTGACCTACACAGCAATTAAGATTTAGAAAAAAGGGCAGCTTGCTACTACAGCAAAGAGAACAGCCCTTAATGCTTCAATAAAGACATCTAACCTATACAGCACTTAGTACCTCAACAGAGGACAGCTTACCTGTACAGCACTCAACAAATGGGTTCTGTAAGTGCTGACTGTTTCTGCATGCTTTCTTTCCCAATCCTGGTAATAGACAAGAAGAACGTCAATGGGTGACATGTCACAAGACGCAGAAATAGCTATGGGGGATGGTCTTTGTGATGACCATTACCAGAGAAACACTATTAGTTGTTTTTTTCTGGGGGTTTTTTATAGTGTTTTACAGTGTCCAGTAGAAACTTTGATTTTTGTTTAGCAATTAATTAGATAAAACTTCTGCAAGAGAGAAAGAGATAGAAGTAAAGAGAGGACAACTTACAGCACACTCTGTAGTTAGTTTAGCTATTTGCTTCTTTAACAGAATTATCTCCTCCTGATTTCTCAACATCTCCTCCTGATGGGAGGCTGGATTGATTGCAGCTTTGGCTTCTGCAAGACTGTTCTGGAGGTGCTTCACCTGAAGAGGACAAAGAATTTTCTTTTAATTGACCACCAGAACACTGTCCACTATGCTTTTTTTTTTCTTCAGCTCCCTCTATTTCATTCAGCTGACTCACACTACTTCCCCAATAACTGTGTGTGAGTGTTTAGGAAGGAAGGAAGATAACTTACATTATCTTATATTTTATGGATCAGCTTATAGTAACAACACTGGAATGCTTTGTCTATAATTGATTATAAAATATCCTATACAAAACAAAACAATAACGTTTTGGAGTTTATCTACATAAAAATCAAACATATAATGTATTTGGAAAGAATTGTTTAAAAACTTAAAGATCCTTAGAGATGATTTTACTGTCATGCATAAGCTACTTACCTTTTTCTCAATGGCCACATTGTGTTTGGACAAGCCATGCACAACATTTTCCATTTCCTCCTTTTCTACAAGCAACTCTTGGAACTCTGCCTTCAATTTCTCATAGTCATTAGTTCTACTGTTATCAGTCTTTGTATCTCTCAACAGGGGGACAGTTTTTTCCAGGTCCTGAAGCCTCAGGAAATCTCTCTGACATCTCTCTTCCAAAGCAGACTTCTCCTGAAGCAAAGCTCTGTAATCAGACTTGAACTTCTGCAGCTTTTCATGGTCTTTAAGATGTCTGGATTCTAATGCTTCTTTCTCTTTGAGCAGCTCAGCAAACTCATCCTCCAGCTGCTGGACTTTGGTCAGATCTACTTCTCCCACAGCTTGGAAATTGATGCGCTCCTCTAGCGCTTCTTTCTCCCTCAGGAGATCAGCAAAGTCTGATTCAAGTTGGAGCAGCCTCTCAGCATCATCTCCTGTATTACTTCTAGCCTCGTGGAGAAGTTCCTCCAAGCTGACTTTCTCTCTCAGCAACTCATCACAAGTGTATTTCAGCAGCTCTATCTCAGCTTCGAAATGTTTCACCTGGGAGTCTTCATCAAGCCGTGCCTCACTCTGGTACAGCTGCTCCTGTAGCATCTCTTTCTCTTTGTAAAGCTCAGCAAATTCTGCTTTCACATGCTGCAACTCTTCCTCTAACAGCATCACTCTGTCTCCAATATCACCAGACCTTGTAGTTTCTTCATTTTTATGTTTCTTTTTGAGGCCATCATTCCAGTCTTTTTTGACTTCACTAGCTTCCTGTTCTGAACTGGACAAATGAACTTCTACCATTGACTCCTGTATATTTGTCAGAGCTAGTTGTTCTACCACTTCTCTGCTGGGCATGACTTGATCAAACTCTCCTTCATTTTGTGTCCCTTCACTGAGCTGATCAGGGCTGAGATGTTTCCCTTCTAATTTTTCTTTCTCTCTCAAAAGTTCTCCAAAATCAATTTCCAACTGCAAGAGTTTAAAAATAATGTGATCCAAGCAAGCAGTGTTTATATGCATACATACATACAAATATATACAACTGAACATACAGTTGACTCAACAACTTGAGATTTCCCAAGAAAAGAGGAGAGTATAATTTAAATATTCAAATACAAATTTGTTTATAATTAAATAAAAACTTATTTTAGCTTTAATTCCAACATAAAATACATGTTGAATAGCTAATTTAAAGCACTTTTGCCGTATGTAAATCAAAAACATATTAAATAAATATTATAACAAAAATTATGTCAAAAAGAGCCCAAATAATGGTACAGAAGGTGGGGAAATATTTGGTCTTCAAATAAATTAAAAAAAACAAAAAACTATCCAGTAATGTTTCTTAAGCAGATAGAAAACATTTTTTTTTACCAATTTATACAAAAAATTTATTCAGTCGCACAATTCAGTGGATGATTCAGCAAACCTTGAAGAGGTCAGCAATCAGTGAAACTGAAGATACTGGACTAACATGGGAGCAGATAAAGAAAGCTGCTAAGAACCGGGTTCAGTGGAGAGATGTGGTTGCAGCCCTATGCTCCCCTGGGAGTGCACATGATAAAGTCAGTAAGTGACATCACAAATAAGGACCACACCTAACTAACATTTTTTACAAATGTAATTTGGTTCCAATAATTATTGTTATAAAGTCTATCATTACTAATATACTAAAACAATTAATATATAGTCATTTAAGAAAGTACTACAGAATGTTATTCCATTAAAAAAAAACATAAAGATTCTAAATTGACCTGGCCAAAGTCAGTCTGTAAAGCTTCATGCTGCTGACAAGTTTCATCCAGCTCAGAGGTTAGCTGCTCCTTCTCAATGGTCAAATTGTTGACCTCATCGGTCAGACTCTGAACTTCTTCCATAAGAATGTTGTGGTCATGCTGTTGATGAACCAAATACAAACAAACATGTATGTTACTGGAGTCCTTCACCTCTCAACCTAACCCTACAATCATGTATGTTACTGGAGTCCTTCACCTCTCAACCTAACCCTACAATCATGTATGTTACTGGAGTCCTTCACCTCTCAACCTAACCCTACAATCATGTATGTTACTGGAGTCCTTCACCTCTCAACCTAACCCTACAATCATGTATGTTACTGGAGTCCTTCACCTCTCAACCTAACCCTACAATCATGTATGTTACTGGAGTCCTTCACCTCTCAACCTAACCCTACAATCATGTATGTTACTGGAGTCCTTCACCTCTCAACCTAACCCTACAATCATGTATGTTACTGGAGTCCTTCACCTCTCAACCTAACCCTACAAACATGTATGTTACTGGAGTCCTTCACCTCTCAACCTAACCCTACAATCATGTATGTTACTGGAGTCCTTCACCTCTCAACCTAACCCTACAATCATGTATGTTACTGGAGTCCTTCACCTCTCAACCTAACCCTACAAACATGTATGTTACTGGAGTCCTTCACCTCTCAACCTAACCCTACAAACATGTATGTTACTGGAGTCCTTCACCTCTTAACCTAACCCTACAATCATGTATGTTACTGGAGTCCTTCACCTCGCAACCTAACCCTACAATCATGTATGTTACTGGAGTCCTTCACCTCTCAACCTAACCCTACAATCATGTATGTTACTGGAGTCCTTCACCTCTCAACCTAACCCTACAAACATGTATGTTACTGGAGTCCTTCACCTCTCAACCTAACCCTACAAACATGTATGTTACTGGAGTCCTTCACCTCTTAACCTAACCCTACAATCATGTATGTTACTGGAGTCCTTCACCTCTTAACCTAACCCTACAATCATGTATGTTACTGGAGTCCTTCACCTCGCAACCTAACCCTACAATCATGTATGTTACTGGAGTCCTTCACCTCTCAACCTAACCCTACAATCATGTATGTTACTGGAGTCCTTCACCTCGCAACCTAACCCTACAATCATGTATGTTACTGGAGTCCTTCACCTCTCAACCTAACCCTACAATCATGTATGTTACTGGAGTCCTTCACCTCGCAACCTAACCCTACAATCATGTATGTTACTGGAGTCCTTCACCTCTCAACCTAACCCTACAATCATGTATGTTACTGGAGTCCTTCACCTCTCAACCTAACCCTACAATCATGTATGTTACTGGAGTCCTTCACCTCTCAACCTAACCCTACAACAGAAATCTACAAAAAACCTTTTTTTTTCAACTTTTTTTTGTACCTGCGATGTAATTACTGACATTCCATTTTGACATTCCATTTTGTTAATCATTACTTTACCCAAACTCATTAAATGCTATTGAATAAACTAGTAGAATTAATTCAGATATAATGTTGATCACAATGATCACTATTTATGTTACAAATCTTTTTAGAGCTGCGGGCCTTAGTTTGGGCATTACTGATCTAGTGAATAGAATTTAGGTCAATGTCTAACATGGAGAATGTTACCTTCAAATTTTTTTATTGTGACATGAAAATAAAAGTAGAGTGTGAAAGTGGGGTTACCTGTTCAACAGACATATTCATATTCAATATAAAATACAGTGAAAATGGTTTTACTCGATTTGTAAAAAGAAATTTGTACTTTAATAGAGATACAATTAGGTACTTTTTGTCTGTTTTTAGGGCCATCCAGTTGTGGGAGGGACATTAAACATACACTTTGGTTTCCACCATGATCTTAGGAACATTTATACTAAATTTTATCAAGATTAGTCAAATGGTATTGATTTCTATGTAGGACATACATACGCCTTACTTTCTGCTTTACATATATTAGATGACTGTAAAATGACTACAGAACATGTCCAATGTCCAATCCATCATTTACCTGCAGTCGATCTTTGATTTCCTGTAAATCTGAACATTTGCTCTTCAGGTCATCATTTTCCTCCAACAGCCTGGTTACCTCCCCTACTTTGCCAGCCACAGCCACGCTCCTCTTGAGTTCATCGCACTCTGCCTGGGCAGCTTGGTGCTTCTCCTGCATCTTCTCCAGCTCATGTACAAGCTTGTTCAGGTTATCATGGAGCTCGTTGGTGTCATTCATCAAGTACTCATTCTCTGTGATGATGTTTTGTTTCTCTCTCAGAGCTGCTTCCAGGTCATCCTGAATGGCATCTTTCTCAGCCTGGTGCAGGAATGGAAGGCCTCACAAATCAAACATTTTGTTAGAAAAAAGAAAACAAGCTACAAACACAGAATTCTCAAATAATAAATCAAGCTTCACTTTATGACGTCTGCTGGGCCTTTTGTCAGTTATACTTGCTTTTCTTTTCAATTTAGCATCAATTTTCACTTCAATATATCTACTCAAAGGTTCGTGATTGGGGGGGGGGGGGGGGGGGGGGGGGAGAGATGATGTACACTTCACATGGTTCTGTGATCAATGATTATTAATGGCAACACAATCTAGAGCCATTACAAGTGTGATTAACAGAGCATCCTGAAATCTGGTCTTAAAAATAAAAACAGTTTATTAATAAAATAAGTTTCAATATACACATAAAAATAACAAACATTTGAACAAAACAATTTTTTTTTTATCTTTACAATTATGTTTCTATGATATTTCTATGTTTCTATGTTTGAATGATGTTTCTATATGTATCTACGTACAGCTAACTGATCATAGTCTGCCTGAAGATTATCTCCAGCTTTCAGAATTGCATCAAATGTTGTCCTCAGTTTGATCAGCTCCTCTGTCAGCAAGCTGCACTGTGCCTTGAGCTGCTGGTTCTGTCCCTGCAGGAACTCTTCTTTTGTCATGTCACGTCCATCCACAAACCCTTCTTCATCAAAGTTCACTTCCTGTTTATTAAATAATTGTAATACAAATTATCACTATCACAAGCCCGACAAAAATATAGATAAAATAATTGAAACTAACACCCCCCCATATATAGTGTATTTAAAAGATATACTTTGCAAGAAAAAAGGAATCTTTAGAGTTTTTTATTTTAACTCATGAAGTAATGGAACATTCTTTTATAAAAAGAACTTTTAAGATCAATGTTCTATCTATTTGTACTAATCCTGACTTTTTGAGAGCTAATGTATTATGGGTATAAAAGAAAAGGCAGTACAATCAAATCTGGTTAATAGGACCACTGTTTAATCCAATAGAATCCTAAAGTACTGAGACAAATCCTATTTTATAGTCGAATCCAGTTAATCAGACCATAAAATTATTATGAGCTTAATGATTGTATCACAATATGACTTCATTAATTAGATTTTACTGTAATCTTATCAAAGTTAACATTTTTAAATAACACAGCTGATGGAGGATGGATATAAATGTTAAGAAGTAGGATTCAATAGGGTTCATTAAGTAGTCTGGGCAGAAATATAAGACGTGTGAAACATATTTAATGCTGCTTGGATATGTGCTTCAGGCTGTCATCCTGATGTTCCTGAGTTCAAATCCTGCCCATTGTTATCTCCTTCCATCATGCAAGAGGTTTGAGATAGGAAATAATAATCTTCATTTCTGAAAGCATGTACACAATCAAACAATATTAAGACTTAATCTAAAAGACATTTTAATATGTAAAGTTTAGACTATATAGCAAATAATGAGTTCACCTCAAAGTTCTGATTGATTAAAGCATCCAATCTTTGAGCCTCTGTGGGCAGAGATTCACGTAGTGATGTAACCTCTTGGCGCAAAACTTCTAATTCTGAGGCCATGGCTGAGTTTTGATGAAGGAGATCCTCAGTATCAACACTCTGAAGCTGTTCTAATTTCTCTTTCTGTTGTTTCAACTGAAAATAAAATATGTTTTGGTTTTATTCATTAGACGGTAGGTAAGCTGGCACCAAAATCAGGTTACATGCAGACAAAGGACCATGATTTCATGTGCATACTAAACAGCATTGCTTAGAAAAAAAATTATATTGTTGAGTTTGAGCATATGTCTCCAGTATCTGAGCTTGTAACTCTTACCTCAGATATCTGAGCATGTAACATTTTTCTTTCAGTAACAAATTGATTCACTTCATGGTCAAGCAAATCAGATGATTGAGTTCCATTGTTTTCTATGATTCCGTCCCAAGTCTGTCCAATAAAGAAAACAAAGTAAAGAAAATACTAATCACATAAATAATCTCATTTATGTAGGGTTTATAAGAACCTATTTATGATTTTGGCAACAGTGTATATAAGGTGGTTATATCTAGTGGTTACCACAGACCCAGCTTTGACCTACATATTTTGACACATCCAGCAGAAACAAAGCTAATGTCTGCCTAGTTTCTATTTAAGTTCTCTTTATGCCTTATTTATCTGTCTTCATTTTGGTCTAGTGATCTTTGAAAGAGTTCTACATCTGTGTTTTTTTTAGTAAGCAGTTTGCCACCAGGTATTCTGGAGGCCTTATAATTAATAGAAAATTTACAAAACAATAATTAAAGAAAAAATAATTATTAAGGTACTAAACTAATGTACATAATACTGCTTCTTAGAAACAAAAATCTTAACATAGAATATCTAGTTGTTATTGTTTTTTTGCCCAAATGAATTTTAAGGATATTAACTTGTATGGCAAGTTTATGTGTTGTTTTTTTTCACGATTGGGTGAAAATTATATTTATTAGTGATTGCTTTCAAAAGGTTTAATTCATTATGTTTAATAAAATACTCAGAAAGACACAAAGATAAAGGCACATTCCTCATTCCATATACTAGGACAAATTTGTACAAATACTCCTTCTTCCCTAGTGCAATTAGAGCATGGAATGGGTTGTCTGAGCTAACCAGGACAACAAGTGACTAAGCAGAATTTAGGTCATTGGTTAATATGCATGACTAAAAGCATGACGCGTAGGGCGTAATCATATTCTTTTTTGAAGTAACATCTGTATTATATAAGATAAGAAGAAGATATGTATGTTTTCAGATGTATCCAAATTTAAAATATATGCTCAGTAATAACACAGGATTTATAAACTGAAAAATAGATCATAACTCATTTGACATTACCTTGGTGGTCTTGAGTTGGTCATTCTCTTGTTTCAATGCCAGAATTTGTGTTTTTAATTTGTTCAGCATGTGGTCATCATTCATCAGATCAATCTCCTGATTCCCCTTGAGACCTGATATGTTAACAATTGTGCTTAACTGTAATGTTGGCTTCATGTGTAATACAATACTATAGACTTAAGTCTCGACATCAATGGAAAAAGTGTAGATGTAGAGCAAGCTATTAGAATATATCTATACTAGTAGTAACCCCAGCTTTGTTATGTTGACAAAGAAATATGTTGCAAACATTCTAGGTTTCTTGCAACTATAAACAGAGTGGCTTGCCTTAAAGGACACACCATTTTGGCCTATGAAATATAGTAGTGCTTAAAGGTGAAATAGTGGTGCGGTGGCTAAGTGCTTAACACTTGGCTTCTGAACTGAGGTTCCGGGTTCTAATCCTGGTGAAGACTGGGATTTTAAATTTTGGGATCTTAGGCACCTCTGAGTCCACACAGCTCTAAAGGGTAACTGACATTAGTTGGGGAAAAGTAAAGGTGGTTGGTCGTTGTGCTAGCCACATGACACCCTGTTAACTGTGAGCCACAGAAACATATGACCTTTATCTGCCCTATAGATGACAAGGTCTGAAAGAGGAACTATTTTGTTTTCTTTGTCGTATGTAAGAGGGAAAGTCCTACCCTCCTCAGTCTATTGTTGCTTGTCAGCTAAAGCTCATGCCTGTGCTTGGCTACATTAAAAAATTAAATGTTAGTTTATTCTGTTTGCTTTGACTAAAATTCTTTCTTTTTTCTTGGCAACCTTTTTCTTAACAAACACTATTTTGAGTTACTAAAACAGGTCTCCACAAACTCAAGTATATATGTAGCTGCCTGTTAGTGTGGTATGCGCTTCTGACTGTTGGCATGATGGTCCCAAGTTCAACTCCTGCCACCATCCTTCAGGTAGTCTGGGGTTAGGATGTAACAATCTTTCTTTCTGATGGAATGTCCAAAACTTGTAAAACAATGTTTCGATATAGATTTCCAGTGTATGCTGGAATTTTTTTTAAAGATGTTCAGCTAAGCACTAAGTACCTGCCTGTGGTTAGGACAATTAAAGAGAGTTGATCATTATGCTAGCTACATGTACACCTCATAAAAAGTTGAAACTTAAATAATCTGCATAAAAAGCAAAGGGGGCATGGTGGCAGAGTGGTTAAGTGCTTGGTTTCCAAAACTGGAGTCGTGAGTTTGAATCTCAGTGAAGACAGTGATTTTAAAATTCAGGATTTTTAGGGGGCCCCTGAGTCCACTCAACTCTAATGGGTACCTGACTTAAATTGGGGAAAGTAAAGGCGGTTGGTCATTGTGCTGGTCACATGACACCTTGCTTGTTAACCATTGGCTCTAGAAACAGATGACCTTTACATCATCTGCCCCATAGATGGCAAGGTCAGAAAGGGAAACTTTACTTTTTTTTAAACTTTTTATTAAAATCAAACATGTTCTTTACTTATCCTAGAGTGACCTACTTACTTTTTTCATTATCACACTGGGTCCATTCCTCCTGGCTGTCTTTCCTCACTTGGCTATCTACAAGTTCCTTCTAAACAGAACATTAGAAAGATTTTAAAATTGTTTCCTTATTTCTACACTTTGTTATTTCCTTCAAAAGAATACAAACTAGCAGATCGACATCTTACCAGTTTCTTTTCCAACTCCTCAACTTTCACTTTTTCTGAAGCAAGTTTTTCTTCTAATTTTTTTACCTTCAATATGAATAAAACAAACATTTCAAATATAAATAGATATAACAGAATGTAAATTAACAATAAATTAGCCAAGTATTCAATAAGGAAAATATCAATTCAAAATTGTGTAGTGAAATGTCTACCTGCAGGACTTCATTTTGGTGAATTTCTTCCATTTTCATGTGTAACGCTTCCAGTTTATCTCTAAGTCGAATATTTTCTATTGATACATTTTTGTAATCCACATTGAGTTTCTCATGATCAGCTTTTAGCTCCTGAAGAATTAATGACAAGAAACGTACATAATTAGACTTACTACACAAGATCTACCCTAATATTTTTTTAAATAGGTTTTTTAAAATGCACATCTTAAGACTTACATTATAATTCACTTCTAAATTTGAGGTAAAACTATTTAAAAATGAAGGTTGAGAATTTCTACTTTGATGATTTGTGAGCAGTTCGTCGTCCATTGAATGAAAGGAGTGCAGAGAATGAGCATCTGTCCGAGAATAGCTCTACAATAAAAAGCCAAAAAAATAATTTTAAAATACCATTTTATTTAACTGTCACAACAATTTTGTTCATCTCGATAAACCATTTATGTAATAAGTAAAGTGCCTCTTTATTTGTAAATATCAGAATCATATTTTTAGAATTACATTGATTTAAAGTTGCAGAAATATAAATATATATATATGTATATATATTTATTACTATATATTATAAAATATGTCCGTAACAAACAAGGTTACAAAGACAGTTTGTGTGGAAACACAAACTCAAAATCGGCCCCCGAAGTTGTCCACCCAGTCAGGTAAAAAGGCAGGTATCAATTTTTTTCAGAAGGAACATCAGAATTATATTCGATCAAAGACAAATGACAGAGAAGAATGGAGAAAGAAGGTTGACAGATCTTGTGTGGTGCCCCAACGGTCCAGCAAACCAAAGGATAGGTGAAAGTGAATGTGAAGTTAAATGTGAACCTGGCCTAACCGATGTCTTATAATGAATATCTAATTATCTAATTGCTTTGTAAAGGTCAATCTCTAATTCCTCAAAAAAAAAAAAAAAAAAAAAAAAACATTTCGTAAAATAAAAAATAAATTTTTCCTTAAGATAATTGTTCTAACTATTATACAGCACTGCAGTTCATGCGATAATATGAAAAATTACTTAATAATTGTTGTTTTAAATTATGTCCAACTTATACATATACTAAATAGATTTTTTCTCTTTGAAAAAAATAGCAAACATTTTTTTTCATGTAAATGTAGTAGTAAGTATGACAGAACTTACTTAATTTAAAAAATGTAAAAAAAAATATTTTTTGACAAAAAAATAAAAAAACGTTTGCATAAATGTGTTAAAAATATGGCAAGTTGCTATCTCCCCTATTAAAGAGCCTTCAGTGTTTGTTACTATAAATAGTGAATAGTTGTAGAAGTGGTGTATTTTTATGAAAAAACTGCTTGCATAAGTGATTTCAAAAATTAGATTTTTCACTTTTAGAAAAGAAAAAAGTAGCTGTTGCATCAGAACTTTGAATGGACTAAAATATTATGATGTCAGATTTTCAATATCTTTTCTAGTTTACGAAATGGGATGCACGGACTGACATTTCCTTTCAGGGGCCGCTAAAAAGGGATGTATGTTTTTCACACTGCATTTAGAATCCTGATTGACTCAAAATTTATATCATGAAAACACTTTGTCACTTCATGAACCAAAAAAAAACAACTTACTTCACTATCACACACAGACACTGCAGCACGCCCATAGCCCCCTGAGCGTGTTTGAAGCACTGGGGACATGCCATCAATCTACAATGGAGAGTAATGTTAACATGATAACAATTGAATAAAAGAACCCCTTATTTCTTTGTATATAATATGGTTTTATTATATTGATTATATGAAGATGACATAAGATTAAATACAAAAACAAAGAAACAATGCGTGGTACTATGTTTACAAATAAGCTGAATTACCTGATCATGTGTGGCAGAACCAGACTCACTCGGTGTATAACTACCTGTACAAAAGAGAAAATTGAGCTTTCAATGAATTAATTGTACCTTATATACATCCATTCAAATAGTTGGTACACGTTTAGTTAATAAAGTTGTTTTCTCTGCAATGAAAATTTAAATTAAAGGAAATGGATATTCTGTTTTATAATTTTTACTCACATAAATCTATAATCAGTTTTTTTTTTAATGTACGAGTACTATTCAGTATTCTCTTAACTCTTTGACTCCATAATGACACCTCCAGCATTGATTTGATCCGGACTTAGTGTGCGAATCAACACTGGCAACGTCAGTGCTTTAAATATTTGCTTGTTGTTTTTTCTCTGGTATATGTTTTTAATTGCTTAAAAATTTATCTTGAATAATTTCACATAGCAAAACATCAGGAATTTCATTCTTTCAGTATGTTTTAATTTCAATATTTCGATTTTATGTGTTTAAATTTATATAAAAAATTGTTTCAATTTCGAACATAAAATATTTCCTAGATAAATTAATATTAAAAAAATTTTTTAAAATAAAAATTTATGAAACTTATTACCGAATATATAATTTTCTAATAACAAACAAAAAAGATATTTTCTGCTATTAAACATTCATATTTCGCCAAGGTGAAGATGTATTGAGAAGAATGAAAGAAAGAAAATTGATCATGCTGTCCTCAATGTTGTCATTTAAAAATACTAAATAATATCATGAATACAATATTTAAATGAGACTGAATGGTATATTAAAAAACATCTTTTCAAAGGGCTCAAACAATGCACAAAATATGTAAAAGCATTAAAGGCATGTATCAGGCTCGAGACAGCATAACACTGGAGCGCCGCAGGGGTGCGTTCTTTCACCAGTATTGTATACCATCTACACCAATGACATTTGGAGCCAATCAGCTGATACGCCCATCATAAAATTATCTAAAGAGACACCAATTATCTTATCTTATCTTATATAAATTCAGCTGAAAACAAAAATCAGATAATAACCTTGTTCTGAGCTATTTTCAAATACTCTATTTGGAACTCTTTCAAATATTTCTTGTAGTGATGTATGCCCTCTCTTTCCAGCTTGTTCAAGAGCTGTTAAACCTGGTCATCAATTCAACATTTGTAGAGATAAATAAAAATGTTTAAATATCAATTTTAAAGAAAAAACTCTTCATATTAATTCTTAATTTAGATTTACTTAGAGTATCTCAAATTAATAAGACTTACCAGTTTTATCTTGTAAATCCGCAATTGCTCCATGACTTAGTAGATAGGCACACACATCTGCATGGCCTTCCCTAGCAGCCAACATTAAACTCGAACTAAAAAAGTAATTTTGAAATGACAAAACAATATATATTTCCTACATACACTACGATGTATTGTCTTGTAATGGAAAATCTAAAACACAGTTCCTTACGTTTTGTCCTTGTCTTGCGAATTAACCTGTGCACCTTTTTCAATGAGCCACTGGCAGATTGTCACACCATATGGACCTCCTTTATGAGCAGCATAGTGGAGCGGTGTCCGTCCAGCCTAAGAAAAATGTTATTCAAATTGAAACTAATATTGATTTACATTTGCTTGTAATATTTCTTGAAGTTTGAAGAACAAGTCAATGTTCATCTTAATATTAAAGCCTAGGAATATTGAAAACAAATATCAGCCACTCCCTTTTAAAGTTTTCTTTCACAATCGTATTTTAAAATTTCAAAACTATACACCAAAAAAATATATAAACAATGACAGCAAGGACAAATACAGGAAGTACTTTTGTTTCTGTAAATCAGAAATTCAAGTGTAGTTAAGAAATTTATTTCGAATTTAATAAACAAAATAAAGAAATAAATAATTTTGTTTCTGATACCTGGTCTATGGCTTGAGGATCAGCTTTTGACATCAAGAGCACTTTAACACATTCCAAATGTTGTCCAGCGCAGGCATGGTGTAATGCTGTCATTTTATTGCTGTCTTTTTTATCCACACTGGCCTGATGCTGCAATCAACAAATAAAATTGCCTTTCAATGCATGTTACATAAAACCTAATGGATATATCATGGTGAGATCTTTTTTTCAGTTTTCCTTAAAGGCACTCATTTAATTTTAAATGTCCATAAAATGTAAGCAAAAGCAGAATTAACAAGTGTGATATTTCAAAACTATCAGAGTAGTACTCAGTGCATACTGCTTTCAAAATGCTTCTCTCTTTCTCTCTCTCTCTCTTGTCATATGAAATATATATATATAAAGAGAGAAAGAAAGAGAAAAAGAGAGAAAACAGTTCACTAAAATGCTGACCTTCAAAAGTTTCTCCACTGTAAACGCATGACCCTGAGAAGCTGCTATATGTAAGGCTGTGACACCTTTTGAAAGAGAAACTTTGGGTTTAATAAAACAAACTTATGGAATCTTTTCTTAAAGAGTAATAGCATTGAAAGTTTTAAATAGATTTTTTTTTGCTTAAGAAAATTAAATGCTCTAAAAAATGACTTTTTAAAATCTTTGTTCCAAAATCAAATAACATCCTATTGCAGTGTTTATAGAAATTGACTAGATAACATTTCATATCATCATGAATATTAAATATCATTATTAGTCCATCAATCATAATCCTGGTAGTAACAATATAATTTAAAAAAAAAAAAAAAAGTTGTCTACCTTGGCAAGTACTATCATTAACATCTTGTGTCTTTGATAAGATCAAATCTAATATCTGTTTATTTCCAACCTCACAGGCACAATGAAACCTGACAACAAATCAAAGTTTTGCATCTTAACAAACAAATGTAGTGACTGTATTATGCACTTTCCTTTTTTTTAAAATATAAATTGTGTGTAACTTAATAAATACATTTAATATTTAAAGGAAGAGGTGCTGTGGCTGAGTGGTAAAGTACTTGGTTTCCTAACCGAGGGGGAGAAGGTAGGGGATCCTGGGATTCCTAGGGCGCCTCTGAGTCCACCTAGCTCTAATGGGTACCTGACTTTAGCTGAGGAAGAGTAAATGAGGATGGTCATTGTGCTGGTCACATGACACCCTCATTAAACATGGGCCACAGAAACAGATGTCCTTTACATCCTCTGCCCCATAGATCATAAGGTATGAAAGAGAATGTTTTTACTTTACTAATATGACAACATGCACAATGAAACTTGCCAACAAAAGTTTTACATCTTAACAAACAAATGGAGCAACTTTATTTTGCTCTTTCCTTTTTCTTTTTTTTTTATAAATTGTGTGTAATTTAATTAAATTTAGTATAAAAGGAATTTACACAGATTTTCCATTTGGTCCTAATTTTGTAGTAATAATTGGTTTCTTGATCAGCAGTGTCCCAACTTTTTTAACATCCATAGCCTCAACTGCTTTCATCAGCTCTTTATCTTGCTTAGTCCATGGTGAGCTGTAGGATGGGAGCTGAAAGAAATACTTCTGGTTGAATAAACATGGATGCACAGCTAAATAAAAAAAGATGATATATGTACTAAAATTGTAATACTGTGTAACAAGAGATGAATACCTAAAGATAAGTAACATACAAATTTCTTTTTGATGTATCTGAGATTTTAATTTCCCAGACATAGATTGGAAGATATTAATAAGAAACAAACATAAACCTAAAGAATATATCTAAATTATTTATAGCTACAATATACAATCAAACTGAAGAGTGAACAAGAAAAATATTTTTAAAAATACTTTTTTTTTTTTAAACAAAGCTTATATTAAGTGTAATTGTATCAATTAGCTTGGATCAGTCTTGTGGTTAGATGTATGAATGACCTAGACAAAATAAATCTGTGCAATTAGAAATATTTTTACCAAATGTTTTTTGTTTTTTTTTGTTAATTTTTTTTTATTGATTCTTGTGTTGTCAGATAAAAGAAATAACTAAGCAAAATTTCAGCAAAATTTTAATTTTTCTGATTGTCAGAGTGATCAACCTTATTAGGGTCTTAACCATATATAGTTCAGATTCTTCTTAATGCCAGACCACAATTTGAAATATGTGCTGTATACTGCTGTACAAAAAAAAATTTAATAGTATTAAAACTTCAAAGTGATAAAAAAATCAAATTCTTGAAAATTTCTACTTACATTAGGCACACTCTTGCCTTTCAATAAATTGGAAATTTTTGATTTACTAGTCATCTTCTTATTTGTAATCTAGCCTTAAGACTCCGACATGGTGATAAGCTGAATGTTTAGAATAAAAAAAAAAAACACAATTTTCATCTTGACTTATAGTGTGTGCTATAGATCAGCACATACCTAGGACTAATTTCAAAGAAATGTAACTGGCATCCTGATAGGGGACTGTACATTACTGGCTCAATCATATTTTTATTTGACCGAAAATTCAAACATGATTTTAAATGGTAAATGCATACAAAGCAATAAGATACAAAAATATCAATAAACAGATAAATAGTCTATCACAAGCCACGGTAATAAAATAATTTTGGAATGTCAAATTGCCTTAGAAGGCCAATTTCACTCTAATGGGGTAACCAGTTCATCTAAAATTTAGTACTGCATAATTGCAGATGTTTATATTTGTCATCACTGTTTTAGAAGCTAGTTTTAGTTAGAAGATTGTATGCCCATGAAGAACTAGACATGGGTCATTGTAATTTCTTATATAAAAACAAAGACTTGAATAAAATAGATGTAACAAAAAACAACAACATATAAATTGATATAACATTATTAATGCTAAGGTAGACAGGGACAGGTTAAAAAAAAAAGATGAGATGCTGATAACAATACTATGTGGAAAAAAAAAAACAATAACAAGTTAGCATGTAGTCAATAGATAAATTAATCATAATTGTCATAAAAAAAAACTCTTCAAAGTATGCTGAAGTTGAGTGAGGTTTGAGAGTATAAAATCCTTCTTTTAAAGCCTTGAATAAAAACCTTATGGCTGAATTAATTGTAAGTATGTTTCCATACAAGAGCAAATGACATCTCTAGCCTGTCAAATAAATACAAATTATTAATTCACATATACAAAAGAACTACAGATTCTAAGTTTTTTTGTCTTTCCTTAAGCATGCACTATGAGTCAAGGTTTGATGTCAACAAGGCAAAAATAAATAAAAATCCAAATCTAGAAATAGAATTGAAATCTAGAGTCTCGATCTCTATATATAACATTACAATATAATTATACATACTAACATAGTGAGATCTATATATATAGTCTATTATGTGAGTATTATAAGCAGACCTGCCTACCAAAAAAAATCCAAATGCGTAACGCTGATGGTCAAAATGAGTAATTTGGCACCAGAATGCGTAGCATTTACGCGATGCACTATTTTGTCATATATATATATATATATATTATAAATATATATATTTATATAATATTTGATGTCATGATTAGATCTACAATCTAAATCTAGATCAATAGAGATGATATCTAGACTAGATCTGGATCTATGCCTATATAATGAATATAATCTACTCTAGATCTGGGCTCAAGAGTTACTGATGCCGTGGATCTGCTACAAACGTAGGTCTACTCCAAACTTTTGTAGGCCTACCTTCATCCTTGATCTTTTCTATACTAAGTCTAAGAATCTAGTCTAGATCAAGACTAGATGGTAGTAGATGTTATCGAATTAGATCTTGTCAATCTAATCATACTACAACTAAATTGGATCTAGATTGTAGAGATAGAGTAATGTAAAGAATCATGACACAACGTAATGACTAGCTAGATCTATTCCTGTATAACAAATTATCTAGATTCTAGATCTAGAATCAAGATCTAGATCTAGACTAGATATCTACAATGTCACTCAATGTGTTTTGAATCGATAGCACTTCGATATTTTTTTCTATACAAATGAATACGGGAATCAGGGATTCAACATAATTAATTTCTACTAATGAACTTACAAAAACAAAAGTTACGTTGGTGTATCAGCTAACTGACAGTACCATCCTGGTACCAACCCGCCACTCCCTCACTCTCGCGTTCTTCATTTCTAGTCTAAATCTAATTGCTATTAAGAACCAATCAACGTATAGATCTGGACGCAATGTGTCCCCCCACCTTTTCTTTCCCTTTCCCCCCCAACAGGACGGCTTAGCGCGACCTCTGTGACCGCTCGTAAACTTGTCAAGAGAGGGAAAAAAACAAAGGATACGAAATGCGTAATGCGACAGGTTAAATGCGTATTTGCGTACTGACTGTCATTTTTAGGAGATTTTGCATAACGGTAGGCAGGTCTGATTATAAGTTAAAAATAAATAACTATATTAGTATAATCTGGAAAGATTTCAAGAGATCTAGATTATTTATAGTAGCCATTAATTAAATCAAGATTAAAATTAATTAGATATCTATCATTCTAGGCTTATCATTATTATGATGAGACTAGACTGAGTAGACTAGATTTAGAATTTAGAGTGTCACTGGAAAGTCTACTTCCTCAAGTTGAAATTCATTAATTTCATTTTTTTAAATGTTTGTTTGTATTTTATTTTATCAAAATGTAGACTAGAACACTAGATCTATCAAACGTTGTTATCATTGATCAATGTTAGCAGCAGAAAAGAATCTAGATCTTCTCTAGACTAGAGAATTCAGAATACATAAACTCACAAACATTGTTGTGTTTTTTGTTAGTGATCATGACATTTGCCTCATTAGGCATTTTTCACTGTCACTGTGTCAGTGATTGTACTAATGTTAAATTTACTTTCAGTTCAGTAATAACTTAATAAAATAAATAAGTAATAGAATAGATCTAATAACAACATATAAAATTACATATAGAACCTAGTTTCCATAGATAGGAAATTATTCTATAAAACTCTTTAATCACAATCATAAAAATACTAGTGACTAAGTCAAAACTTACTGAAATCATAACAACCAACCATAGCCTTAGAGGATTAAACAAGTTTTACGAGATTTAATAAACTTCTTGTAACTCTTGTGTTTACAAAGTAAAGAATATACATTTAATTCTTATTATTATTATATGGTTCAGTGGCTTCCCAAAAACAAAACAAAAAAGTGGGGGGGGGGGGGGCGTGATAATATTTTAACTTTTCGAATAACAGGCGTTCAACTACTAGGTCGTTCTAATCTAGATCTAGATCTAACCGTAATGACTAGAATGGTTTATCCAAAAATTACAGGCATTCTAAAATAAATATTTAAAAGGTGAATATGCCTAACGAGTAACGAGTTAGGTCTTTCTTGGCTCTCTAAGCAACAAAGATAGAAATAAACAATATTCAGCAAACAAACATCCGCTACATCTATCTATCCATATGAATATGTGGCAAGTGTTTGGTGCTTTCAAATTTAAACTTTACAACTCTTTATTTAAAATTTCATTTTAGGATTTTATGATGTTTCTTCTTGGACAGAAAAAACTTAAAAAAAAAAAAAAAAAAAAAAAGCTTATATTAAGTGTAATTGTATCAATCAATTAGGATCATTCATGCGATTCGATTTGTAATAAATTGAATTTGTAATAGATATAGATTGACAATAGTAAATATGTGCTATTAAATTTGTTTAGCGCATTTCATGCCTTTAGCTTTTTCAATGCGCTATGATCCTGTTCCTTGTCTGAACCATCTTTATGTTGTTTTTTTTTTTAAAAGGGGGGAGGAGAAGGGGGTATCTGTGTGAATGTTACCGTGATAGCTCAAGCCTACTCAAGGAGACAAATTAAAACTTATACCACCACATCTGTCGAGTACGATTTCTTTCCCTTGTTAGATACCAAAACAAATGGTTACTTTTTTTTTTAAATTCTTGTTTTGTATGGTACAAGAAATAATTGTGCAAAATTTCAACGTGATGCTATAGATTGAGCGTGGGAGAAAAACCGTGTACAAACTTTTGACTAGACAGAAAGTCAGACAAAGTGAGTTGATATAAGCTTTTTGAAAAGAAAAAAAAATAATTTTTATATTGCCCATTAATAGACCTACTTTATGATTTTTTTTTTCAAACAAATTACGACTATTGTGTGCGCAGGAATTGTTCTAGATATGCATTAGATCTAGTCCTAATTGTTCCTCTCATCTGTTCATCTCTCATCTCATCTGTCCCTTGACTTTCGTCATATGGGAGCTGTGACAGTTCGCGGAACCTATTTAATCCCTCCACTTTTCCCGGTCAGTAGCTGTTCTTAGCAGGATATCAAGAAAGCGGCCGGTCCACTCTTTTATGTTAACCAGCCAACTTTTCTATGGACGTCCCTTTCTTCGTGCTCCCTCCGCTGTACCTAGAACAATGACTTTTGAGTGAGTCATATGTTACGATATGACCAAACAAACTCAGATTTCGTCTCTTGTAAGTATTGAGGAGTAGGCCTACATTTCTCGTATTATTGCCAGCCAGAGTATTGACTTGTAAAAGTACGAACTCGTTTGTCTTCTTTTCCTGGTATCTAATACCTAGCATTTTTCTGTAGCATTTACGCTCTGTTTGTGGGGGTGGGGGTTTAAACCCCTTAGCTACGCTCATAGAATTTGGTGACTGTAGTTTTGCTTAGAATAATATTGAAGATGGGGTTTTTAACCTCAAAACTATCTGTAGGGGGATTTTAAACTCAAAGCCATCTGGAGGGGTTTTAAACTTAAAGCCCTTTGGAGGATGGGGGTTTAAACTTAAAACACCCCTTGGCTACGTTCATAGAATTTAGAGTGTGTAATTTGCGGGTTAGGTTTTGAAGAGGTGGTTTTTAGCTTCAAACCCCGCTGGATTGGGGGGGGGGGGTTAAACTCAAAACCCTCTGGATGAAGTTTTAACTTAAAGCTTTCTGGAGGGGGTCTTAAACACAAAACCCCTCTTGGCTTCTCTCATAGAATCTGGTGACTGATGTATGCTTTAGTCTTATATTTAAGAGGAGTTTTTTCGTAAAAAAATTTTTTGAGAGGGTTTTAAAATAAAAATCCCCCTTGGCTATGCTCTTGGATTTGGGGATTTTCGTAGTCATTAACTTGTTTTTAATAAGAGGGGGTTTAATCGCAAACCCCCCTGGAAGGGGATTTTAAACTTAAAAATTCCTTGGCTGCGATGGGGCAAGTGATTGTTTAATATTAAAATCTCACCTAAAATAAATAAAAAAATCAATGCAAAAAATGAGTAACAAAATTCTTCCCACCCCACCCCCTGCGTGGGGGGGGGATTTCCTTTCGGGAGGTTTGCACCCCAACCCCCCCCCCCCTGGCTACGCCCATGGTTGATAACATATGTTGTTTTTTAATGTATATGATAACTTTAGCACTTTTTAGCACTAATGAATCAAATCTAATAAGCTCTTTCGTTTGTTACACAAACTCATTTCAATAAGAAGGTAGCATGAGAATTTCACATTATGACATTATTTTTTTTATAAGCAAAAGGCAACAAACTAGCGGTAATAGAGAGGGATTAATACGAAAATCAACATCCAGGCATTGAGATAGTGTTAAAATTAGAGCTCAATTCTTTTTTATTTTAGTTTTCAACAGTTCAATTAATCATCCTCGACAGTGTTTAGTTAAACTAGAAAATATCTAATAATACGATACTCGTGCATATATACCTTTTATCATGCTTCATAAAAATGTTTTGCGATTGCTTTTTTTTTTAAAGTACAAATATGCCTTCAGTTACTTTCTATGTGACCACCACAAGTACATTTTTTTAATTTAAAGGAGTAAGGTTCCGTGTATGTATAGGTTCCCTATAAAAGTAGATATAAATATATCTATAAAATTTACGCCTAGCCGAGTAAGGGTCTATTTTAATTGTTAAAGCTCTTTGAGTAAAAAGAATGCTACCTTAGTCCCTAGTGGACTAGTGCCGGCATAACTTAAAGGCAATGGTGCGAAGCTTGAATATAAAAATTATTCAGGCTTTACCAATCAGTGATGTCAACCGGTGCAAACCGAGCCACACTTCTTACGACGCCCAGTGGCGTCAATAGTGGCTGCGGGCCGCACCAGGTAATACCCAAATATACGTTTACATGTTACATATGTTTTGTTGTTTTTGTGTACAAATGTCAAAAACATTACATTCTTACAAAGCAGCGCGATGGCGATCTATATTTCTTCTATATTTTAGTATTTATAAAGGAAAAAAACAACATTATTACGAAAGTTTACGAAATAAAATTATTAACTCAAGTGATGTCCTTATGTCATTTCAGCTTCGTTGTATGCCCTTATTATTTGTTTCGCGTTAGACGTTAACAAATAAATGAAATCAAAAAGTTATTTTAGAAGAGAACATTTCAACGAGATTCTGGATACCACTATCTGTGTAGGTCAGAACGAAATATTTAACCCGAGTGACATACTGTCTATTGATACACGAACATGGATTTATAGTTCCAAATAACAGCTAATCCAACTAAACAGTTGTAGACATATTATAATCTTAAGGCAAAACGTTTATAAGCGGTCCAGGCATGACTAACATATAATATTTTGTCTCAGTACCGGAGACAACAGAATGAGACAACATATGTTCCGGAAGCTAAATATAAAAACGATTGAAATTTGCTACTGTGGAGCATCATCAGAGAAAATCCGACCATATTCTCAAAGCTGCATACACTAATGAGATGCCCGAATAAGACACTGACCCTAAACCTAACCCAATACCCCATTATAAACCAAAAATTACATAAAGAGTTGCCTGACTTAGGAACCACTGCGCAGTTCCTTCCAGAAATAGGGCTCTACTCATCTGAACCCACCAACATAAAAATGAGAACGAAGAAGAAAGAAAACTTGCATCCAGCTTGTCTTGTTACCCCCCCTTTTTTTTTTCAAGTTTCACTCCCTTATTTATAACCTCAACCAAGAAAGACTTCCTCGTTGTTACATCCGAATCTTTTCGGCCAATTCAACCAAATTATCCGTTCAGGTAACTCATGATTACACCAGAAACACACACACACTCCATAAGACTGTCATTCTACTGACGTCTTTTGCGCGATCAGAAAGGCCTGCTGCATGACGTCTTGCTAAACACAAGGATAAAATTACGATGATCAGGCCCCCTATTACAAACTTACATCCTCTACTGTCTCGAATTTGACTCGAATGCCTCTCACTCTTGAGTAGTTTCGGACAGTCTCACCCCTTCGTAATTTAAAATGTATTGTATCTTTAATCCTATATAATTAGAAATAGTGCTTTGTGGAGCTGATGAGAATGTGTTTCTAAATAACTGAAATTCAGGAAAACGCTTGGGCCCTGACCCCGCTAACGGACTAAATTTCTAAAAGTCTAAAAAAGAAAAAAAATTCTGTTGATTTAAAGTCTGTTTTTATATTTGATAAAATGCCATAAAAAAGAGATATTAAAAATCAACAATCAACAATGGAATCAACAATCATATACACTTCCGAAACAATTAATGCGTGTATTTAATTAGATAAAGATTGGGAAAATTTGTAAGGGGAGGGGGGCTGAGCTAACCGCACCAGGTGACACCGACCCTAGTGACGCCACTGTTCCCATCCTAGATGCTAAATAATTTACTAAATTCCAAAAGAAATAGCAGCACATAAATCAAGATCTAGAGATATATCGAAGTGTTTCTTCTTAATGATTGTTAAAGTAAAATTAGCATTAGTTATTAAATTCTGTTCTCACGCAACCCACCATGACCTAACCCCCACCACCACATGTTAGATCTAGACGTACTCGCATGTGTAGAAGAATTAGAAATGCGTAGTTGAAAGGAACTCGAATCATTTCGCCACGGTACTAGGACGGGAACGTAGCCAGTTGGTACCACCGAAGTCACTCTGTACAAACCCACAGTACCTTGCAATCGATCGGCTAACATCAACTAACACAAAACTCGCCCCAGTTTCAGGGAACGAACCGAAGAGAACGCAGAGAAGAGGAGATAGAGAGAGAGAGGCAAGGCAAATCGCGTTCCATCACAGTGGTTGATTCAATGTTTATAGCTGCGAACCTTTACACCATGGAGAATGGTTAAAAATTGTACTTATTTCACGGATTGCATAATGAGTGTTTCTACCAGAGGATTATTATTATTTTTGTAATTATTATCCGTGATGATAAACAGTGAATCGGTTGTCATGGTAAACTGAAAATGTGATTCATCGATGACTGCTATGTCGATGATAAAAGTGATCAAACCCAGCCGAGAAGGCTGATTTTTGTACTCTAAAGGGAAGGAACGGTGATACAAGTAGAGATAGGGACTTTTAATTCCTATCTCTCGCACCTGACCGCCCTTACTAACACAATGCATGGATCTATTCACGTAGTTAAAGTTTTGATTTTTGGAATTTTTCTTCTCCTTGTGGAATCTGTTGTTGGAAAGCACTTCACTGACCTATGGGCTGTGTATATAAAAGGGGGCGAAGAGATGGCCAAGGCCGTGGCTGCCCGTCATGGATTTATTTACGTTGGACAGGTAATAAATCTATTACACACAGATCTAGGTCTCTCTATTCTATTTAATATATTTATTATATTTATCTATTTAGTTCAAGTCGAAGCCAATACAATTTTCAGGAATATTCTAGATCTAAATATAATTAGACTATAGTCTATAGTATACCATGATAGTCTATGTATTAGATTTATTTATTTAGATCTACTATCGTAACTATCTATAATCTAGATCTATTAAAATTAAATTATTATTATTATTAGATCTATATATAATATATAGATCTAGATCTAATTATAATATAATATTGAATCTCTAAACTAGAGTTAGAGTTAGACTCTATTAGTATAAGTGACTAGAGTCACTAGGTCAGTTTGTAAACTACTTGGTCTTATTAACAAGAATATATAAATATAGATTATAATAGATCTACTAAGTATTCCTATAAAGTATATCTATATCTAGAGTCTATATTATATGTATTGTACTAGTCTATAGTCTAGATGTTGAATCTAGCCAATCTAACTGATTTTCTAGATTTAGTCATTCTCTACTTACTACTGTACTACTAGTATAATATATATATATTTCAAGATCTAGACTCTAGAAGTCTCCAGTAATCTCTATATTGAGTCTTATAAAATACTTATATTATATATATAGGCCTATCTAATTCTAAGTCGACTAAGTCATATATTATATTTATATATATATATATATAAATTATATATATATATATATATATAAATTATATATATATATATAAATTATATATATATATATAAATTATATATATATATATATATATATGGTATATAGTTATATTGACATGTTATATATTATAATTATATAATTATAATACGTAAAGGCCCCTACTATAATTCTACATATAATTCATATTGACTTATATAATCAATATAGATCCTGGACTATCATATATATAGATATCTATATCCTGCATCAAAATGATAGACATAGTCTACATTCTAATGACTTTACCTAGATATATAGATTTAGATCACTATGTGAAATATAATTTTCTCTCTCACCATTGTTGAAGTATTGACAGTTAGACTTAATTATTTAAATCTAATTCTACTTCTTGACCTAAAATAAGTAGTCACCAACTTTAGGTAGATGTAGCGGGAAAAAAAAAGGTTGTTACTTGCCATTAAGAGACTTTTTAAAATGTAGAATGCTGGCTCTTTTGCCTTTGTTTTAATTACAGTACACTTTCATTTGTCAATTCAAGTACTTTAGTCATTGTAGGACACTATTGACTGGAGTACTGATTAATATAGAATCTGTGTTGTGGTTAAGTAGCTGTACAGGGTTAATTTCCCATTCTGTTTGTTAGTTCTTTCAATAATTTTGTTTTTCTAAGATGTAAAACATTTTAAAACTTTAGCACATAGGAGTTGGAGCATTCAGAAGTAAACTTGATCCAGGACAATCTGGTTTAAAACTTATGGGTTTTAACTCTTATCATATATGGTATACTAAAACTCACCCATGGGTCATTGGGACAGAAAACCCTTAGTTTTGCGTCATTGGGACACATAACCCTTAGTTATGGGTCATTGGGACAGAAAACCCTTAGTGGATCATTGGGACAGAAAACCTTTAGTTGAAATCCTGTTGAAATTATCTAAAACTTTCTGTAATGTTATTTCACTTGTCTATCCACCTTTGTCCTGGTCTTCCAGCATTTTATGTAACAGACTATTAATATATATCAATTTTTTTTATGTACAAGTGTTGTCTTAATTTGTTTTTGTTATTGTTTTTCTATATTATACATTGTTAGTGTTACTTTTTCCTTGTGTAATGAAAAGATAGATCTCAGTTTAATATGGTGCACAAATCGTTGTGGAGATGTTAAGGCATTAGCTTTGATTGGGGCACTATTTTGCAATACACACTTTGCCTTTACTTTGCTTTCAGAAAAAAAAAAAATATAATATATTAAACTTTCCTATTTACAGTTTCATTTTCTCTGTATATTATTATAAATAATTTTTTTTTAAGTAGACCTCTCTCTAAATGTATTGTTGTAGCGCTTAGTTAACTTTAATGGTACAGCAGCCTTGTGAATATCAAATACAATTCTTTGCAGGTTCTAGATGCTCCTTAAGAAAATAAGATTATTATGTCATAGCCCAAATCTTTTGCATGAGGTAAGATGGTGGGCAGGTTTTGAACTAATGACCATCATGACCTTTGTTCGAAGTGCATACCATTTGACTAGGCAGGCACTCTTGTAGATGGGTTCATTCATGGAGGCTTATACAAATATGTTTAAATGATTAATGAAAAAATGGAAAGATTTACATTCAGCTGCTCATTTATACATTGATATTGTTTTATTTATCTGATATGTGGAGAAAAAAAGTTTTTCTCATAAAGGTGATAAAAAATATTATTTGTTGAATTATTTAATATAACTAATATAAGTAATAAATGTACCAATGAGCATTATTTGTACTAATAATAATTTAGTATGTCATTCAGGATTAGACCAAAGTAATAGCTTGATATTTTTATGTGTAATATATCGAATAAACACTGCATTTATTAAGGAAAATAAACAGCATATTTTTTCAACAATTGTATAAATATATATATTGATTAGTCTTTGTCTTGGATACATAACAAACACTCCATTGGACAATGTAAACAATGTAAAATTTGCTTCAGCTGTCTCTTAGAGATCTGGCTTTAGGAACTCTCTACTTTTTAGAGTTTCATAAAGACTATTTAAGTGTATTGGTAATGCAAATTTTATAGTGAAAGTTGTTCAAGTTTTTAGAACACAAATTTTGTTGCTGTTGTTTGTTAATGAGATCGTAAGGGGATAAAGCAGTAAACACACTATTTCAGAATACTGGGTCAAAAGTTTCTCTTATGTATTGACACAGAAAAAAAAAGGAGGGACAGGACACTGAACTACATTTGCCTACAGGATTTTTTTTTTTCTCTGCCCTTCTTTGGTTTGTCCAGCCAACACAGAGTTATTGATTGGGGGTTCTATGGTAGAGAGAAACAGAGAGGCAGAGAGAGAGACTTCCAGCGCTTTGTTCTGTGACTTGCAGCCTGATGCAGTGGTTATGTTTACAACATGGCCCCGTGTCATGTCGACTGGGCTCTCTAGCTACTCTCCCTGTCCTGTATCTGGCGACTCGTGCACTATACAAACTCAAGCCATTTATTGATATCACCACAAAGGTCATTATTTATTGAGTGAACGTAGAGCTAATGTTTCAACCGAAGTCCCTTACCAGATCTCAGGTGACTTAAGTAGCGGCTTTGTTTTGTTTAGGCTACCTCTGGAGGGTAATGATTTATAGAGACACATATTGTGTCGTGATTGCTTCTTTTTTTTCTTTTATTTCAATGTATAATTTGGTCTGTCTGTCCATTTGTCCGTCCCATTTAGATCGTATAAAGCTAGAAAAAATAATGAAAAACCGTCATCATGATATTTTAGATCTTGTTAAGTTCTAGATCAACCGCTACATTTTTTTTGAAGCGAACCGTTTAACTTCTAAGATTAAATATGCAAGAATTTTTATCTTTTCATACAAATACACCGTTTTTACAACTATTCATTATTGAAAAAAAACAAAACCGGAGAGACTATATCCACATCAAATGATTTTGTTCTTTTCTAAAATAATGTTAAAAATATTTGTGTAACTAAATTTAATGTTTTCTGTTCTACAAGCTACTAACAATTTAAAACAGAAGGTGTTTATTTTTGTTTTCAAAGAGAAAGAATGCGTAAAGTATGTAAGACAAATATATTTTAAAACCACATTAAATAAACAGTGTTTAAAATTATAGCGTACTTGTGTAGTAGAATTGTACAGACCGAGATGTCATATTAGCACTAAACTAAAAGGAAAGGATTCTTCCTGACGTCTTGAATGAGAGATTGACTCTTTATAAAAACAATTAATGTATAATCATTTAATGACATCTGTTATGCCAGGTTCACATTAAACCATATCGTTATCACAATAAGCTCACTGAATGCATATTAACAATGTAACAATAATAACATAAATATATCTCCGTATCCTGTGGTATCAAGTCGTTAGTCAAACTAACACTACAACAGTATTGGCCACACTTTCGACACGCACACGTCTCTACTTGTATGAACGGAGATAGGCTTGGGTTGTTGAACATAATCTTTAGTTTTAAGCTTCTGATATTTATTCTGAAAATGTACCTTTTTATCTACCCGAATGGACAACTTCGGGGGCCAATTCTGAGTTTGATACGTTCTATGTAAACCTTTTTCCTTTAGCATCAGCTATGTAGGCCTAACTAGATCTAGATCTACTTTTTTTTTTGTATTGTTTTATAAAGATTTCTCTTATTAGTTTGTAAACTCTACATGGGTTCAAAAAGTTGGAGACAAGACCTGGTTTTCGAAAACGGCTCTAACGAAATTTGAATGTTTTTTGTTTATATCTTTGAAAAACAAAAAGCCCAATTGGCCAGGCAGTAAAAACTCTGCTTTGACCGTTATAATTTTCCAAGTACAGATCATCTTAAAATTAAATTCGGCTTACGTCTTTACAAAGCTTATATCAACTGACTCTGTCTGGTAAAAAGTGTGTACACCTTATTTCTCCCTCACACATTCTCGGATAAAGCTGAAACTTTGCACAATTGTTCATTGACATAGACAAGACAATTGCTGGTAATTCAATATTTTGTTTGATAGCAACAAGGGAAACTAATACTTCAGTATGCACAAATATGGCCAAATTTGTCGGGTTTAGTCCCCTTAAATAATTGTTAACGCTATTTCTCCCTCACGCATTCTCCGGTCATTTGATACTTGAAACAGTTATTTGTTGTACCTAACAAAACATGAATCAAAAAACTAAAAATACTCAATTAGCCAATTCATTATTGGTAATTCATTATTTTGTGTTCTATCGAATCAGTGAAATTGGTGATTGGTAGATCTAGGACGGAGTTCTTACCTTTTAAATAAAGCTGTGTTGTTGTTGTTGTTTTGTTGTTGTCATGATTTTGTAATATTTCTCGCTTGTTTTATTTTGAACACGCTTCAGCTAAAATAACGGCACTCGACTCTAAATATTTCTTTGTGTTTTCTTAAAAGAATTGACACACATGAACATTTTGTCTTGAAGTAAATTAGAGTCTTAAATAAATAGACACACATGAACATTTTGTCTTGAAGTAAATTAGAGTCTTATATAAATAAATTGACACACACGAACATTTTGTCTTGAAGTAAATTAGAGTCTTATATAAATAAATAGACACACATGAACATTTTGTCTTGAAGTAAATTAGAGTCTTATGTACAAATCAATAGCTGGTCTTTTCAAAGAAATGCATTTATGTGCTGGCTCTATAGAAAATCTTCTTGCAATAAAGAAGCATTGCAAATAAATAACTAGAATGAGAGATCAGACCACCGTCAGCTCCATGAAGGTGACATTGATTACAAAACAAAACTGTTTTATGTTTCTTGTTTGGTTGCCTTTGTACTTTGTGTAACGTTGCTTTTATAAAATGCATTTATCATGCTTATAGCATGCTCAGTGCGCTATGGTCAAATGATTTTTTTTTTATTACAATTTTTACCCCTGTCGAAACATGACATCAATGTATTAGACTTTTTACCCCTGTCGAAACATGACATCAATGTATTAGAGACTTTTTACCCTTTTCGAAACATGACATCAATGTATTAGAGACTTTTTACTCCTGTCGATACATGACATCAATATATTATGACTTTTTACTCCTGTCGAAACATGACATCAATGTATTAGACTTTTTACCCCTGTCGAAACATATGGCATCAATGTATTAGACTTTTTACCCCTGTCAAAACATGACATCAATATATTAGAGAATTTTTACCCCTGTCGAAACATGACATCAATATATTAGAGAATTTTTACCCCTGTCGAAACATGACATCAATGTATTAGACTTTTTACCCCTGTCAAAACATGACATGACTTTTTACTTCTGTCGAAACATGGCATCAATGTATTAGACTTTTTACCCCTGTCAAAACATGACATGACTTTTTACCTCTGTCGAAACATGACATCAATGTATTAGACTTTTTACCCCTGTCAAAACATGACATGACTTTTTACCTCTGTCGAAACATGACATCAATGTATTAGACTTTTTACCCCTGTCAAAACATGGCATCAATGTATTAGACTTACCCCTCCCCGACAGAACGTGATATGCCCCAATGTATTACACACTCCCCTCCCCGACACAGCGAGAGAAATAATGTTGGAGTCACGTGATCATAAATCAAAGTTGTTCGTTGTTTAGAAGTGGCAAATAGTTTTTCGACATTAAATCTTTATCTAAAATTAGAATATTTCTAATATGCCCTATCGGATCAACGTAGAAACTAGTACTTTCTTAACAAACATAGAAAATAATTAAATGTAGTAATTGGTGGAATTTTTAATTAAGAGCTTGCGAAAAATATTTAGTTGTAGTCAATAATAGAACCATAATTTTGGAAGTCTGAAGGAACACATCTAGTCCCTGAATGTGTAGTCTTTGTGAGATCTAGAAATGTATTGGTTATCTTATGATTTATCTGTTTTATTTGACAACTCGTCAACAGTCGGTATATTCAGTCTAGTCATTTTCATCTCCTTTATCTACACACAGTCTGTGCTGAGTTCTTCAAGTTTTATTGCCTTTTTAAAAACTGCATTTGTTTTCCATTGATCGATATACTTAAAATTCCACTCCTAATTAACCTCTCTGATAATCTAGCCTCATAGGACATAAGATCTAGCAGCCTGACATAAGATCTAGCTGTTTCAGGCTACCCATTCCTTGCTCTGATGACACTAAGCGATTCTCTTCAAATAATAATAATAATAATCTTTATTGTCCGTAAGGAAATTTGTCTTGCCTAACCCTCAAAGCTCACGCAACTTTGAAAAAACAAACAAATCCTTTGACCAATGTTATATTAAAGTAGTCTCAACATGTGACTTACATAAACAAATCCTTTGACCAATGTTATATTAAAGTAGTCTCAACATGTGACTTACATAAACAAATCCTTTGACCAATGTTATATTAAAGTAGTCTCAACATGTGACTTACATAAACAAATCCTTTGACCAATGTTATATTAAAGTAGTCTCAACATGTGACTTACATAAACAAATCCTTTGACCAATGTTATATTAAAGTAGTCTCAACATGTGACTTACATAAACAAATCCTTTGACCAATGTTATATTAAAGTAGTCTCAACATGTGACTTACATAAACAAATCCTTTGACCAATGTTATATTAAAGTAGTCTCAACATGTGACTTACATAAACAAATCCTTTGACCAATGTTATATTAAAGTAGTCTCAACATGTGACTTACATAAACAAACCTTTGACCAATGTTATATTAAAGTAGTCTCAACATGTGACTTGCATAATTACGTCTTGAATAGTTTGTTCTACACCAACTAAAACAAAGTTTCACATAAATTGGAATTAATTTTGTATTTTGGATTGATCATAGAAATAAAGAGAACAGAGTTGACATCATCGTTGATGTTTTCACATTAGTCACAATAAAACAAATGACACGACATGTAATGGCCTTGTTTACTTAATTAGTGTTTATTTAGCAGTGTCAGATCATTTCAGCCTTGAGCCTTGCAATGTCTAAAATGAAATTTATTTTTTTATTTGTTTCGTATATCGGGTATACAAAAAAAAGGGAGGACAGTGACGAACTAACAGAGATAGTTAAGCACTACTAAATAAAAAGGCATATCTAGCCGATACGATGTAATCACTGGTTGAAATTGAAATGTTTAGATTAAAAATCGGACCTATAGGAAAATAAGGAACATTTAGATCTCAAAATCTCACAAATCAAAGTGTCCATCTCTCTTCAATCAAACTCTTCACGTTAACCTTATTCAAACTTCATCAACACAAACAGTCGCTCAGCACAGCGCTCATAAGGAAACAGGGGAGGCAATAGATGCAAGAATAGTCAATTCTAAGAAAGGTTTCCCGGGAGTAGAAGATTCTGTTTCAGTGTGTTGCCACGAGTCTCTTCCAACGTGAAATGTCCATGGCGTGCCTTCAAGTCGCTTCTTTTCCTTCCTGTTTGATTCGATGTCAACTCTAGAACAATTGCATTCCTATAGTCGCTGACGTTGGTTTCTCGAAATGGAAATCTAGCCCTGAGACGAGGATCTAACAACTCTGTTACTCAATCACACAGCTACTGCTGAAAGGTTGCGTCACGCATTGTAGATCTAGGTCGAGAAAGGTTGATAACATCCCATAATCCCTTTGACTGTGAGCCAAGTGGTGTACTCTCGAGAGAAGGTGTAGAGCTTCTGTTGTTGAGCAACTGGGCAGTTTTATGTATTTTTGCCTTAATGCATCCATTGCTATAATATACAATTTAAACTGGCAGTTTTTTTTGTGTCTTCTGGTTCCAATTGGCACGGATATCACGTTAAGGAACTATGTTCTTTATGTTTATTCAGACAATTTTTGGGGTCTAAAAAATACTAAAAAAAAACAAAAACATTTCTCTTTGGTGAAATCTGTAATTTTATTCGTTCTTCTCTTGTTGGCATTTTTTTTTTTTTTTGAGTATTCCTAAGTTTTTCTCACTTTCTTCTACTCCACCCAGTTCCTCCTGTCCGGATTAGAATTTTGATGTCCTCCCGAGAGTCCTTGAAATTTGTTATCGCCCTTATTTGTAGTTTGCTGGCACGATTCCTTCCCTTTAGAAATTCAAAAGTTTCAAATTGCTAGAAGAGAAGAAAGTAGTGTGAGTATTAGAGAGAAAGGAGGGTGGAATTTTTACAAAGCTTTTATCAACTCTGTCTGTCTGTCTGAAAAATGTTTGTACACATTATTTCTCCCACATCCAATTGCGGATCTAGCTGAAATTTTGCAGACTTATTTATTTTACCCGACAAAACAAGAATCAATTTAAAAATGATAACCACTATCATTAACTTTTGGTAATTAATTATTTTGTTCGGTATCTCGAACAAGGGAAAGAAATTATACTTCACTATTAAGGTGGCATAAGTTGAATTAGCCCTATTTATACTTTGCTTTAAATTTGAAACTAACAATAGATAACTATAAACCCTTCTATTTTCATAAGCGATTCCCTGGCATAGTGGTTGCTTCTCTTACTCGAGGAGGCCAAGAGACTTTAGCTCTCCAGTTCGAATTCAGGTCGTTCACCTTTTTAAAAATATAAATACATTTAAAAAGCAATCATCCAGATACCCTTTTACCATTTTAAATTTCGTATCTGATTGATTTGGCCCTTTTTTAAAAAATTGTGCCCTTTTCTTTCTCTGTCTCTCTTGCCCTCTCTCTCTCGTATTATCTTCAGAGTCGTGTTAATTAGATTTGTATGTCTATAATGTATTATGGATGACTATGCTTTTTTTTTCTCTCTATGTTTTCCAGTATAAAAGAACAAACTTTAATGAAAACAAAATGTGTAGTGATCCAGAAGATATTAATGACCCTCCCATCCTCTGATGTGTATACACATTTGAACGTCTCGTATGAGGTTAAGAAATGTCAATGTTTGGCCTGCCTCTCTATCGAGGACAAACAGGAGGATGGGTTTCTTCTGTTGGGACAGAGTGGCCTTGTTGGTGTCACTATCGATTTCACATCCATTTCATTAGTATTGGCACTACTGGCATTAATCATGCCATCAACTGTACTGACATGTTTTGTCGATCATCAGAGAAATAGTGAAGTTTAGTCTTTTTCTTTCCAGACGACATTCTTAAAACCCTTTTTGTAGAGTGATCTATATCTATCTATCTATCTATCTATCTATCTATCTATCTAGCTAGCTAGATAGATATAGATCACTACTAGCTAGCTAGCGATCCATTCATCCGTCTGACTGTCTGTCTGTCATTACTGCGAGGTTAGCAGCCACTTCTCTTCTAAATGTTACATAATGATCTCTAGAAGAACCTATAAATAAGCTTTTTTTTTTTAAAATAGTATTTTCTTTATTTTTTGGAAGTGATTCTCCTGAAATTGTCTCTCATTGTCTGAAACAATAATACTAGTATGTGTGAAATATACACGTATCTAATCGCGGTTTGATGACTTCATTTTAACTGACCTTTCAGAGTTGGATCTGCTAGTGCTCACATCAAATGTTATTGTTCTTGGAATTCTGTATCAAATGTTAGCGATCATCACTATCGATGCATGTCCAAGTGAATCTTGTATGTTTAGTTGCAAGTGTCCGTAGACTTTTACAGCTCAAATTACAGATTTAAAAAATATAAGGTAACATACTTGTTTCGAAGAAATGTTTATTTGACACGGTTGAACAGCTTATTACATAATGTCACCATCTTGGGGTACCCGTCCGAGCTTAGATTGATTTTTGCTGCCTCTCGACCTCCCAGTACAGGTCTGCATTCCTTGGTGACATCTTAGTTTGGGTTGTTTGACGGATATCCAGTCAAGGGAGACGTACGTCTCCGTAGACAAAACGAAATCCTCAAGGCTCATTTTTAAGTGTCTCTTTCTTGAGTTCCGCGCGAAGGTTGCGTTGTAATGTGTGTATGAGGGAGTTAGACCGTCACCACTACCCTCACCGTAACTCCATTACTCTCTCCACCAGACACTGTAGACCTAACAGATGTCATAGATCTTACAGACCTAACACGCGTCATAGATCTTAAAGACACTACAGACGTAACAGATGCCATAGACCTTAAAGACACTACAGACGTAACAGATGCCATAGACCTTACAGACCTAACAGATGTCATAGACCTTAAAGACACTACAGACGTAACAGATGTCATATATCTTACAGACACCATAGACTTAACAGATGTCATAGATCTTACAGACACTATAGACGTAACAGATGTCATATATCTTACAGACACCATAGACGTAACAGATGTCATAGATCTTACAGACACTATAGACGTAACAGATGTCATATATCTTACAGACACCATAGACGTAACAGATGTCATAGATCTTACAGACACTATAGACGTAACAGATGTCATATATCTTACAGACACCATAGACTTAACAGATGTCATAGATCTTACAGACACTATAGACGTAACAGATGTCATATATCTTACAGACACCATAGACTTAACAGATGTCATGTGTCATACAGACACTATCGACCCAACATATCTCATAGATCTTAAAGGCATTCTAGAACCAAATATGTCAGATTTTAAAGGCATTATAGACTTGAAAGATGTCAGAAATCTTACAGGAATGATAGACTTTTAAGATGTAATAGATCTTACAGACTGTCCAAACAGATGTCATAGATCTTATACTGAATGTGATTCGTCCATTCGATCTATGCTTTTTATACATGATTGTATTTTTGTATTGAATCTAACAGAGTTCAAGGTCTCCTCCTGATATGACCTTGATGGACTATCGGCAAGCTCTGTCCGAATTCCCTTGAAATGACCTTTCCCAATTGTGACGTTAGTCTTGCACGTCAAGTTGGCTCTTATCTTTTCATCCTTTCTTTCCCTTGGACTTTTCTAGTGAATTCGACGTAACTTTCACAACGCGAGAGAGAGAGAGAGAAAGGAAAAGATAGAGCCCAACTCGAGATAAGGAGACAGTGAGATCAGTGCTAATGATGATGGAGAAGTCAAGATTGGCCTGCTACTATGGGAGCGCAGGATTAGAGCAAATATTTCTTTTATTGCCCTCGCCAAGATTTGGGGGGAGTCAGAGTGTTGCCCCCCCCCATTCGTGTATGTGTGTGTGCTTGCGTGCTGTATCGATCTCTGTGCCTTCACTACCGCTATCTCTCAGACATTTTGGCCATTGTTGCAGTGTTCCTTGAGCCAGGAGCCTTGGAGTCTAAAGGTGGGGGATGGGAGGGGCAGGGGGAATAAAGGGAGTAATGTTGTTTGAAGGTCAAATCTAATGTCCCAGTTTTTTTTTTAAATTCTTTCAATCTTTTCGCCTTTACATGCAAGCATTTGTTTCCCTTTCTTCAGAACAATGCCGATCTCCAGCTGACATTATTTCTGAAAACAGATTAGTATGCGTACACACTGTTACAAATGCAGATCTATGTGTGACTTGTGCAGAGAAGAACACATAGCAATTAACCAATCCCTTTCTGTATTACATGTCTACAATTAACCAATCCCTTTCTGTAGTACATGTCTACAATTAACCAATCCCTTTCTGTACTACATGTCTACAATTAACCAATCCCTTTCTGTAGTACATGTCTACAATTAACCAATCCCTTTCTGTAGTACATATCTACAATTAACCAATCCCTTTCTACAGTACATGTCTACAATTAACCAATCCCTTTCTGTAGTACATGTCTAAAATTAACCAATCATTTTCTGTGAAACACGTGAATGCACAATGAGAGGGCACTACACATGTCATGGACGACTTTTATTTCAAGCCTAGAGGTCACGGTGCTCATGAATTTTTCAGTTGCACGGAATTTACAAAGACTGTCCAGGTCAACATTAGAGATTTGATTGCACTTTCTTAATAGTATGAATACCTTATATGTTTTCTAAATAAACATAAATGGCTGTAAACTACGGTGTTCTTTAAGGAACAGTCCAATGCTGTTTCAAATTTACTTGCATGAACTATCTAATGACTTAATTTCATAAAAAAAGTTTAAACTATCACGCTTCAATATCCTGCTAAAATTTTATTTAGCCTGCACTGTTCTAGAAAGAGTGGAGGTCCCGGGTTCGAATCCAGGTGAAGTCTGGGATTTTTAATTTCGGGATCTTTGGGCGCCTCTGAGTCCACCCAGCTCTAATGGGTACCTGACATTAGTTGGGGAAAAGTAAAGGCGGTTGGTCGTTGTGCTGGCCACATGACACCCTCGTTAACCGTGGGCCATAGCAACAGATGACCTTTACATCATCTGCCCTATAGACCACAAGGTCTGAAAGGGGAACTTTACTTTACTTTTTATCACGCTTCAATATCCTGCTATAATTTTATTATAGAAAGAGTGCTTTGTAGACGCCAGGAGAATGAATTTATGAAACAAGTAGTGGAAAAATGTAGCAATGGTACATAAAACACTGGACCATAAACCCAATTTGATAAAAATACACCCATAGACACACAAAAAATGAAGGCACATATCTTAATCAATATGCTAGGACTAATTCGTATGAGTCTTTTTCCTCCCTAGAGCATTACTTATTTAATGTATGCTAGGACAAATTGATACAAGTGCTCTATCCCTTTATATTCTTAGAGCATGAAAACCGACTTATTGAAAGTCTTTAACATGCACGACTAGATTAACACGTGCATACGTAGAGAAAGTGATTCTTTTTTGTTTGTATTGTTCTTAGAATGATTCATGAGGAATTAACTGATTGGTCTGTATCTAAATGGAAGCAGGAAATAAAGCCACGCAAGTCTTTCTAAGCACATGAACAAAAAATGAAGCATATATATCTTATGGACAATGTTATTATTATTATTATTAAAGAGTACATTTTTAATTTACTGTGTTCTCCCACCTTGGCAACATTTGCTATTGAAAACCCAGTTCCCTGCAGTCTTTATCGTTAAACAGCTTTAGATTCAACGCCTACGTATATTGTACCAAAACCTTATCAGCATTTTTAGAAGAAAGAAAATGGAAGTTGACAGTGGTTAAAATTTTCCTCGTGCAAAGTCTCAACTATTCAATGATAGGATGATCTTGTTACTTGTTATGCTCAAGCCCTATAATTTTGTGGAGATGGATGTAGATCTACCTACACGTCCCTTCACACCTTGTTGAATACTGTTAACACAGAGTGGGAACAGCGAGCACTTATTATCTATCTATCTATCTATCAGTCTATCTATCTGTCTGTCTGCCTGCCTGTCTGTCCGTCTGTCCGTTCTTTTGTATTTCATTGTGTCTGTCTGTCAAACGTCAGCTCTTTCTGTCTATCAAAGAATCCAAACTGCCCTGTCGGTGTTATTCCAACTATGCAGTTCATCGTACACTTTGTAACCCCTCCGCCTACCTCCACAGATCGCATTATTTAACTATCCAGTGATTCCTCTATTCACACAACACATAAAAACGACACTTGTGCCTATTTGTACCCACTCGCCGGAGAGAGAACGAAAGGAAGACAAAAAAAGAAAGCCTGTTCATCCTCACGCACTTTCTCCAGACACGAACTCTCTATCATGTTTACACCCAGGTACTGCCTGCAACATATGTTTCTCTGGCTACTGGTTTTACCACTGAGCAGACTTCTTAGAAACTCAATCTCACAGCGCCCTTTATACCTTTTTAATGGCGTCCTCGAAGCCCCCCTCGTGTTTGTATTGTGGAAATCACGACGTTCAAATAGGAACTCGCTCGGTGCTCGACAGTCTTTGGAATTAAGACCAGGGAAAAAAAAAACCCACGAGAACTATGTTCATACTAGTATTATAATATACAATTTTGCTCAATTTTTTCTTCTACCTGACAAGCCAAGAATCAATTTTAAAAATTAACAAATTAGTTAATTAACTATTGGTATCTCGAGCAAGAGATAGAAATTGTACTCAATGATAGAGTGGTTATAAGCTGAATTAGTTCCCTATATACAATGTATTGAGAAAAGTATGAAACTAACAATAGGTAATTAGAAAACCTTTCATTTCATAAGCACTTCCCTGACATAGTAGTTCATATTCAAGCTTGAGGAGAAGACGGGGCTTTACCCTTCGAGTTTGAATTCAGGTCGTTCACTTTTTTTTTCTATAATTTTTATTTTATAAAGGGATTTAAAAAGTTACCACCCAGATACCCCTTCATTCTCCTCCTACCCCTTCCCGACTTGTCCAGACAAGTGATAGGGTCAGAGCGTATTGAGATAGCTAAAAGCATGAAATTGCTCTAAACAGAAAAGTATTTTAAAATGTTTTTCTTATTTCAATGATATCCCTCCCTTCCTAGCCACTAGTAGGAAAGAATTGTTAAAACCCCCCCGGGTGTGTTTATCTCAGAGAGGTTCAACCTATTGGTTTCTTTTTTTTTTTTTTAATCCCAAGTGCATGTATATCATAATGGAAAGTTTAAAACAATACATTTCTGTGTACATACACAGAGTTACAGATAATGATCTTTGAATTCTTTCTAATTTTATTCGAGTATAGCACACAAAACACAGTACTAATACATTTTCTTGGTGTTTTCTTACATTTCTGAACGGAGACACATATAATCGCATAAGAAACATTGCGTATATACAATAACGAAACACAAGCAGCATTTGTCTCTAATGGGACTAATATGGTATACTAGGTATGTAAATGATTTTAAAATAAAAAAAAAATATAATTAAATTTAAACCAAGTTTGAGCTACTATCTCATTAGGTCTTTCAACTTTCTTGTCTATTGTTCATCCAAGGCCAAGTCTTGTTTTTTTTTTTTTAGGAAAAAGAAATTTACGAAAAAGAAATGAAAGATGACGCAGTTCAGTCCCTTAGTCTGTTGTACCATTGCCGCACCACACTTGAACAGTTCCCTCTCCAGGATTAGTGTCCCTTTCATTGACAGGCTTGCCCTTTCGTTGGTCTTGTCTTCTCATTGTGTCTGTCTCTCCTTGTTCCATGCAGACAAGTCTTTGCGAACTACGAGGATCTCGTGATTTGGTCTTCACAGTCTTATCATGCATTTTTTTAAAACAATGGTATGAAGATCATCATTGGGCCTTATCTTTATTGCAATCTAGATTCTGCTGTACTTTTTAAAAATGTGTCACCTAGGTTCATAACATCTCCATTCCATGACTTGGATCGATCTCCAATTCTACGGTGTTTCTCTAGTTCTACCGTTTCAGTCCAATATTTGCAAGCTTACAAGAATGTCGCCATGAACAAGGAGTACACCAGTCTGAATGTTGTTCCTAGGACTTAGCTATTGTCTTTCCTATTTGTCTTGAGCTGCTTCAAGTGCTGCTGTGGACTGTGCAATGTCGGCCAGTAGTTCCAAGTCTGGTTCTTTCGTTTGAAACGAGAGCTCCTCGATATGTAAAACTTTTTACACTTGTCAAATATGTGACAAAATCAAATTGGTTTATTAAAGAACACGAGGCGGTATACCGGTATTCCTAAAAGCACAAAGAAAAACTCTAAACTGTCAGCTGGCAAATGAGAAATGTATGTGTTGAAGGAGCAGGAACTGATATGGATGTCATGACATTGATAGGATAGGTCAAATCTTGTTATCTTAATGAAGGAGTCAACCTTTATGTTATTCTAAATTATAAATAGAAAGTCGTTACCATCGGATCTTGTCGAAATTTGCTCCAGAATTGAGTCGCTAAAATCATTTTTCTGAAACTAATCTTCTTAGCTCTAATCTTTGACATCCAGTGCGTTACGTAGAACTTCGGAATTCGATGTTGGCCATGAACAAACAGCGTCCAGTGGTAGCTATTCATTGAAAGAAAAGAATGTTCTTGTATTGGTTACCAATTAGCATAAGTTTAAATCAAGCACACTTAAGCCAACAGGGTGTTTCAATCGTATGTATGCAAGTGACCTCAATGGAACCAATTAACGTCGAATAGACTTTAAATTGAAACACGAAATGAATTTCTGTTTGATTGATACGTATGTGCGTGCAAAATGCAAACTTCATTGTAGAAACAAAAAGGGCAGAAGATATTTGAAGCACGATGAGGATAAGAGTTACCGGTACATTTGTGGTTTTTTTCGTCATTATCGTAGGTAATGCTAACTGCCCTTATCGTCTGGTTTACACGTGTCATTGTGTGTGCATTAAAAATAAATACTTCATTTTAAAAACAAGAGATTTCTGTTATAAAGCCCCATAAACAATTCTTTTCGCCTATTTCCATTGAGACGCAGGCATAGCAACATAAAATTGTCAATAAAGCTTTTAGTCTTGAGAAAAGGCCAATCATGGCACCGCTTGGCTATCTATCAAAGGACTCGATCTCGAATCCCTACTTGAGTTTTTTTACTGACCTCCTAATGCAGCAGGAAACCTCCCAGAAGGTCCACCAAAGAGATTGGACCTGAGTGCACTGAGCTTGCTTATATCTGAAAGTTGCTCTCTATAAAAATGATATATTTCAACAAGGACACGAACTGTCTTGTTTGACTTTCTCTTTAATGTTCGTGAATCTTATAAATATTATGTATCAAATGCATATTTAATTTTAGAAACATCTCGTAGAAAAAAGTTGTATATATTTTGAGCACACGATGAATGCAATGGTGAAACCAGATTTTGAATATCGCTTCCAAACGGGACAGACAGAGTGCACGCAATCAAACACGGTCTCGTACTAATCGCGAATGTTATACCCACACTTAGGAATGAACTCAAGCATCGATTCGCCGCCAATCCCTTAGAAGTAAATAAATTAATGCTTAATTGACATTAATTTAAATCGCCGGAGTTTCGATATATGTGGTAGTCTCCCGTCATCTGATCTTGCGGCGTTAAAAAAAAAAGCAATTGAAGCAAGTCTATTGTTCGATACGAGGACCTCCTTTGGGCATGAACGCTAGTAGAATTCTTCCAGGCAATCTTGCTTTATATTGTTTTGACACTTATAATATGTGTCTCGGTGCGTTCTCCTTGGGCTGCCATCAGTTTCAATAAAACTCAGAACCAGGCTAAACGTACGTCAATATATTGTCGTTCTTCGTCCCCCCTTAACAAAGTAGCCGACTAAACAAAACAAACGAAAAAAAAAAAACATGTTCTCTTCAACTTGTAACTGGTATTGGTTGCACTTAAGTCGGCGGGAGGTCTATTCACAACCATCGGGAACATTAAAAAAAAAAAGCCCTTTTGAAATGCAACGCGGGTCTACAGCGAATGTTTGATACAATATAAACCTTCAAGTAGGCCTTTTTTTTTATTTCATGTAAGGTGGCGGAGGAATATCTCTATAAGAGCGGATACAAAGATTGAGTTCGAGAATCAACTAAGCGACATGGAGGCTGTAAGAATCATTGACCCGATACCAGCGAGCAGGTGGGCCGGTGGCAACCTTTTTATCTCTCCGCCCCCCCCCCCCATTTCCTCCCGTGCCTTCAGCCTGACTGTGGTTTGGCACGCGACCAGATTTTATACCCTTGGATGCAATTATTCTTCATAGAGGTATAGAGATGAGATAGTGATAAGAGGCTTGAAGTCCCTCACACTGGAACTGACTCCTAAGGTACTGGGTCCGTTATTTCCTTGCCATTTTATCTGGCGTTCTGGTCTTAGTTCGTTCTCAGCTATCCCCCCCCCCCCCCCCCGTCTTAGTTTGTTCTCAGCCCCCCTCCCCTGCTCTTAGTTCGTTCTTAGCCATTCCCCCTCCCCCAGAGGTACCGATGGAGTGAAAAGAAAAAGTAAATACCATGTACACAAACACACAAGAACGCACACACACACACATATTGGATAGGAAAAAAAACTGTATAATAACTGGGCAGATTTTACCTCTAGGCAACACAAGCTGTAGTTTAGGGCCCCCAAGAAATATTTAGCACTGCCATATAATTACACGACTTATAGAGGGCCGCATGTATCCAATCCTATAAAGTGTCTTTACAAACGTAACTACGGCACTGAATACAAATCTGAATAGAATCTCTTAGCGAAGTGTTGTTCTTGTCCAACTAAACAATGTATGGGCAGCAGAAATAGTGGACTGTCTATGAAGAACTTGAGAAAGGGCTGGGGGGGGGGGTTTCTATTCTAAACAAGGAGGCACAGGAAGTGACCTGTAGGTTTTTTGTTGTTGTTGTTTTTTTGGCGCGTGTTTTTTTTTAAATTTATTTTTATTTTAAATACTCTAGAAAATGTCAATAAATATATAAAGCTATTGGTGGAGCTGGGAATTCAATGAGTTGATAATTCTTCTACGTTAGACATGTCCGCTTCTCTGCGTGTCGTAGAGCTAAACACAGGCCTGTGTTTGTTTTAACGTAATTGACTATCAGGCAGAGCATAGTGAACTGATTAGTAATTCACCAAGAATGTGTACATGAGAGAAAAGAGAAGTCTGTACTGTGCATTGAAGACTCCTTAGGGTTTCATTTCAACATCAGCAAACACAAGCGGATTAAGATCAAATTGTGATGGCTACTTCCCATTATCTTTTCTTGAACCTGTGACGATACGAACACTTGCATACAAACATTCATTTGAGTTGTTCCCAGCAAACCGTGAGAAACTTTCAATTTTAACTTATCAATTATTTTCATGTCCACCCATACTTAATTTCTTTTAGGATTTATCTCCCCTCGCACTGTTTCTCACGGGACGAATCTCGACGTAAAACATTAACTAGCCTCTCTAGGGCTAACTTTTAATTTTGACCGCTGTACAGGTGACCAGCACACAATAGTCGCTGCACCAGCGCTACACGCAGCGGCCTAATAACTTTTCACACCTATTCTCCCCCCCCCCCCCCCCCCCCCCCCCGCAGGATACGCATCGCTCTAAGGATAGCATTGCACTCGGGCTGGACAGATACATATTCGCTTAAGACTTTACTGTCACAGTAGGCAACGAATATTGACCATAAATCTGACATGACGCCTGACATCTCCGGTACATCGATACATGCGAGAAAATCAGCTAGATTTCTTCCCCACCCGTTAAACAAAATGCTCCAACTATATATAAGAGAGACCAAAGCATTCTAAGTTAGGCTCGCTAGAATTCATAGTCTCCTCTGTTAGGAAGTTTATTAGTGAGGTTTCATTAGGGACAAACGGGTAAATGTAAACATTTTACTATACATATTTTATCTTATAGGAATGTGTGAGTACACATTAGTACACAACCACGTTCCCCCGTCATTACATTATGACTTTATTATGTATGTACATTGTGCTATTCTATGTCAATGCTATACCTTCATATAGTATTATTAATGCCGCTATGGTTGTCTACGTTTGAAGCCATAGTTATTTTATTTGATTTATGTTTCATCCATTCCTGTTTTTTTAGTGATTGATGTAAACAATAACCTTTCGTGAATCTAAGTACTGTCTAAGAACTTAAATCACAGTGCTCTAAACTTACAGAGCCCATGTGAAATTAATCATTTCACATTTCTATTAAATATCCTTCATACATAATATTATGTCTCACACACTTGTGAACTTATAGTTCCTTGGATGAGTTTCATTTGGATTAATTATATCAAACCTTATCATTGTATCTCGATCCCTAGTATTGTATTTTCATCTTATCCTTTAGTATATAATTTGCTCATTCCCAATTGCTCATTCCCAATTGTACTATAACTGATTGCTTATCGTCGTAATCGAATTTAATGGATGAATCTTGATTAGTATCATCCTACATTGTATGATGACACATTTATTGTGGTTATCTTACTTGTATCTTTTTGTTATTGAGTTATATGCATGCTTTGAGATTTTATACTTAATTGTCTTAAATGCCTTATTGGGATTGATACCAGTGCCTACATCTGATTGATTGCAAGGCATATGGGAATCCCTGCTCAATGCCTTTAGGAGGTTCCTAATTGTCTGTCTTATCCCCAGCCTGGTTGCTACCCCTGGTTGCTACACACGATTGCTACACCCGACTGCTATAACTACCAGATCTCCACCAAAAGCTGTAGCCTACTGTCCTCGGCCTTAACATATTGCCCAGTGTCCACAGTGCCTTATACTGCCCAGTATCATCTGCCCAGTGCCCGGCCCAAACTGTCCACTGCCCAATAGCTATTGCCTAATGCCGACTGATTAGAGCAACCTTCGCTGCAGAAGATAAACTGGTGTTGAGTTAGCACGGCTCTCTACAAGCTAGAGATCACAGCTGAGAGATCATCCCACTACAACTTAGTCTGCAGCACCAACCCTCTCTACTGCTAAACAGGCAGCGGCCTCAACCTAGAACCAGCTTGCCTACAGCATAGAGAACATCCCGAGCCGACGTCTAAAGACAGAGCCGGATGACTCATCCTTCTGAGTGCCAGTCCATCGACCGCCAGAAGACGACCCACGGGCTAGCAGCTAAGAATATAAGTAGCCAGACATAGGAACACTCTTCTCTTCCAATCACTCACCAATTAGCAATCCATGATGAGCAGTTATGTTAAATATTAGCACATTCATTTCATTTCTTAATTATAATTTTATTTGATCATTTATCTTTTGTAAACTTTCATTTATTAAATTATTTTATTTATAAACTTAATATACTGGTCTGTTCTTACTGTTAGTTGCGGTGTGCCTGTACAAAATCTTATATGTGAGCGGGATAAATTAATAAAATTTCCCCTAGACTTAATAAACAAGCCCAATATTTACTAATTAAACATCTCGTCATAGAACCATCAACTAGCTCTGTTTATCATCAAAAGGTTATAGCAGCGCCCCCCCCCCCATATTCAATGTACTACATTCTTCATGCCATTGATGTATTTATTGCACTCGGTGGAAGAAAGCATTCCACAAATTTTCTAAATTTTCTGCTTGGCGTTTCCCCCCCCCCCCCCCCGCACCCGCGCCCCACAGTGTACACGTTGAGGGCAATCGGATACCCCCTCTCTCTTTCTCTTTTGGCAATCACTCTATAGCAAGTGTGTGCGTGTGTGTGTTCGCCTTAGTGGCCTGTGCCTGTGCATTTATTTCTTTCTAACATAGCTAACATTGTATAATTTAAAAGTGCAGCCACCATAAGCTATTTTCTTATAGCCCTTGATGGTTGTACGCAGCTTCTATAAAAAAAAAAGCGAATTAGGGATACATCTGCATTTAAAATATCGACAAAATTTGGCAACCAATGTTCCCTTGTGAATGTGTTAAACCTCCCATGCAACTGCTTATATTTGTTTGAAAAAAACAAAACAAACAGCACTCTCGAATAGATCAGTCAAACGTGTCTACATTCGAGACAAAACAAAATTAAGATATCAAGATATGTGATTATGTCATCAGAACAAAAGTAACGTACTTCCTTTCAGGGTTTGCGGGTACTCCGGGTAGATGTTTGAAGGTCATCTGTTTTTATGACCGACAGTCAGTGAGGGTGTCATGTGGCCAGCACAACGACCTATACTAACTAATGTCAGGTACCAACCCATTAGAGTTGTTAGGAGTGTCCTGAAAATCACTGGGATTCATAGACAAATGTTTATTTTTAAAGAGATAAGCAGGGCATACAGCATACATATCTCACATACCGTAATACATTAGAAACCGTAGATACCATACATATCCGCTCACTACCATAAATACCATTGATATTATACATATCTCACATACCATAACATTAGATACACTGTAGATTCCATACATATCCGCTCACTACCATAAATATCATTTATATGATACATATCTCACATATCGTAATACATTAGATATACCGTAGATACCATACATATCCGCTCACTACCATAAATATCATTAATATTATACATATCCCACACCATGACACGTACGTCTAAGAAAATGAACCATTCATTTTTACTGCACTGAAAGCAGGGTTGAAGAACTAGAACCTGGGGAGGAATTCAAAGACACTATCCCATAGCTCGCTAGTTTGGTCAGTATCTTGTTAGATTATATCTTGTACTTACAAGATACACAATTAAGGGTATTTTGGCTTTTTTGTATAGCATAATTCCATCGTTGTGTGAGAATGGCTAGAATATTTAAAATGATTTAATAATATAATCAATGTTAGTCTTCCAATGCATCGATTACATATCGATTAACTAAGATGAATGTTACAATTTTGGGATTAACTCTATTAGGAAATAGTTTTGTTATCAAACATAACTCATAAACAAGTACGATAACCTGTCTACTTGAACTTGTCAAATGTAATACCCTCACTGCTCTTTTTTGCCTCCCCTTGTCAATGCTGCTAAACTGTCGTTTTTCTCTCCCCTTGTCATTCCAGATCATGCCAGACTACTACCATTTTCAACACAGGAAAGTAGCCAAGAGGTCTACGTTCGCCAGCACCCATTACCACCAGCCTCTAGCAGAAGATATAGACGTGAGTGTCCTTTCATTGTTTGTCAGCCTGTTTACGCTTTAATATTTACTTCTCGTCGCTCGACACCTGTGCCCATTTTCTGACGGCATGTACTCGAGGGGACCCGATGCTTGGTGTATGTGTGTTGAGTTGGTGGGCCTGCACTGGGCGGCAGTTGGCATCACTCGTTGCCTTTGAGATGCCTGCAACAGGTTTTCAAGAGCAGCAATTATGTGTATGTGTGTGTGTGATTTGTGACTCACTTGTGAGCTGTTTGATGCACTCCCACGCCAACGAAATCTGGAACACCTCAACAAGTACAGTTTAATTTAGTCTAGCTTCGACATGTCTGTGAAGAAAAGGGGAAGTGGTAAAGTGGGAGGGGGGGGGGAGAGGACAAATTGTTTGATATAAAACAAACGATAACAGAAGAAAATGTATTCAGTTGGTAGGCCCTAATTCTTTTTTTTTTTTTTTTTCAAACTTTGATCTATGTTTGCTTCAATCAAGCTAATTATGTTAAGTTAATTCTAATTTAATTTAGCATAAGAATATTTAATTTTTATTGGCTCTGATAGATAAAAGCCCCTATTGGTTTTGTCTAGTCTGTGCGACTGATACACCATGATCTCACACAGTAGGATCGCTATTGAAAATCCGATTTAACCATCGCTTGCATCTGCTTAGATTAGGCGCAAACTCTCCTTTGGTCTTCTGAAAGAGAAATTTGTTTTTAAAATTAAAAGTTTGTCAATTCGTAATTAGATTTTATAATGGTTTTCTCGATATAATGTCGATTCATTTATTCAGTTTTGCCATTTATGGCCTATGTTTAATGAATTGAATAAGAAAAATTAATTATGTTCGATCGTGCATCAGTTTCTAATGGTCCTCCGATATCGTCACGTTTTATTCTTAAAACTAATGATGCATATTGTATGCACATACATTGTTAGGCGCGTCCACGCTGTCAAATAACGAAGTCAAATAACACAGGCGAAAGTCCAACACTATAAGTTTGTCGACGCTGAAAGCGAATGTGGCACAAGAAGTTCAATACTAACGAAGGGAACCATCGAATGTCGTCAAACTAAATCTCAACGTTCAACCTGCCTCTCTCTAAAGCCGTCAAAAGAAGAATGTTTACATTGCGCTATTTCCCTGAAACCCTAGTCTTATTTATACTAGTCGCGTCATTGTCTCTAAGTCAAAACTTTCCCTTTCTATAAAGAAACTCCTAATCGTGTCATAACACATGTACATATTTTTTTTCAAGATTTAATTGGCAGTTTGTGTTGTTTATTAGTTTTAAGAAACAAATATTTAGATTTACCGCCACTGAGAATCAATCTGTCCATTTATCAAGCAGCCTACACTGTTCACGCTGGTCTGATACAACACACACTGAGTCGCTCACCGCAGCAGTAACACGAGACCATACATGCAAGAAAACAATAGCGACAGAAAGATAGATTGATAGCAAGAGAGGAAAACCAAAAGTAACTAAAAGAGATTGAGAGTTACAAGTAGTAGATAAGAGATATAAAGAGAGCTTGAATATGAGGGACGAGAAATGTATGCACAAACATTTATTTCAAGGTTTTTTAGTCTCGTTGTGTTAATTCGTAATTGTTTTTTGTGATATATTTGATTATTTGTGTGCATTGTTATTCCTGAATACAACCGACTCACAAGGGCCTCCATTGAGTTAACGTGTAACACAAACTCCCATTATTGTTTTTTTTATATAGTTTTCTAAAGTACTGACTCTCAGATTTTTAAGATATCATATGTAATTCTATTGTGCCAGTAGAAGCACTTTAAACTAACTGGTATGTTAATGTTTGGTCTCAAGAATGCATTGCCATGTATCGTTGAAGGCCCCCCCCCTCGCCACACATATATTCTAAACTAGTTCGTGCAATGATGGTACTCTAGACTAGAGACGTTATTACACGGCATACAAGTTAGCTATTTGTTTCATAAACAGGGGAACTTTTGACTTAGAGACAAAGACGGGCGGCTAGTAAACACTAGTCTTAGACTAGAAGTTTAGGAAGAGCGGAACGTAAACAGAATACTTCTGAAGGCTTAAGAGAGAGGTAGTTTTTATTGTGTTTGACATCGAATAGTGGAAATAACTTGTACATTATTGATAGATATAGTTTTAAGGGCGGATTCTTCCCCTTTATATAAGCTTTGTTTTTTTTTTTAATGGATTTATTATATTTTGCTTGTTTAGTATCGAGGCGCGGTGGCTGAGCGGTAAAGTGCTTGGTTTCCAAACCGAGGTCCCGGCTTCGAATCCTGGTGAAGACTGGGATTTTTAACTTCGGGATATTTGGGCACCTCTTAGTCCACCCAGCTCTATTAGGTACCTGACATTAATTGGGGAAAAGTAAAGGCGGTTGGTCGTTATGCTGGCCACATGACACCCTCGTTAACCGTGGGCCACAGAAACAGACGACCTTTACATCATCAGCCCCCATAGGTCGCAAGATCTGAAAGGGGAACTTAATTTTTTTTTTTTACTTTTAGTATCAGTTTTGTCTTAACGAGTGTACCTCATGTGTACATCGGTGTCTGGAACTTTAGGCATCCGGTAAGTTAGGCACACATCAATGAAACAACGAGCATATTATTTATAGAGACTTTCTTTTAATATGTCTAATATCTGTAGGCATTGAGTCTTGATTTTTTGTTACTTTCTAATATCTGTAGGCATTGTGTATTCAGTTTTTGTTACTTTCTAATATCTGTAGGCATTGAGTCTTCAGTTTTTGTTACTTTCTAATATCTGTAGGTATTGACTCTTGAGTTTTTGTTACTTTCTAATATCTGTAGGCATTGAGTCTTGAGTTTTGTTACTTTCTAATATCTGTAGGCATTGAGTCTTGAGTTTTTGTTACTTTCTAATATCTGTAGGCATGAGTCTTGACTTTTTTGTTACTTTCTAATATCTGTAGGTATTGAGTCTTGAGTTTTGTTACTTTCTAATATCTGTAGCATTGAGTCTTGACTTTTTTGTTACTTTCTAATATCTGTAGGTATTGAGTCTTGAGTTTTTGTTACTTTCTTATATCTGTAGGCATTGAGTCTTGAGTTTTTGTTACTTTCTAATATCTGTTGGCATTGTCTTCAGTTTTTGTTACTTACTAATATCTGTAGGCATTGCTTCTTCAGTTTTTGTTATTTTCTAATATCTGTAGGCATTGAGTCTTGAGTTTTTGTTACTTTCTAATATCTGTAGGCATTGAGTCTTGACTTTTTGTTACTTTCTATATCTGTAGGCATTGGGTCTTGAGTTATTATTACTACCGTGTAATAAAGCGTGTCATAACGTAAGCAAACATTTTTTCCTGATTCTAGATGCTTCTTGTCTCTACTGAGAAGAGTAGGTAAATGATGCATGGGAGATAATTGAAAATTCTACTTCCTTTTCTCGAGTGTTCCGGCAACCTATTTACAGATCTTATATCAACTCACTTTGTCTCTCTGTCGCCTGATAAAAAGTTTGTACACGTTATTTCTCCCACACCTATTCTCGGATCAAGTTGAAACTTTGCAAAATTATTCAATGGCATAGACAAGACATGTTTTTTTTTTTGTTTAATTAACTAATTAGTTAATTGATTACTGGTAATTAATTATTTTTGTTTGACACCAACTAGGGAAATTAATCATTCAGTATTCACATATACGGCTAAATGTGTAGGGTTTCGTCCCCGTAGGCACGCTTTTTCTTTCAAACACATTGTCAGATCAAGTTGAAACTTTAAACAATTATTTATTGATCATAACACAAAATGAATCAATTAAAAAAAATTGACCAACTAGTCAATTAATTTTTTGTTAATTAATTATTTTGATATCAAATAATGGTGGTCGCTTTTGCGGTGTTCAGAGAAATAGTTGTGGAGTTGTTTTTTAGTTAAGCTTTGTTGTTTTTTTATAGATTTTTTAAATATATTATTTTAATGAGGATTTTTCCCGACCAATGCTTATATACCCAACTACTCTTAGATGTTTATTCACTTAACCTTATGATTAGAAATGCAGTGCTGTATTCACTCACCACCCACCCCCAGTTATACGTGAATAATATCTGGAGGCAGAAGCTCCAAGGTCATAGTTGCATTTCATATTTTGCATAAGTTTTATTTTACTTGTGTTTGATATTCCAAAGTATAGTACTTTCTTACCCTTACTTAGCTCCCCCCCCCCCCCCCCGCCTTTATATTCTTTGAATTCGCTTGTGACCAAGTGTTACATCATAGAAAGGTAAACCGACTAGACTGTAACCAATACATTATGTAAGCTGTAATGTGTTCCTTGTACCTCGGGCTTGGAGATCAGGTGACAGTATAAGGCCCGCCTTGTCTTCCCTTTGATCGATCCGAGGGAATGTGCTGTCCTGCTGTGAGTGGGACCTCCCACCAAGTCCTTCAGACGTGGTGTGTACAGTGGAATGTGGAATCCAAAAGTGTCACTTAAATAGATGTGTGCTGCACCCGTACACGCTGACAAGACACTGGTGAGAGACATGTCATGTCTAGAACTTCTGTAGCGTTGTCTTCTTTTACTAGTCTAGTCTTACTGAGACTTGCGTATTTAACAGAGAGAGAGAGAGAGAGAGACTACTTCTAGTCACACCTATATCTCCCATATCATCGTAGGTATCTCACGTATGCCGCCTATGTTGAAAAGAATTTGGAAATTGTATCCCTCGCCCGCCTAATAGAAGCAGTTCTAGCCTGCTGAGAGTTCCGTTTATAAGAACTTGGACATAAGTGCATATGTGTGTGTATACGTATTAGCTCTATCCGCGACACTCATCTTCCAAGTGCATCGCAAGCGTTTCTAGACATTGGAAGGATTCGTTGAAGGTCACGTGGGCAATGTCGCTAATGGGCGTTCTAAGACATTATGACATTCAAGTGTTTCGTCGTTATCTGTTGCTTCTCGCTGCCCTTCTTCACCACAGCAGACATTGTACAGTTAGAGAGGCCTAGGTGGCGCTGGTGTTGAGTGGTGAATACCATTCTGTAGTTTTGAACAAAAGGTTTAGTGACTTCCGTGTTGAAATAGGAATAGGAATATTCAAACTTACAAATGAATTGTCTTACAAAACTTTCCAATGGACGATACAAAAGTTCAATTTAGATTGCACACTCTCTAATCCCATCTCAATACCAGACCAACTGAAATAACTTAATACAAAACTTTAAACTTAAGGACTGCCCTGTCTATTTATTTCTACTCTCTATAACCCAGACACTACGGGAAAGTCACAGAAATCACCAACAACGGAAGCTATAATAAGTTTCTTTGTTTAATTACCTCCCCTACATTCTTGGATTTGGTAGTGGTCTACATGTTAGATAAGTATTGTTGTTATTATTTCAATTTGTTGTTGTTGATTTAGTTGTCCATTTATTTGAATTCAGTCTCTTCAGCACGGAGGACATCAGAAGCCCTAACTCAACCATGATTTTGTGTTTTCTTACTGTCAGTGGGAACATATAAATAATTTCAGATGTTTTGAATTAATTTTTTGTCCACTGTCCATTTCTTGTAATGTCTATGAAGTGACCATCCTTGTTTGGGACGAACGTGACGTCATGAGAATTTTGCTTGTCTTCTCTCTCGACCTTTTTTTAAATTTTTCTCTCTCTCTTTCTCTCTCTCTCTCTTTCTCTCTCTTTCTCATATGACTTGCCTGTTTTCTTCATCCTGTAACTTAACGCTCCTTGCTGTAATCTCGACCTAGCATTTGTTTTTTTCTATATCTACTCTGTGAGAAGGTTACCTCGCCGTGTACACGTGTGACGTCACTCCAAGCTCACAAATTAGAAGCACTAATAGTCTAGATCTATGTGTCTATCGTTTTCGCTTATTTGCTAATCGATTGATCTGAATGACTATACACCCAATGGGACACGATCAACGGCAAGATTTGTCTTTATACTTGCATTTAGTGTCCATCAGTTGACGGGTTTGGGTTCAGATACGACTTTTGTGACTTAGCGGCCACGTAACACCTTTGCTAAGCCTGACACTAGATAAATGAATAAAAATATTTCGTTGGTCTTAAGTGAATGGAGGACATGTCTAACTTAACACTGGTTGAAACAGTGTTGCCCATGTTTACCAAACTGATGACAAAACTTTGTCTTTCTATTTAGTGCCCTACCTCCTTTCATTTGCCCAGATATGGCGGTGATAAGATTCAATCTATCCTGCTTCCTCCGCGGAATAATTATGCCAAGTCTTATTCAGATCGCTGAAACCTTGTGTTCTATAAGGAACATACATACCTAACAGTGTGTTACATATAGGCCTATTTGATTCTTTGAACCCGCCTCTAACATGGACATTCTTGCTCTTGACTCAATCTCTTTTAATTTCAATATGTTTGGCTCACCCCCCCCTCCCTCCCCCAAACACACTTCTTCGTTTGTCTGCACCTTTAGACAGAACTATAAATGACGTAATACTGGCAGTAGGGTCTGTCCTGTTGTTCTGACCACACCTACCGATGGCATATCACCCCCCCCTTTGTTTTGTTTAACTGTCACCTTTACATCAGACGATCGTTTTGAGTGATGACTCAAGACTTACAAGACTTGTATGGCGTCAACGAGCATTCATTGCCTTTGATGTAACAGTAAGCAAAACGGTACTGTACTGACCAGTACTCGTACTGCTGCCCCTTTATGGTGTTTTATCGCGACATTTCAGTTGCAGCTGCAATATCTAATGACGTAGCCATAGGGAACAATTATTAGCTTTTCGACGTTGTCTCGCGGTTTGTATTTTACTATCCAAAGCAATGCCATGAACCAGCAGGAATATATAGAACTGCATGTCATTGTGCTGACAGTTGCCTGACAGACACACAGCCAGAGAGACGATGCAATCGCAACACTGTTTTTCTCCCCCCCCCCCCCGGGCCGAGTGTTCTGTTGTTGTGGGAGAGGAGGGAAGGGGTTGTGAAGAATGCAGTAACTTCTGGCATTCCATGGGGTGCCTAGCCTCCCTTTTGACTGGAGGAAAATACCCGAGTGACCTCCCTTAATTTAATTCTCCCCTTTCACTATCTTTTTTCCCCCCGGTGCAGGAGCTGACACATGATCGGCCCAACATTGTGGATATGCAGGTCGAGATGTCAGAATGGCGCCCCCTTTGCAAAAGAAAAAAAAAGATTCTGTAGCACCTTTATTTTATAAAATACAATATTACTTGATGACAAATGAATCGCTGCTCATATGCCCATCCCCGGGGCCGACCATGAGCTGAGAAATGTGTAGTACTGAGATCATACTCGTTTGTTCTTGTGTGCGCTTTATTTCGTGAGATAAATACGGTTTGTCAAGAAGGGGAATAGAATTCTCTCATTTTGTGTATGGCTGACCTCCCTTGTGGCAAGCCCGAAGTCATTGATCATACAAGTCGGCTATGTCCAAGAGAGAAAGTTTCTATCTACGAAATGTAGAACATGTGGGAGTGCACGCGAGCGTGTGTGGTGGTGGTGCTGGGAGGAGCATGATGAAACAACTTTGTGTGTGTGTTTGTATGTCAATCTGAAAGCAATGTTTGTATTTTGCTAGGAAGCTTTCATTGGCTTTGTGAGCTGCAGCGTACCGCCACTGACCTGTGACAATCACAGTTGTAGGGACGTGATGTAACTTGTTATGCTGTGTGATGGTGATACTGAATCCAAACAGAGTTCGCTTTGAAAATGTGTGTTACAGTCGGTTGTGTAGGCTGGGTCACTGCAGGGATTGCAAAGATTTCCTCCTCATGTTTAATTTCATATTGTTTTTATGCATCAGATTAGATCAGTCATGCCCGCGGGCTACATTCTCATCCCGGGAGTCATTTCCGGCCCTGGTGTCACAGACCGCACCATTGCAATAAAATCTTCGTGTCCTACGTAGCAGCTTCGGTTTCTTCATCATGCATTGAATGCAGACGTTTAGACCTGCCGAAAAGCACCGCATCACGGGCTGGATATTACCCACAGGTCGTAGTTAAGGCATCACTAGACTAGAATAAGTTATAAAAACTTAACAAAATCTCTAACAGTAACAACATTTTCAAAATGCATCTATTCTCCAACTTTCAAAACTATAATAAATACATTTAATTAAAAAAACGTTTTCGCTCAATGCGGGTATCGAACTCGTATTTTGTCACCATCGACTTGATGTACTAACGACGCTTACCATTAGGACAGACCTACTTAGAATAGTTGTATAGTTATTTATTAGTATTTTCATTATATAGACTGTGACGATTTCTGTTTATTTATTTCTTGATAATTCTTCTTATATTAATTATTGATCACACAGAATCATCTCAGGCCGGAGAGTATATGAATGACTTGATAACACACTCAAGAAACATCTGTCTGTCTGTGTGTCTTCTCTTTTGACTTCTTTAATAAACGTCTTCAAATTGCACATAGAACGTAACTTCTCAATTCAATAACTTGACTTCAATATCTTTATAGAATGAAATTACAACTTTAACTAATGTAACTAATTACTGAAATAACTTTATGATACAAATTTAATTAAAGTAACTTCTACTACTGGATCCGCAAACGTTTAAACCTAAGACCGTTACTATCAAAAATAGTTTCAATGCGAGGACCCCCGACTGAGTAACTTTCCCTTAATTTATACTTTTCTAAATCTAACTTTCCAGAATCTGAGAAACGTCTCCCCTCAATAATGTAATTTCGAATATATTTATGTAAAACAAAAATTAAGCAAAGCTTATATAATTTATCAATAAACTTAATACAACTTTAAATTTAATAAACAACTCAGTCAGCGGCACTACCATATTGTTATTTTTTACTCAAATTTAAATCCAAATTAAATTTTATTTTTTTTTACTTTTAAAAATTAGAATGAACTAGCTAGAGTTTTTCCCATGTGACCAACGAGCTAGTAATTCTTTTCTCAGTGATATAAATCGACTGTAAATTTATAGGAAATTCGTTAGAGCCTTTTTTGAGATCTTTGTCCAGGTTCCATCCTCCACCCCCCCCCAACCCCGCTTCCAATTTCCATGAAGTTCTGACTTGAATAGAGGCATTGTCAAAAAATATAATGACAAGGTGATTTCTTCCACTATGAAAGTGTCTTGGCCAGCGATGTGACGTAGTACTTCTCAAATGTACTTCTCAACTCTCCTATGTGACATTTGTTTCTTCTATGCCTGCTATTAGCTCAAAAGAAAATCTTAATCGACCACCGGCGGACAATGGTTATGCTTGCCCTTAATGTGGCAAAATATGTAGGTCACAGCTGGGACTACGTATCCACGGGAAATACTGCATTCCTCAATCTTCGGACTCGAAGAGAAGCCTTAATATTAGCTCACACACTTTGCTCATAGATAAAAGTCTAAAGAATCTGGTCAAAAAGATGGAATTTGTCTTCTTTGATGTTTGGCTAAGGTCTGAGTTAATTGCCATCATTTCACGTGTGTGTGTGTGTGTCAGATCAAGATGTCATCTTAACCTGCCTTATCATTGTTCATTGCATTCACGTGTTTCATCTGTCAACAAGATCTTGACTTTGACCATGTTTTCGGTCTGTGAACTGCTCAAATTCCAATGTTGGTGTCACACAATATGGAAGATGATTGACAGGCCCTTTAGTGTTGGATTGAGTTTCCTTTGAGTGATATGGAAATAAGCAAACGTTCCAGGTAGAAGCTACCTTCAGGTTCTTTTTAACCCGTGGCTACCATTGTCATGCTGTAGCTGTTGTATGTAAATATATGTTTCAACAGTCAAAATAATAATGTGATTCATAGTCTGTCAGACCTCCCTACCGTCACTCTAAATGCGTATTCGTTACACAAAATGGCTGCGAATAGGCAGTACTCGAATATCACGTTACACTTTTGTACTAATTTAATTGTATTGATTTATGAACTGGCAGCCATATTAGTCTTTTCTGTTCAGCATACTAAAGTAGTATTTAAGTCTCTTTATATAAACGTTCTATTCAGCATACTAAAGTAGTATTTAAATCTCTTCATATAAACATTCTATTCAGCATACTAAAGTAGTATTTAAGTCTCTATATATAAACTTTGTATTCAGCATACTAAAGTAGTATTTAAGTCTCTTTATATAAACGTTCTATTCAGCATACTAAAGTAGTATTTAAATCTCTTCATATAAACGTTCTATTCAGCATACTGAAGTAGTATTTAAGTCTCTTCATATAAACATTCTATTCAGCATACTAAAGTAGTATTTAAGTCTCTCTATATAAACGTTCTATTCAGCATACTAAAGTAGCATTTAAGTCTCTTCATATAAACATTTTATTCAGCATACTAAAGAAGTATTTATGTCTCTATATATAAACATTCTATTCAGCATACTAAAGTAGTATTTAAGTCTCTTTATATAAACATTCTATTCAGCATACTAAAGTAGTATTTAAGTCTCTTCATATAAACATTCTATTCAGCATACTAAAGTAGTATTTAAGTCTCTATATATAAACGTTCTATTCAGCATACTAAAGTAGCATTTAAGTCTCTTCATATAAACATTTTATTCAGCATACTAAAGAAGTATTTATGTCTCTATATATAAACATTCTATTCAGCATACTAAAGTAGTATTTAAGTCTCTTCATATAAACATTCTATTCAGCATACTAAAGTAGTATTTAAGTCTCTTCATATAAACATTCTATTCAGCATACTAAAGTAGTATTTAAGTCTCTATATATAAACGTTCTATTCAGCATACTAAAGTAGTATTTAAGTCTCTATATATAAACATCCTATTCAGCATACTAAAGTAGTATTTAAGTCTCTTCATATAAACATTCTATTTAGCATACTAAAGTAGTATTTAAGTCTCTCTATATAAACGTTCTATTCAGCATACTAAAGTAGTATTTAAGTCTCTATATATAAACATTCTATTCAGCATACTAAAGTAGTATTTAGGATTTAAGAAAATACAAACTGTTCTTTTTGTTGACCCTGTCCTTTTGGTCCTCTCTGTGTTCAAAAATAGTTGAAGATGTTTGTGAATGCAATTATTGATCTAGACGGAGTGTTAAATGGATAGAATGACATTAAACTTTTCCAAATGTTTTGTTTTGTTTCAAGTCCTAGGCCTATTTAAGACACATTTCGTTATGGCTTATAAAGATTATTATTATTGTGTGTTGACTTGAACATTCTGCTGCTGGAAGTTACAGCAGGTACATCTGAACCAATCTGTTTCTTACCAGTTCCAAATGTCTAAATTTGTTCTCGAGGCTAAATTTAGATCGCGATAACGTTTGTCTTCGCCGAAATCATGTATTTCCTCTATTTCCTCTTGCCACCAAACACGCACACACGCACGCTCAGAAGCGCGTTTATATATATAAATATATTTACACACAGCGAAGTGCTCTTATCCCGAGTGCCTCCCCCCATCCCCGAACATCCAAACTCCTCTTCTGCCCATCCCCCGCCCCTCATGGGGGGCCTTGCTCACTCTTTTGGTCTGGCAGTAGGTGCAGATACCTTCAGACATTAGTGGAAATGTTGTATTGAAGTTATAATGACACGGCATGCCAAAGATATCTCAAGGGACGCAACTTTTCTTCTTCTACGTCTTCTCCGCTACCCTCCAGTTTTTTATTGGCCCTTACTCTCAGCTCGTAATGATCGCTTCCATGTCTCTGTAGCAGCACCACTCCATTAGCTGCTGGGCCTGGCTCAGTTTGACTGGTGTGACTGAATGGCACATAGTATTGTGTGTGGGTGTGGATGTCTTTAGGTCCAGGAGTTGAATGCGGGCTCAGTGGTATAGGGAGGTAGTTTGAGTCTTAGCTATTGCTATGATCTAGATTAGTGTCTAAAACTGTGGGGTGACATCCCCTAGAAATTAAAAAACGGGGCGGGGAGCGCAAATGAGATTTATTTTTTTTTCAGGCTAAGAAAATCTCTTTCAAATAGATTTCAGTAATAGATCCAAAGTTTGGTAGTGATCAAGTAAAACTGACTTCTTACTGATATCACCAAGTTTTTAAACCTTAAGACATCTTCTCGCCTTACAGTCAAGACTTTTTATACCGTTTTTGTTTAGAGAGGTGTCTGCAACAGACTCAAGACGTTCTTCCACTGACACAAAATGTTGTGTTGTTTTTTTTGCACCAGATCGGTCGAATTAGTCCTGAGCGCCGTACCATTGTTCCAATAACATTTTTTTTTTCAAATAAGATCAAAATAGGCCCTCTAGGCTCTACAGAAATGATTTTACGATGCTCTACTTTTGGTGGGTCAGTGCATCGTTTCTCTTTATTACCGTTAGACTTGTGAATGTTAAGAAAACTCTGGCCGTGAAAGAAAACAAATGGAATATCAGATTGTACGACTATATTCACACACACATTTAACACAATAAAGAACAAGGGATAAATCCTTAATCAGAACAATAACTATTTCCTTGAGTAGTCTCAGTTTTTGGCTTTACTTTACTTTACTGTAGTTATCACCATCCAGCGTTAAGGCGTCATTAGTTTGTAAGAGTCTAGCAAGGGAGGCAAATCTCCTTAGCAATGCTCACCGTCCACCGTCCAAACGCAAGGTAAATAAGATCAACCTGCAACATCCACAAGCTTTTAGCTTTATAATCACACAAGAAATGTTTCTGGACATCTGAGGACTACAAGATAGTACATAAAGACCTTGGGGCTAATTCATGACTTTAATTTAAAGATTTAAAATAGTAAGTAAAAGTTTTGCGCTAATAGCGTAAAGTGAATTTGCTTTACAGAACAATAAGTATATATATATATATATATATATATATAATATGTTTAGTAAGGTATAGTCATGTACTCCATGAATTTATAACAACTGGACTTGATTAGTTTACAATGGATCTACCAGGTCTCAGAGATACACTATCTAGGTACGCTATTGCAAGCGTATATTAATAGTGTTACATCCTCTACTATTTAAGGTGAATATTTGAGTTACAAAAGAGGTTCATCAAAAGAAAATAGATTAAAACTTTAAACTTAATAGATATTTCTTCCGTTTGTTATTGGGTTTCGCAGCTTGCAGCCAACAAATTAGAAATCCACTTTATTTGTTCAGCCCAGAGAAAGACATGGACAGACCCACAGAATGGAAAACCCGGAGAGAAAAAAGAGACTAACCAGAAGAGAGGAAGGGCGTAGCCTCTTCCTCCAAAACAAGCATTCAAAAAGAGAAGTGGAGAAGATAACTCGACCTGTTGACTGATACAAACAAACAGACAGATGAGAGGAAAAGGAAGAGAATAAAAATAGAAAAAAAGTATCGGAATAAAAAAAAAAGATGAGGATAGGGGTAACATTGAGGCAAACAATTGATATATATATATATACACACACACATATATATATATATATATACATACATACATACTTCAGAGTGTTTTTCTGTGAAGCAATCATTGGATTGGGAGATAGCGTACTATCAGTCTAGAGCAGGGTTTCTCAACCTGTGGGTCGCGACCCCTTGAGGGGTCGATTGACGATTTGTCAGGGGTCGCCTAAGACCATCGAAAATATGGATTGTATTTAGTGTATTCTTCTATTGCTGTGTATGTTATGGGGGGGGGGGTCGCGACAGAGTGGGGGATAGTAAAAAGGGGTCGCCGAGCTTAAAAGGTTGAGAACCGCTGGTCTAGAGAGTTTCTCGTTCTCTCATCAAGAGTTGTTTTTTTTTTCATATCTCATATATATATGTGTGTGTGTACTCTCTTCTTTCAATCAATGTACGAAATCATCGCAGTGAGTTTGAAATAGTCAACTCTAGTCAAGACTCCCTGATGTAGTAACCGTTGGACCTGAGCTGAGATAAACACGACCTCATCTCCACCTGACTTTATCTAGATTACATCTCATTCCATAAGTTTGCTAGTTCTGTAGACATCCAGGGGTTGAAACTTACGCGCCTGTACCACAAGGATACAGGCCATTACGGTCAAACTCTGAGACACTCTCTCCCTCTCTCTCTCTCTCTCTCATGTTTGTGTCTATAGATAAATAGATCAACTTAACAACATTGGTAAAATCACTAATTTACAGTCGCCCTGGCATAAATTTTTTTTCAAGTAAAATTATAATTATATGTATGTATTTGTGTATGGTTAATTATATGTATGTATATGTGTATAGCCGCTTCCTATTTCATAACATTTTCTTGATAACCGACCGTAGAACTTTGACTAATCAGTGCACGAATAACTCATTCGAATTATGGTGTCTAGGCTATATAGTTACTATGGTTTATATTTATAGTCCATACAATATGCAATACGTACTAACATTAATATAATATTGTAGGTGTTTATTACATTCATACTGTGGGCCTTTTGATATAGATCTATAGTGTGTATTTTCTCTTCGATACAATATGTACTTAGCAAATATTTACTATACACATACACGATGGTCCTGGGTAAAGAATTTTAACAAGCAATGCTTGTAAAGCTAAATAAAAATTTGAGTCATTAAATTTTCTTCTGGACCTCCTCCCCCCCCTGACACACACACACAAATCTTTCTGTTTTGTTTCTCGACTGATCGACCAGGGATCTGGAAGGCTTGTACAAATGTGATAGAATGCCATTACACCTGCATGCATTAGCACCTGATGACGCTTTCGTCCGAACTTGACGTGAATTGTCTTCCCTTTGTATTTCAGGTGCTTTGGGTCGAGCAACAAGTGGCCAAGAGTCGACAGAAGAGAAATGTGGCCTTTAATGATCCTAAATGGCCGCTAATGTGGTATTTGGTAAGTTCGCTCTCTCTCTTTCTCTGTCATTCCCTTCCCTTCTGTCTCTCTCTCTCTCTCTCTCTCTCTTTTCTATTCCCCCCTCCCTATTTTCTCTTCATGACTTATTTCCAGTCAGAAACTAGACAGCTTATAGCATTGAACTTGATTTCGTTATGAGATTACAGCTTCAAGTGCCATGATTTTGAGGAATGTGTGTGTGTGTTTGCATTAAAGGTATTGACTTGTTTTTTGTGTGTTTTTTTTTGGGTGTTAATGGTGTGTGGGCATCGTGGTGTATGTTACTAGAACCAGAATCTAAAAGAAACATGCCAGCACATGAGACCGCCTAGATTAAACTAACAAAATCCTACGCCACTTAGTCACCATTAAGCTGAGAGATGCAAAGTCTTTCTTTCTATTTATGCTAAAAAAATAAAAAAGTGTATTTTTTGTTTCTCCCATTCAGGGCGTAGTGGGGAAACACTTTTAGTTGCCTCTGGTAGTGTTGGGTAAAAAAAAACAACCAAGAATGACGAGGTTGTCATGTGGCCAGCACAACGACCAACCGCTTTTACTTTTCCTCAACTAATGTCAGGTACCCATTAGAGTTTGGTGGACTCATGGGGGGGGGGGGCAGAATCCCAGTCTTCAGGTAGACTCGAACCCGAGACCCCTTACAACTACCACGCCCCCTATCTATATATCCCTTAGACTGTTGGACCGTTGGGGCACCACACAAGATCTGTTGACCGTCTTTCTCCATTGCTCTGTCTTTTGCCTTGGATAGAATCTCTTTCAATGACAGGCCCGTCCAATCTGTTTTTTGTTGTCTTCCGATCACTATATCTGCCTACTCTTCATTTTCCTGGTACTGTTTCTTTAAAGGAAGGTCGTCTTTGCGAGCCCCCGGACGACCGTGTAATATGGCCCCTTATTAGTCTTGCTTAATACTAGCTTCTGAGGCTCCTTTCAGGAATGAAGATGAATACATCCTATCCTAAACCCAAACACGAGAAGGCATCGGGCAAAGTTCCAATTCTTCATTTTTATGACTAGAGTCTGAAGTGAGCTGGCTATACATGACCGTGCAGTCCTCATTAGTCCTAATCACACCAATCTGGTGAGGGGCGCTGGTACATTTGTTATGAAAATCATCTCTTCTTGCAGATAATGGGTAGACAGCATTGGGTCAGAAAAGAAAACTAGCTTTTGTGTGTGGTTTTTTTTTTTTGGATATCTATCTGTTAGGCAGGAAATGGGACGGGATAACTTCATTGTACTGGCAGCCATCACAAGGCCAATTATGATGTAATTAAAAGCGTATTTATGCTTCGCTCGCTGCTGGTCAACGAAATCAATAGCCTGAAGCTGACGACAGAAGTCTCGCTAATCTTCAGCTAAGCAAACACCAGGCAGAAAACAACAAACGAGCCATGGGCGTTGTACAAATTATGCTAATTATCAAACTCTTCATACGAAGCATGTCTAGTAGTGGAGTTCAGATTTTGTTTTGAAAACTAGTTTTGAACTCAGTCGGTTTGTTGACAACTGCAGAACTTGACCAACTTTTTTTTGTGTGTCTTATTCATTTGATGGCGTTTGTACTTTCTATTAAACAAACAGAAATTGTGTGTATATTTAATCGAGTCTTATCTAATGATTAATCTAGATATGTTGCGATAAAAAAGTCATTGTTATTGTGCCTCTAAGACAGCGTCTCCCAAACTGTTGTCCGCGGAACCCTAGTTTCCCGTGAGGCCTAAATAGGTGTTCCACGAACTACTGGAATAATTAACTCATAGGCCACCACGTGAATTAATCTCTCTAAAAATAATCAAAGTGTTCCGCTAAATACTCCGGATGTGCGAGAAGTTACAGAAAAAAGTTTGGGAAACACTGTTCTAATAGTCTATTTGAACATTTCTTAATTTAGTAGGGATTGTTTTCATCCAATCATTCAACATCATTATTATCAGGCTTTTATTAGCATTTTATATGAGTTGTTCCTCCTCTTCTTCTTTTTGTTTTCGGACAGTTCAATATCAAATAGTGAAATTGTATTTACATCTGAAACCATTGTTTGATACAAATGTACAGTACCTTAATCACTGTCCTTAAGTATGGATTGAAATTTACATAAGTCATAGAGTACCACAACAAACTATGGAGTGATCAAATTATACTCATCAGACACACAGGGAAAACAAGTACTATACAAATAAAGTTGTTTTTTTTAAAATCAATTTCTCCTTTATGAAGCTGATAATAGTCTGTCATTTCTTTTCTATTTATTTCTTCTCATGCTTCAATATTGGCAAGGGAGTCTTTCCGGTGATCTTTCACTATCTAGTTCTTCTAGTACAGTTCAGCGAATGTCTGCACAAGACGTTGCACAAAATGTTCATGTACTTTTATTTATGTATTCAACTCCTTACTGAATACATGGAAGCATTAGAGGTGAGTGCGGGAATTCCCACCAAAGCGTGTTTGATCGAGTTCAACTGAAGAGTGTTCAAAAGTCCTAATTAAATTGTAAGATGTTTTATTTTTAAATCAAATAAAGATAAGAGTTTTCATTATGTGACCAATTAGGTAGTATTTTATTTCTCAAAGATAGACATAAAAGGTCAACTTACTAGGGAAATTGTAAAAGCCGTTTTCGATATCCGTGTTCGTGCTTCAGCCATTGAAATAAGAGGAATTTTACACAATAATTACGCCCTCAATCTGCTTGTACTGTCTAACTCGCACGCGCCAATGTCTTTGTAAACAGTTTGGTCTGTGAATTCACGTATTTCTTCATTCAAAAGTTGTCTACAATGCTGAAGGCATCATCGTTGAAGGAATGACCTCCGTCATCCGAGAGCAACTTTTCGTTTACTAAGAAAAGCTAGTTGGCTTACTATTTGGACGGCTGCTTAAAGAAACAGCATCGCTGGGAGAAGTGCATAGATCTAAATTCAGATTATGTTAAGAATCGCATCTTGTATTGCATAGATCTAAATTCAGATTATGTTAAGAATCGCATCTTGTATTGCATAGATCTAAATTCAGATTATGTTAAGAATCGCATCTTGTATTGCATAGATCTAAATTCAGATTATGTTAAGAATCGCATCTTGTATTGCATAGATCTAAATTCAGATTATGTTAAGAATCGCATCTTGTATTGCATAGATCTAAATTCAGATTATGTTAAGAATCGCATCTTGTATTGCATAGATCTAAATTAAGATTATGTCAAGAATCGCATCTAGAAGTTCATAGATCTAATTGGAGATTATGTTGAGAAATACAAATGAATTTAAACAAAAACAAAAAGTTTTGAATGTAAGGTCGTAAAAATTGTGTAGACCACCCTTGTATACACAGAACGTGTCTATGACTTGGCTGAGAGTCCATCGTTAGTTTCCGTGACTCCTGTTCACTTGAAGTGCACTTCAGAGTCTAGACACTTGTCCATATTTTTCTTTTTTTTCAAGTACATTTTCATAGTTAAAACTTAAATGAGGTAAAATTTGAACTCTCTTGGTGTCCACCCATGGCCAGGGTGGGGTCGTAACTCGCATACAATGGTTGGAAATCTCGAAGAGGCGTTGCTGTCCTTGTATTAAGCTGTTACACTTGAGTTTTAAATTGGACTTGCAAAATTTGTCTGAGAAGGGTCTGTCACGTAGACGTCTAGGATGTGGGTCAGTTTTACTAAGAACTTGTAACAAGGCTTATATCAACTCAATGGATTTGTCTATCTGGTATAAAGTTTACACACGTCACTTCTCCTGCGGCCATTCTCGGATCAAGTTGCAGCTTTACACAATTATTTATTGTATGTAACAAAACATGAGTCAATCACAAAATTAACTAATCATTTAATTACATGTAATTATTGGTAATTAATTATTTTGTTTGATGAATAAGGGAAATAAATGCTGCTTTTTGAGAGATCTCTATACATATGGATTTATTCTGCTTATTACATTTTGTATAAGTATTTTTTTCACCCACTTCTCATTCTCGGATCAAGTTGAAATTTGCATAATTATTCATAGTTGATGGCAATACAATAATCAATACAAAAAATAACTGATTAGTTGAAATTGATCAATTAAGTTTCATAAAGATATAAAAAATTAATATTTCAAGGTTGTCTTTCCGGTGATCTTTCACAATCTAGTTCTTCTATTACAGTTCAGCGAATTTCTACACAAGACGGTGCACAAAATGTTCATGTACTTTATTTATTTATTCAACTCCTTACTGATTACAAAGAAGCATTAAAGGTGAGTGCGGGAATTCCCAAACGAAGCGTGTTTAAAATGCAAAGACACATAAACCTTTTCGATTTACACAAAGGCAAGAAGGGCAAGGGAAATAACTGTGTCGGTATAAGTAGGGAGAGTAGAGAGATGGAGATTTGCATATTGTTTTTTTTTTTAAGCGACCAGGGGAAAAGACGCTATTAGTTTTGTGTGGAATGTCTGTCCGTCCGACCGTCCCGTTTAGATCTCGTAAACGAGAAAAGATAGGGAAAATCCGACATCATAATATATTTTAGACCATTCAAAGTTCTGAAGCAACGGCTACTTTTTTTTCTGAAAGCGAAAAATCTTTTTTTTTTAATCACTCACATTATCGCGTGAACTGCAGCGTTGCATTATGGCGATAGAACACTGAACTAAAGGAATTTTTTTAATTTATTTTTTACGGAAATGTTTTGTTTTCTTTAGGAATAAGAGATTGTCACTTTACAAAACAATTAGAGCATTTATATATTCATTATAAGACATTAGTTAGGCCAGGTTCACATCTAACTTCACATTCACCTATCCTTTGGATTGTGGACCGCTGGGGCACCACACAAGATCCGTCAACCTTATTTCTCCATTCTTCTCTGTCATTTGTCTTTGATAGAATTTCATTCTGATGTTCTTTATGAAAACATTGAAACCTGCCTTTTTACCAGCCAGGGTGGACCACTTCGGGGGCCGATTTTGAGTTTGTGTCTCCACACAAACTGTCTTTGTAACCTTGTTTTTTTTTTCTTTTGGAAGGGAACTAGAATATTGCATATATCTAGACATCAAAAGCTTCGATTAAGTTATTAATGGACCTCATTCACCAATCGTAAATAAATACATTTATCCACGTCATAATATTGATAAAACAATGAAAAATGCGTATCACGTGACAGCCACTATGGATTACATAATTTGTATAGAAGATATATAGAATCACGTGGCTAAATGTTGTTTGTTTACGATTGGTGAATGAGATCCATTGACAAACAATGTCAGGACACATGATCACAGAAAAGTTGTCACGTAGCTTTTTTTTTCTAAAGCCAAAACTCTGACTTTGTGAAGGTATACATATATCTTCTACTACATCAGGTCACTCTAAACTGAATGACTGTTTGTGCAATACCTAAAAAATCACTGACCTGGCGAAAAATGATCTTAAACAAATTTTGCCAGTTTGAGACAGAAGAGCAAATCTCAGACCCATCTAACCAGTCTAGTAGTCTCACAGCACGTCAATCACATCACTGAATATATCTCTCTTTTCATATATATATATATATATATATATATATATATATGTATGTATATATATATATATATATATATATATATATATATATATATATATATATATATATATATATATATATGTATATATATATATATATATATATGTATATATATATATATATATATATATATATATATATATATATATATATATATATGGCGAGATATCTGAAAGAGACCACTGTACAATATCTTAGATTTAAAGCTAACGTCTCTTGCTATCTCTTCCATCATACCAAGCACAGTAAAGGGCTTCTGTTCTGTAGATCTTAAGATATATCGCTTTCCCTGGTGCCTGAGATGAAGATGTATAGATATCTCTCTTTCTCTAGTGGTGCCTGAGGTGGAGACCATACAGCCCATATACTGATTGAAGAATTGATTTTATACACCATTCTGAGCGTACCGAGTCAGTGTTTTTTTCTTTCTGTATTATGTTTAAATGCACGCACACACACACACACACACACACACACACACATTGCAGGAGGGAAGGGGGAGGAAATCGATGAAGTTTCTATTCTTGGTCAGCCTGACACGCTCTCTCGCGCACACACACATACAGGAGTGTACAGAGTTCTTATCTTCTTACTCACGGAGGTTTGATTGGATGAACTTGTTCAAAAGAAATACAGGGTACCCATGACAGGAACAACTTTTAGGTTTACTACAGGGTACCCATGACAAGAACAACTTTTAGGTTTACTACAGGGTACCCATGAAAAGAACAATTTTAAGGTTTACTACAGGGTACCCATGAAAAGAACAACTTTTAGGTTTACTACAGGGTACCCATGAAAAGAACAATTTTAAGGTTTACTACAGGGTACCCATGAAAAGAACAACTTTAAGGTTTACCACAGGGTACCCATGAAAAGAACAATTTTAAGGTTTACTACAGGGTACCCATGAAAAGAACAACTTTTAGGTTTACTACAGGGTACCCATGAAAAGAACAATTTTAAGGTTTACTACAGGGTATCCATGACAACAACAACTTTTAGGTTTTACAGGGTACCCATGACAAGAACAACTTTTAAGTTTTACAGGGTACCCATGACAAGAACAACTTTTAAGTTTTACAGGGTACCCATGACAAGAACAACTTAGGTTTACTTTTAGACATTGTATGTTTTTAATGTATAACTTTTAATGTATATATAAATGAAAATCATACGCTGACAGTATTCAATGTTCTATCACCAACATTAGTTATGGGTCCTGGCTGATGCTAGGAAGATCAAATAGAAAATGGTTGAATGACTGAGAAACACAATTAAAATGATTTCTCTCCATTGAGCACCGACGGTCATATAGATGGCACGAAGTTGTGAAGCAGTCAACTTTGGTACCCCAGTACCTCCATAAATAACGTAATGTATTTTCTTTTGATGTGGCGCAACAATCTGGTGGTATCCAGCCAGTTCTCGGTACATAGTAGAGTGGTATCCAGCCAGTTCTCGGTACATAGTAGAGCGGTAGCCAGCCAGTTCTCGGTACATAGTATAGTGGTAGCCAGCCAGTTCTCGGTACATAGTAGAGTGGTAGCCAGCCAGTTCTCGGTACATAGTAGAGTGGTAGCCAGCCAGTTCTCGGTACATAGTAGAGTGGTAGCCAGCCAGTTATCGGTACATAGTAGAGCTACTAGTGTACTGAATTTTCCCTGTTTTTTTTTCATCTTATTTGTCAACATTAGTCTTTTATCCAGTAGACGATTAGTAGTAAATTAGTGCCATCGTATTTTTGTAATATAGGTTACCATTGGCCAGGTGGCTAGTAGCCCAATAATGCTCAGTTTATCTTGTATCAGTTGCATACCGTATTGGTACTATTCTTGATTTCTAATGGCAATACTATTGGCCAGGGCGTGGCGTGAACAGTCACTCTATGAAAACACGTCGAGCTCTCCCTCCACTGACCACTGTCCGGTCTCTAATGAGAGTCTTGGACATCTCCATGGAACAAATTTATCCATCGCGATGTCCTTTTTTTTTTTATTAATCGATTTCCGCTGCCCCCCACCTTTGCCCCCCCCCCCACTTCACTGTTTCACCAGTTTTCCTGTCGTCTGCTCAAGGCGGACGGTCGGTTTTGAATCAATGGACTCTGCGGCACTCCACAGGCCCGCCATTTGGAGTTTAGTTGTGAGTTTTTTATGGGTCTGTGGTGGCAAAATAAATGTCTTAACTGAGGGGGTAACGGGGGGGGGAGGGGCAGAGGGCATAATGAGAGAAAATGGGAAGGGGTGGGGAAAAATAGCAAAACTGGCTAGATCCAGTTCTCATTGCACACTAAGCTATTGCATTTTGATCCATCGCCACCACTGGAGCTTCTCATTACATATGCACAATACACAAACTACATTGAATCTACGCTGCGGTGTACTTGGGTTCTCTTGCTGTTTTTTTTTTCTCGTGGCTTATACAGCGCTGTCTTGAGGAGCTTCTGTTATCTTCAGTATTTGTTTTTTGTTTTGCTTTGATTCAACAGAACCACCATGTCTTTCATTTAAAATGCCTTATGGAGAACAAACCTTCTTTCCCTTCTCCCTCTTTCTCTTCTCCCTCTTTCTCTCTCTCTCTCTCTCTCTCTCTCTCTCTCTCTCCTTAACTCTGCCTCTGTTTGGGGGGGGGGGGACGAATATCAGCTATTTTTAAATTATTATTTTGGATTCCCAGATTGCATGGGAATTTGTGTAGTGTTACACTTTGTATTGGGCTAAATCAGTCGACAAATTGAAAGTTAAATATATATAGATACAAAAGTAATCATAATTGAGTTCGTGTTAAACCTATGAATGGTCCCCTATCGGTCAGACTTGCTCACCTTTTACGATGTACACAAGTATAGCATATAATACTGCAAAAGGCCCGCGGACCTTAGTTCGGGTATTGCTGATCTACTGGATTGTATTTAAATTTATGTCAAACTTGGGGAATGTTCCCTTCACATTTATTTTTATTTTGCCACGAAAATATGTGTGAAAATGGATTTACCCGTTCAGCCAACATATTGATATCCAATATAAAATACTGTGAAAACGGGTTTACCCGATTTGTTAAAAAGTTTCGTACTTTGATAGAGATACAATTTGGTACTTTTTGTCTATTTTTAGGACCCTCAGTTGTGGAAGGGACATTAAACATACACTACGATCCCCGCCATGCTCTAATGAACATTTATGCCAAGTTTTATCAAGATTGGTCAAAGGATTAAGATTTTTATTCGGACATACATACATACGCCTTCTTTCATGCTTTATAGTATAGATATTTATATATACAGGAATCTCTGTCACTTCATCCCCTGGTCATTTAATCCTCTGCCATTTCATCCTCGGTCATTTAATCCACAATTAAATAAATGTGTATTAAGTTACTGTGTAAATTGTTAGTGGCCTTTTCACCAGTGAAGGCATTCTTCTTTGTCTTTATCTGCCAGTTTCTTTATAATTCTATGCCATTTTCTTTGTGATCCGTGTTAAGGACCACTAAATGATTCCTAGTATTCTAGAGATGTACAACTTTACCCTGACACTTGTTGTCTTAGCTGCCGCAAAGACTTCATGTGTTTAGAACCTCTGCTCTAGACCCATGATCAGGGGATCGTGGGCCAAGATGCCAGTAAGTAGGGATATGAAACATTTCCAAGCAACTAACAGCGCAAGTCTTCTGTATTAGGTTTCTGGGGACTGAAGGAAGTCGACTGTCAAACAAAATATTAGCCTGGAGCCGGAAGAGGGATGTACTGGATAAGTAAAGCTTTCTATTGGCTTCTTTACAGACTGGGGGGAAAACGTACAATTAGAAGCTCGTGCATCTGTCTAACTCGCACATTTAATACCCGATACCCTTAAGAGCTTCACATAAATGGCTTGAGAGTAATTTTAGGTTTCTTTTCATCTTTTAATTATCATTTATTAACCTTTAAAATACCAATGTTCATTATCTCATACCTTGTAGAAAAAAAAGTGGTTGTTAAATATATTATTAAAAGCTGTAAAAAGTTGTTAAAAATATTGGAAGAACTTTGTTTCCCATTGCTAATATAAATACAGTATTGTTTCATCTCGGTACTTTCCTCAAACACTTCATTGAAGTCTATCGCTCACTTTGTCATTACGTTTTAGACAATATATAAATAAAAACATACTTTAAAACATTGAAATGAATTTACTTTCTATCGTTTGATTCAAATATATTTTCTCTTATTGTCGATTTCTTTCTTTCAGTCTGTCATTCTTTTTTTTTTTTTTTCTGTTCTCTTTTTCCTTTTTTAGCCGTCCCCGAAAGGGGAAAAGACGCTATTAGTTTTGTGTGGCCTGTTTGTCCATCCTTCCGTCCGTCCCGTTTATATCTCAGAAACTAGAAGAGAAAATGAAAATTGGACATCAGGATATTTTTGATCATTCAAAGTTCTGATGCAACGGCTTTTTTTTTTCTTTTCCGAAAACGAAACATCTAATTTTTAAAATTAACTTTGCAAGCAGATTTTTCAAAACAATAGACCACTTTTCAATGAAAAACTTCAGGAGAGGTAACTTTTTTTAAAAGGTCATGGACTTCTTCACTTATAACTCAAGCTTCGTTCATAGATTCGCACATTGGTATAAAAAAATATGCATCCAAGGTCACAATGAAAAAAGTACCAATGGATCATTATAAAATAGATTTTCCATTTATTAACTAACTCATGGAATAGAATACTAATTCAAATGTTGTTTTAAAAAATATATTTTAATACGAACTTCGTTTTACTTAAAAGTCTAAAAATAAAACAAAGAACTACTTTTATAGCGCGTAGTTTTGACAAACCCTCATTTTAGGGGCCTACACTTGACAGTCTAAATAAGACTAAATAGAGCCCAGAGCTAGATATATTTATATATATATATATTATAAATGTATTAATAATTTGAACAAAATTTTAATTATTAAGGCAATAACTTATCTTCTGACAGCTTAGGGTGCAGATTTATTTATTATGTAAACAGTAGTATCACATTAAGAAATGAATCGGACACGAACAGCATAGTACACCTTTACCCGGTAACAAAAGGCCTGCTATTCATGATCATAACATTGGCCAGGTCTAGTAATTTTAAGATTGAACGTGTAAATTCACACGAGTTCTAGTCTGGATATAGTAGATTCTATATCTAGTTCTAGATCTAGATCTAGACTTACATCTAACTCTAGATCTAGACTTAGATCTATTTGTAGATCTAAGTAGACTTAGATCTATTTCTAGATCAAGGCTTAGATCTAGTTCTAGATTTTTAGATCTAAAACTAGGTCTAGATTTAGCTTGATCAATGTCTAGCTTGTATGACAAATGACGATGGAGATAATAATTGTTATTTGCGAGGGGAAAGTATTGCTTGTCAAGTCATTTGTATACATCTGCACTCTGTAGCTAGCTGAAGTGCTTAAGTAGGTCAAGGGTTATTTTTTTCGTGTTGCCAATTTATCTAATTTTGTTAGAAGTATAAATATTTTTAGTTTCTCTTTATTACCTGTAACATGTTAATAATTTTTAATGTATGGATAAAGTTTATAATTATTATTTTAAAAAATATAAGTGTACGCTAAATGATTATATGGAAATGTTGTGGCTTAGAGGTAAAGCATTTGTAACCGGAATCTCTTGTTCGAATCTGGTAAAGACTCTAGGCGGACCACTTCGGGGGCTGATTTGGAGTTTGTGTTTCCACACAAACTGTCTTTGTAACCTTGTTTTTTTTGTTTTGTTTTTTTTGTGTGTTCTCTTTCCTTCGATTTGTATGTTTCTTTCTACTATTTCTCTCTTGCATCTCTCTTTCTCTTCTGAATGTGTTTAAATTCGACCTTTGAACTCTAGTCTACACTTCGTCGCTGACATAATCGCACTCTCCAGCGCACGCAAAGTTTGCCACATTACGCTTAAACTGTCATGACACCTTGACCTTTAGGGCCTGGACTCGTTCGCCGCTCAAATGTCAAACGGAAGATGACCATTACTGCAAATGTTTGGTGCAGCACCCTCTCCCACCCCCGGGGAGCACAAGGGACAAAGGTCTCGCTGACAGAGGGTACGGAACAAGGCGGTTGGGGATGGGATGTAGTGAAATAAGGAAACACTTTAGATTTCCAAAATAAATCTGCCTGAATGACAAGAAGGGCAAGGGGAATAACTATGTCGGTATAAGTTGGACAAGTTGGAAGATGGAGTTGTTTTTTTGTGAATACATGTAGATATCAAAAGCTTCGACTATGTTATTATGTTATTAATTAGTATGCATCTAGATCTATATGGAGGAAATGAATCGTTAACATAGATCTAGATCTATATGGAAGGCACGAATCGTTAACAGATATATAATTTTAGATCTATATTAAGGAAATGAATTTGGTCCTATAAATAATCTAAAGCTGAAGCATTTTATTTCTGTTGTTTAGGTTGATTGATTGGGTTCGATTTTGCCGCCCTTGGACCTTGGAAACATTTCGATTCACATTGTTTGTATCATGCTTAGACTTTTAAAGTAAGGCATTGTTTTGGACCTTTTTCTCGTGTCTTTGACCTATTTCTGACGTACTGCACTTGACTTGCATGTCACATTTTCTTCATATATATTTTGATAGTGATGGTCCAACTACGGAATGAAT